>JBBGZY010001010.1:600000-929240 GCA_037952925.1 Lithobates clamitans
ATTTGTTTTCGGAATTCGTTTCGTATAATCGACTTCAAATTGTTTTGAAAAGTTTTCGAATCAATTTCGAATAATTTTCGAATCAATTTTGAATAGTTTTTGAATTCGAACTGTTTTCCAAAAAAAAATAGAATAAAAAATAAAGGAATAGAATTGAAAAAAAAAAAAAAAACAATTAATTTTTTTCTATTCTATTCCTTTATTTTCTATTCTATTTTATGCTCTTTGGAAATTGGAAAACTATTTGAATTCGAAAAGTATTTGAAAACGATTCGAATTCGAATTTCCTCCAAATTTTGTTTCGTTATTTCGGATTCATTTAAATTCGGTACTATTCTATTCTAATTAATAATTAGAATTCAGAACAAAACGAACTGCACATGTCTAATCCCCTGTCAGTTTATTGTTTGCTGTCTCCGAACAGATGGGGAGATGGGGAGAATGTCATCAGTGGAAGATTGTATGGACTGCTAAAGCAGACAGACGTGCTTAAAGAGGATCTTCACCCTAGAGAGAAAACACAGGCAGAGGAACAAAGGAACTTGCAGAGCTGTGCTGTGAATAGACAAGCTCTCTGCTTATCTACCTCTAAGCTCCCTCCCCGATGCAAATTTCCAGTTGATGTTATCTTGTGTGCGGAGAGCTTGTCAGAAGTGAATCATGCTGATAACAGAGGAACGGAGCAGCAGAAAGACACGGGACTTATAGCTTTGGAGAGATATAAGTAAACACTACAGAGATGTGTGCCTAGGTCAAATGTTCATGAAGGGGTTTTACAACCACTTTAAAAGGCAGCAGCTAAAAATACTGTAGCTGCTGACTTTTAATAAAAGGACACTTACCTGTCCAGGAATCCAGTTCTGCCCATAACCCAGGCCCGTTCTTTGGGGGCCTGGATAGATAGATAGATAGATAGATAGATAGATAGATAGATAGATAGATAGATAGATAGATAGATAGATAGATAGATAGATAGATAGATAGATAGATAGATAGATATCAGTGGTGGAACTACCAGGGTTGCAATGAGCGCCCCTCTTATACAGCCCAGAGCCTGCACTGACAGTTCCCCCTCCCTCCTCTCTTGCAGGGATGGGAGAGGAGAGAGCAGATCTGCTCCTTCTCCTCCTGCCCCTCTCCTGTGTGCACCATGGGAAGTGTGAAGCCCAGCAGCTGAATGAGGCACTGATAGGCGCATTGATGAGCACTGATAGGCAGCACTGATGGGCACTGATAGGCAGCACTGATGGGTGCCATTAATGAGCACTTATAGAGAGCATTGATGGGCACTGATGGACACTAATAGGCGTCATTGATGAGCACTGATAGGGGGCACTGATGGGCACTGATAGGCGGCATTGTTGCGCACTGATAGGCTGCACTGATGGGGCTGCACTGCTAATCAGGGCACTGATGATCAGTACTCTGATTGTCAGTGTAAACAATGTACTGACAGCCTTGCCAGTTAAGGGCTCTCCTTTTCTCACACAGACACAGCGTGGGAGGAAAGGACTGCTGGTAACCGGCAAGTCTGTTTACATGTGATCAGCTGATCACATGGTACAGGGCCACTGTGATTGGCCCTTCACCGCCATCTGTGATCAGGTGAAGGACACAGCAGTCACAGAGCACGCTGAATGCGCACCCCAGGGGGCAAACGGGGGGCAGGGTTCCATCATGGAGGCCCGGGGCTACGATGGAAGGGGGGGGGAGAGTCAGGGGGGCCCTTCATGGTTTCTTGCACCGGGGCCCTGAGGGTTCTAGTTACGCCCCAGATAGATAGATAGATAGACAGATAGATAAAGACGGATAGATAGATAGATAGATAGATAGATAGATAGATAGATAGATAGATAGATAGATAGATAGATAGATAGATAGATAGATAGATAGATAGATAGATAAAGAGTAAAAGATAGATAGATAGATAGATAGATAGATAGATAGATAGATAGATAGATAGATAGATAGATAGATAGATAGATAGATAGATAGATAGTGAACTGTGGCAATGTGCACTAACATACTGTATATCTTCCAATTGATTCCTCCCTCTCCACTAAACATCATGGATGGAGGAATCTCCATTACCAGCTTTTGTATTGAGAAGTCCCCTATATAAAGTCCCCTATATAAAGTCCCCTATATAAAGTCCCCTAGTATTTCCTTGAGGGGTACTCCTTGTATAATATTGTTCTAAGTGGGACATTGGCAACATATGGGTCTTCTTGGTTGGATTTCTATAAAACTATTGTATTGAGCAGCACACCTGAAGCTTCTACCTAAGATCACAGAAGAAAGAAGACTTCTCAATGGCTAGTGTGGTCATGCTGTCGAGCTGACCAATGAGCGCTTGCCATCACAAGCATTATGATGGATGCTCACTCCAGGGCGGTGTATTGCGGTGTACACACCTCTACATCGGCACCACGGGGCATCGCGGTCTCTATGTGCAGTAAGGACCGGAGAGGTGGCCAAAGATATTTGGAGTCAGTTCACCTTTCCATTCCTTTGGTAACAAAAAGACGAACGTACCCTTTAATTCAGAGTACCATCTTATTTTTACAACAATGATTGCCATGGTATTTCTGGCACACGCTGCGCTCCGACAAACTCAATCTTTCTGCCGGTGCGGCGCGACGGCGGTGGGCAATTTGCTGGTGAAAAACGTCCATCATATGCAACTTCTCAGCAAGGCAAGTGCCCAAAAATCGAAAAGCTGAGCTCCTCTCGCTGTTCAATAGCGCTTGTTACCCAGCCACTTGTCAGACAGAAGAGCGCGGCCGGGCATAATGCCTATTGAGCATGCTAAGTAGACGGATCAGCACTTAGAAGGATAAGCATCAGAGTTAGCTGGGGAGCTCTTGAAGAATCAGAGCAGGTACTGCAATAGTATTTGTTGTCTCTGTGGCAACCAGACAGGCTACCGGCGTGCGTGTCAGACACATTCTCTTATTTCGCCTCCGTCCTTCTGCGGGTGAAAAGAAAAAGGGAAAAAAAAAAAAAAAAAAGAGCTTTTGTTTAGGAGGTTAATTCAGTGCGCCGCTGCCTTGATAGACAGCAAGACTGCAGGAAGCCGGAATACTTCAGCTTTGATTGGGATGCATTTTCTAGAGCCGGCGCAGTAATGGCGGGGTCGGGAGCCTCTGGGGCACGCGCTGCTTTTATGTAACGCCGTTAACAGCAAATTATAGACTTAAAGCTGAACTTTGGGTAGACGTAAATAAAAAAAAAAAGAGCACCATTTTGTGAAGTGTCCAATAAAACATCGTCAAACTGTGTCTAAACCCAAGAACAAAAATTGAATATATTGAGGCTTTATGGCTTTGTTTATAATGGCAGCTGGTGGGGAGCGGTAAAAATAGGCGGCTGGGGCATGGTTTTTACAGCGCCCTGACTTTAAACTGGAAGAAAAACTAACTACAGCTATTCTCAAAAATCTCCCCCCCTGTCTCCTCCTGCCTAACTTGTATAAAAAAGATCGATGTACTTACCTATTTTGAATCTGGCCAGGTCTGGTCATGTGACCCTGCAGCGTTGTGTTAGCCCTTGTTCACACTGCTGCGGCTTCAAAGTCACGTGACTTTCGCACGACTTTCCTGCCCGACTTCTTTAACAGAAGTCAATGCAAGTCTTGTTGAAGTCGCACCAGGAGCCTTATTCCAAGTTGGAGTGACTTGAGTCGCACCGATCAGAACGGTTCCGCTGACGTTATTGGAAAGCGACTTGACATGCAACCTCGAAATCTCAAGTCGCCTGACAAGTCGCGGCAGTGTGAGCCACGGCTAAGGCCTGGTTCACATCTATGCATTTTTAGTGCATTTTCAGTTTTACAAAAACGCACTACAGTCCATTTAACATGGTTTCCTATGGGCCACATTCACATCTGTGCATTTTATGGAAAGAGCCAGGGACTTTTTTCTGGTTTTTGGTTCCATAGACTTCAATGGATCAAAAATGTGGCCTGGTTCTCACCAATGCAGGTTGCAGTTTGCATATCCCAGGTGCATTTTGCGTTTTTCAGTACACATTTTTGATCCATTGAAGTCTATGGATCCAAAAACCAGAAAAAAGTCCCTGGCCCTTTCCATAAAATGCACAGATGTGAACGTGGCCCATAGGAAACCATGTTAAATGGGCTGTAGTGTGTTTCTGCAAAACTGAAAACGCATTAAAAAATGCATAGGTGTGAACCAGGACTAAGGCTGCATTCACACCTATGCATTTTTAGTGCTTTTTGCATTTTGCAGATTTGCACTACAGAACATGTTCCATAGGCAACCATGTTAAATGGACTGTAGTGCACATCTGCAAAATGCAAAAAGCACAAAAAATGCATAGGTGTGAACCAGGACTAAGGGAGCGCTCGACAACAGCTGAGAACTCTGGGAGCCGTGATGTCCTCACAGGCTCCAATGGCCCAGCCGTTGTTGGTGCTCCCTCCTCTGCCCTGCAGCAGCTGCTCACTGACACAGGAGTGCTGGAGCTGCGGGATCACGTGACCGGACCGGAACCAATTAAAAATAGGTGAGTACACAGATCTTTTTCATATAGGTTAGGCGGAATAGGTAGGAGGAGATGGAAGGGAACATTTTGAAGAATAGTTATAGTTAGGATTTCTCTTCCACTTTAACCTAACATGACAGCCAATCAGGTGGTATACATGCTGCAGCCATTGCAAAAATTATACCGCTGCCAAATGCAACCGATTCAAGTAAATAGGGCTATGCAGCTCGATGCTGCAGACTTTCAAAGACATACTGCCTCCCAGCTGCCTCTTATGCCGCGTACACACGACCGGACTTTACGGCATACTTGGTCCGGCGAAACGGAGTCCGTCGGACAATTCGATCGTGTGTGGCTCAGCGGACTTTTTTCTCTCAAAAGTTTGACGGACCTAGAAATAAAACATGTTTCAAATCTGTCCGACGGACTCGAGTCCGGTCGAAAAGTCCGCTCGTCTGTATGCTAGTCCGACGGACAAAAACTGACGCTAGGGCAGCTATTGGCTACTGGCTATGAACTTCCTTATTTTAGTCCTGTCGTACGTCATCACGTACGAATCCGTCTGACTTTGGTGGATTGTGTGTAGGCAAGTCCGTTCATTCGGAAAGTCCGTCGAAAAGTACGCCGGACAAAGTCTGCCGTAAAGTCCGCTCGTGCGTACGCGGCATTAGGCTCTATTCACATCTATGCATGTTGCTTTTTGAGCATTTCTGCAGTGTTTTTTGCGGTGCTTGCCGCGTTTTTGAACAGCATTTTTACAGCGTTTTTGCAGAGTTTTGTGGGGGGTTTTTTTACAGTTTTTTTTTTTTACAGTTTTTTTTTTTTAGTTTTTTTTTTTACAGTTTTTTTTTTTTTTTATACTGTATACAGTGTAAAAAACAAAACAAAAAAAACCCTGCCAAAAACGCAAAACGCTGCAAAAACGCTGTAAAAACGCTGTACTTACGTTTTTGATGCTGGTCCATTGAATTCTATTACATGCAAAACGCTGCATTTTGCATGAAAAAAATTCCCTGACCCTTTTCCAAAAACGCAGAGGCACAAAAATGCATTGATGTGAACATGTTCCATAGGAACCCATGTTAAAAAATTCCTATGCATTTCTGCAAAATGCATCAAAAAACGCATTAGTGTGAATGGAGCCTGAGGCTGGATTCACACCTATGCAGTTTTGGTGCTTTTTGCATTTTGCAGATTTGCACTACAGTCCATTTAACATGGTTTCCTATGGAACATGTTCTGTAGTCTGCAAAATGCAAAAAGCACTAAAAATGCCTAGGTGTGAATCCAGCCTTAACTGGGGTGGATCGCTTTTCAGAGGTAAGGCAAAAAATCTAGGACGCAGTTGCAGCAATTCCCACGGGGGAGGAGTGCGCTTTTTATCTTACAAAATTTCTATTGTGTGTGTTTTTTTATTTTATTTCATCCTTGCCAGGAATACACATCCTATCCAAGAGCGACAATGCTTACCCACTGTACTGTATCTTTGGAAGAGCGGTGTGTTCAACCTAGTGCAGGAAGAGCGTTAGGTCTTTAGTGAGCCTCCTCATCTCTCTAAGATAGGGGGAGGTGTTCTGTTGTTCACAGACATAAGACTTGCTTTAGATAACACTGCAGACAGCACAGGAACTTGCAAGCGCACTGGATATCTTGCAGGATCAACTGCTATTTCTTTCTTTTTTATTTGTTTATTTTTTTACAAAAAGCTTTCATTGACATCTTTATCAGGCTAAAAAGTTTATAAGACAAGTTCCTTGTTAGGGTTGCCACCTTTTCTTCAAGCCAAACCCGAACACTTTAACGGCGCACAGCAATTCTTTTCTGTAGTATACAAAACAAATGAAAAACAAAAAGTAGTACAAACAGATGTAAAACCTGTATAACCTTTTTTTTTTTTAATTGTGCTGCACCAAAACGCATTGTATTTTGTTACTATACATTTTGCTGCAGGGGGATGAGCGCAAAAGCAAGGTGTGTGGTTGTGCCATTTAGACTTAATGGCACCATTGCACACCTGCAAAAAGGGCTGAGTGTTTTTGTGCATTGCAGGAATGCACACAATTTTGGTCACATTCCTGCAACACATAAATATCCACCTAGGGCAGGGGTAGTAAATTAAAATTCAAGGAATTCAAATTCAATTTTCTTCCAGCTGAGGTCCAAATTGCTCTCTAATATAACATAAAGGTAGGCCAACCACATCCATAATTGAAATAAAATAAAATAAAATAAAACCACCTTACATAAGGTGTCCCCATCAGAGTCCCCCAATACATCTGGTGTCCCCACCAGAGTCTCCTTTTACATCTGGTGTCCCCATCAGAGTCTCCTCTTACATCTGGTGTCCCCTACCAGAGTCCCCCTATACATCTGGTGTCCCCACCAGAGTCCCCCTGTACATCTGGTGTCCCCATCAGAGTCCCTCTGTAAATCTGGTGTCCCCATCAGAGTCCCCCTATACATCTGGTGTCCCCATCGGAGTCCCCCTATACATCTCGTGTCCCCATCGGAGTCCCCCTATACATCTGGTGTCCCCATCGGTGTTCCCCTATACATCTGGTGTCCCCATCGGTGTTCCCCTATACATCTGGTGTCCCCATCGGAGTCCCCCTATACATCTGGTGTCCCCATCGGAGTCCCCCTATACATCTGGTGTCCCCATCGGAGTTCCCCTATACATCAGGTGTCCCCATCGGAGTTCCCCTATACATCAGGTGTCCCCACCAGAGTCCCCCTATTCATCTGGTGTCCCCATCAGAGTCCCCCTATACACCTGGTGTCCCCATCAGAGTCCCCTTATACATCTGATGTCCCCATCAGAGTCCCCCTTATATCAGGTGTCCCCATCAGAGTCCCGCCACACATCACAATTCCCCCTTACATCAGGGGCCCTCAGGTGTGCTTCCACACATCAGAATTGCACCCCCCCCCCCTTTTCCTCTGTACTCACAGATCACAAACTGCAAAGAAAGCAGCCCCTCCTTCCTCTCTCCAGTGTCCAGACATTCTGTCTTCACTCCCCTGCAGTGTCACTGAGACTGAGGTGAGTTCTCAGTCTCAGTGCCAACTCTTTATTGGGGCGATAGTAAGGAGAACGCCTAATCCACTCCCAGCTATCTTAGGAAGCTATGGTCCAGTCTGTGCCTGAAAACTGGACACATGAATCAAAACCCAGACTGTCTGGGTAAATCCTGGACAGGTGGCAACCCTAGTTTACATACACTTTAAAGCTGAACTTTTGATCCAGGAGTTCAGGTTTAAATCTATTCTTTCACTGAGCTGTCAGAAACACATGAACCTGTCTTCATATTTACCTCCTGTAATCTTTTGCACAGCAGCACTGGAAGAGGGAGGGGCAGCACTGTGAGCCAATCAGAATTCTACTACTTTGCATAGTGCTGTCAATCAAAAATGGAAGCATACCCCAGGCTTCAGTCCCATTGATTTAGTTACTGACAGAATTCTATTATAAAGACGTCTGTAACTGGAACTTAGATAAATATGATGTGAAACACTGCATCTTCTCTTGGGATATTATATTACTTTATATGAATGTTGAGTGGCAACTTGTGCAGTTAGGCTAGAAGCATATGAGCGACTTTAAGGGGTCATTCAGACATGCAACAACCCTTGCCACCCCTCTGAAAAGCGATCAGTGGTGAATAATTTTTTGAGGGTGGTTGACAGGAGGCTGGGAATCTGTATGTCGCCTTCTCACTGCCTGTTTTAAATCTCAAAAGACCGAACCACCACACTGAAGGGCGGTTTAATCATGGCCCCATTAACTTAAATGGGTTGAGTTCAGCCGAGTTACATTTTTGCTGTGGCCCCTGTATGTGCACAGCCCTGAGTGGCTGCATGACTTGTTTTGGTGGGTGGTCGGGTGGCGGTAAAACCATAGCTCAACCGCCTGCTTTTTCCTACCCCCTATCCGCACTTTTGAACAAGCCCTTAGTTGCGTGACGTTTCTACTTAAAATCACTAAGGCCCCTTTAACGTGGGGTGGATCCATTTTGACGGACTCTGCTTGCTCAGCGGAGGATCGATCCGTGGATTCCTGCTGAGCCGGCGGATGACAAGTCCGTCTCCGCTCACTGCGCAGACACGGACCTGTCAGAGTCCCGCTCACCTCTATGGGAAGATTGGATGAAAATGGATCGCCTGTCCGCTTTCATCCGCCAGACGGATGGTAAAATAGGACCAGCATCCGTCTGGATATAGCAGCCAGGATCGGATATCGGCGGATTTCATTGGACATGTGTCCGCTGACATCCGCTGCTCCATAGGGCTCAATAGATGATCCAATCAGGTCCGCCTGAAAAACGGACAAGAGGACCTGATCGGACAGCCTGTGTGAAAGGGGAACAATTAGCTCCCTATGGAAGTACACTAATAGAACGTAGAATCAATTAACCACTAATGATCACATAATGTTCCAAATCTGTGCAATTAATCACTTCTACAGGTTACTTGTGTGCCTTACTCCATAGGAGGCCATTTGTTCCATGTGCATAGAGATTGATTAATACTCCTAGTGATTAATCATTTATGTTTTAGTAGCATGAGTGTACTAATAAAAATTACCAAAGTGTATGTATACCCCAAGGCCCCTTTCACACGGGGCAGAATCCGTCCAAGCGGATCCGCCTGCTCCGCAGGGGAACTCTCCATTGACTCGCTGAGCGGGGGGGGGGATGACAGGTCCGTGTCCACTCTGCATAGCGGATCGGACAAAACCAACTGTTCTGTATGGGGCGGTCGGATTGAAACGGACTGCATGTCTGTTCCATCCGATTGTCATCTGATCTGATCCCCCCGGATGAATGACCAACGTACCCCCATCCATCTGTTTTTAGCGGATCGGATTGGATCCGATTGGATGGTGACAGTGGACACATGACATGTATAGAGAACAATGGGTGGTCCGATCGGGTCCGCCTGAAAAACGGATAGGCGAACCCGATTGGTCCACTGGTGTCAAAGGCTCGATTCACATCTGTGCATGTTGCTTGTGAGCATTTCTGCAGTACTTTTTGCTGTGCTTTCCACGTTTTTTAACGGCATTTTTACCACGATTTTGCTGCGATTTGCTTTTTTTTTTTTACTTTACATTCACTGTATATAGCCGGTTGCTAAGGAGTGGGCGGGGAAGCCGGCCGCCGCATCCTTAACAACCGATGAGTCATCAGCTGTCAGCGGGGCTCCCCGATAACAGCTGAATGTTAAAAAAAAAGATACGAAAAATAACACGCTCTTCCTCCGATGATCGCTGGCTCTGTTGTGTCAGCTCCCGCTGTCTGCAATTTCTTATATAGCCATCTGGTGACATCACTGGGAGAGCCCGTCCCCTTGTGACGTCACGTGACGCGATCTGTTGAATATACAACTGGAAACATTTTGTTTTATCTGTTAGACAACTGCAAACAAATCTGGTGATCCTGCGGGAAAGTCAGAGCTTTCTGTGTCTTCTGCATATGTTCTTGTGTTATTTCAAAGAGCCCTCCTAGTTCTAATCTTGGGCTGCTTGATATGTAACCTTTAGGTTGTAGAGATCTAAGAGTGGGAGTGGCTGAGTAGTTCACCAAAACACAAAGGGCAGGGCTGACACCACTTAGCCCACAAAAAATCTGTGCTGTCAGTGGTGCAGTACTGAGGAAAAAAAAGTAAAAATGTGTTAAGTGGTTGAGAAAAGAGACCTATGTGTCTGTGGGCGGCAGAGGTTTCTGTGATAAGAGCAAGCTGTCAAAAAAAA
Organism: Lithobates clamitans; assembly: GCA_037952925.1. Taxonomy (NCBI): domain Eukaryota; kingdom Metazoa; phylum Chordata; class Amphibia; order Anura; family Ranidae; genus Lithobates; species Lithobates clamitans. Next base: position 610,259 of record JBBGZY010001010.1, read on the forward strand.
AATCTCTTGGTCTGTACTAATGATTGGGAACTGGCAGGACTGCCTTCCTATCATGTGCCCAGTGTGACAGCCAATCACAGTGGGCACATAATTGGACAGACCTCCCCCCGGGCTTACAAACCCATTGAAAGGGGCATTTGGGTGGGTAGGGGTTAAAGTAAAACTCCCATTAAAATGAAATATGGGCTGCAACACTTAGCCCTCGTTCACACCGATGCGATTTGTCACGTGACAGTTCAAAATCATGACAAGTCGCACCGTATTTTCGGCAATGGAACCGTTCAAATCGTTGTGACTCAGGATGCAGCGATTTTGAAAAAGGTTTCTGCACTTGACTTTTGTTAAATGAAGTCGCACGCCGCAATGAAATTGGAGATTCAAATCACACTGATCTGCGGCTTTGAAATCGAACTGAAGTAGCTCAATTTGAAAGCTCCACTGGTGTGAACCAGGGCTTGAAGTGGTTGTAAACCTCAGACATGAAGAACAAATAAAGCATATCCTTCTATAGTGTGTACTTGTCTCAATTAAAAGCACTAAGTGTCATTTCTGTCTACTGCTTTGTTTCTCCCCTATCAGCATGAATCACTTCTGACAAGTTTTCCTGACACCAAGAGAAAAATGGTGACAGGGGAGGGACCTCTAGCAGATTTACAGCCTCAGCTCTGTTCCTGTATGCAGGGGGGTGTTCCTTCCATCCAATCAGCTCTCTGAGCTCTGCAGAGTATATAAGTTCAGCTCTCCTCCCCATTTTTCTGAACTCTCAGACCAGCTTAGAAATTAAGCACCTTGAACAGATGTAGAGAGCCTCCCACACTCCAAAGACATGCTGGTAGGTTATTGGCTCCTGTCTAAATTGACCCTAGTGTATGAATGTGAGTTAGGGACCTTAGATTGTAAGCTCCTTGAGGCCAGGGACTGTTGTGAATGTACAATATATGTAAAGCGCTGTGTAGACTGACAGCGCTATATAAGTACCTGTAATAAAATAATAAATAAATAAAGAGATGACTGCAGATAAACAGGTACAACTTATGTAGGAGTATTTGTTTTAATTTCTGTGTATCACCTGAGGACAGTCACTTCACTGGGTATATGTAAGAGTTTACAACCACTTTAAATATACTGTAAATGCATCTGCACTTAGTGTTTTCTTATTGCCCCCCCTGCAAAGTCCCACAAATACCTGTTGCTCCTGCCATTGAAGTCCACCAGCTTCCTGAGATGGGGCAACGATGCTGCACTGCTCCTAAATTCAGAGCAGAGTTGCCACTCATGTGCCTGCTTGCACTATGGTGGGAGGAGAAGATGTTGCAGGGGGCGTGGCTATCAGCATCATCACTGCTGATTCACAGACCTGTAGTCAGCCAGTTAGCATCTGGCCACAGCTAGTCCCGCCCACTGCTTTCTGGATTGGCAGCACTGCCTCTGTTGCTGAAACCAGTTGGAGCTGCAGTGCCTGGGAGGGGGATTGTGTGAGACCCAAATGAAGGAGGATTTTCTTACTTTATGAGGCTTGTGCATCACATAAGTAATCAGATTTGATTTTGTTTAGACTGTCATACAGGAGCCTTTAAAAGTACTTTACCAAAAAAGTCACCATATTGGATCACAAAGGCAAATTTCGGGTCTGTAGTGGGGTTTTTTTTTTTCTCCAGGTTCTAATAACTCAGTGTATTCCCCTTCAATAAATTCAATAAACAGTGAAGTTTATAAGAGTGCTGACAACTTGGATTAAGCTGAATTCACAAATGGCTCCATCTGTGATATGAATTGCCAACCTCCGAAGAGTCCATTGGTAAGGAGTGCAAAGTGCCCTTCTATAGCCACCGGCTGACCGCCCAATTGCAGTATGAGGGCTACCTGCTGCAGGTGCGGGCAGCGAGCTCTGTGATTGCAGTGTCTGGAGGACACTGCTGAACACAGATTGAGGTAAAGAGCCAATCAGCATCTCTTTACCATGTGACCAGCTGTGCCCAATCACAGCTGATCACGGAGGTAAACAGAAGCTGACAGCGTGAGGAGAGAAGAAGAGAGCAAAAGTGACATCTACACTGATAATCAGGGCAATGATTATCAGTGCAGTCCCAACAGTGCCCACCAGTGCTGCCAATCTGTGGCCACCAGTGCTGCATATCAGTGCCCACCAGTCCTGCCAATCAGTGCCCATCAGTGCTGCCAAACTGTGCCCTCGAGTACTGCCAATCTGTGCTCACTAGTGCTGCCAATCAATGCCCATTTCATCAGTGCCACCTATCAGTGGCCATAAGTAAATCCTATCAATGCCCAGCAGTGCCCCCTATCAGTGCCCATCAGTTCCGCTTATCAGTGCCTCCTTATCAGTGCCCACCAGTGCTGCCTCAACAGTGCCCATCAGTGCAGCCAATCTGTGCCCACGAGTGCTGCCAATCTGTGCCCACGAGTGCTGCCAATCTGTGCCCTCGTGTGCTGCCAATCTGTGCCCTCATGTGCTGCCAATCTGTGCCCTCGTGTGCTGCTAATCTGTGCCCATCAGTGCCTCCTCATCAGTGCCCACCAGTGCTGCCTCAACAGTGCCTATCAGTGCAGCCAATCTGTGCCCACGAGTGCTGCCAATCTGTGCCCACCAGTGCTTCCAATCTGTGCCCTCATGTGCTGCCAATCTGTGCCCTCTTGTGCTGCCAATTTGTGCCCATCAGTGTCTCCTCATCAGTGACACCTACCAGTGCCTTTCAGTGTTGCCTATCAGTGCCGCCTATCAGTGCCACCTATATGTGCCCATCAGTGCCACCTATCAGTGCCACCTATATGTGCCCATCAGTGCCGCCTATCAGTGCAGCCTTATCAATACCCATTAGTGCAGCCTGTCACCGCCCATCAATGCCCATCAGTACAGCCTCATCAGCGCACATCAGTGAAAGAGAAAAATTACCTGTTTGCAAAATGTTATAACAAACTATGAAAATGTTTTTTGTTTTGTTTTTTCCAATTTTTCGGTCTTTATTAGTTTATTTAGAAAAAAAAACCCAGTTGTGATTAAATACCACCAAAAGAAATATCTATTTGTGTGAAAAAAAAATGATAAAAATGTCATATGGGAACAGTGTTGCATGGCCGCGTAATTGTCATTCAAAGTGCGACATCGCTAAAAGCTGAAATGGAGTGGATAGGGTGGTCCGGGTCATCCCACACACGCTCAGGTGACAGTTGAAGATCACATAATACTAGTTTACTTTAAATCTCTGGGGAGAGATAGAAAAAATATAAAAAAAGGCGAATCGCACATCTTTCAATTGATTTATAAATGTTCCACAACGGCGTTCCGTTAGTTGGAATGACAGCGTTACCAAAATCAAGCTGCCTTGTGAACAGTTAAATCACCCAATACCGGCTAAGCCTCATTACGTTAGTTTGCTGGTAGCAATTTCAGTTACTTAGATAATGAGATGAATTAGCTAATTAAATGTGACTGCTGTTACAGCGAGGCAGGTAATACCGCCAAGGTGGTGAATAAAACAAACGTCCGGGGACTAATAAAAAGAGAACAGAGATCTATAGTGCTGTGTTCTCTCAAAGCTGCCCAGTCACCGAGCATTCATGTTAAAAGTTCAGCTGGTGGACCACAGGGCTTAGGAGGATCCAGATGTGCCAGCATGGCCAACTTCTATGGGCACATTTAAAGTGGAAAGCCAGGTTTCCCTTGAGTCTTGCACAGTTGTACCGGCTCCTCTCCTGGACTGAAATTGCTTACTCTGATTTCACCGCACACTGTGAGCTGCACGTCAGATAGATCCATCTAATTTCTTGGCTGGAGAACGTCCATCATCATCTATCACCAGGCCTGCCCCTTTCATTTATTGGATTTCTGTTCTTTCGCTCATGGAGGCTCAGCATCACATGTGGATGTTACCCATGCAAATACAGCCTGCCAAGGAACACCCACTGCTCCAGACTGGCATCCCCCTATCATGACATTCCTCCAAGAGCCAGCCCACTGGTGAAATCAGGGCCTAAAGTGTTACTAAACCCACAACCATAAAATCAGTCTGTATATGCAGTAAAGCATGCTTGTTATACTCACAGTGGAACCTAATCCTCTGTATTGTGTAAAAAGGCTGTTTGATCCTGTCTTCTCTGATCCTCCCCTTCTCCCACAGTCCCCAATCCATCTCCTGATAGAACAGAGCCTTGGGGCACTCTGCACATGCTCAGTTTGGTGTGTATTGCTAGAGAGTTTTATGGTTGTTTTTTTTTGGAAGGGTGCATGTGATTGACACAGGGCCAATCAGCACTGGACAAGACAGAGGGTCAGGGGTTCTGCAGCCTCATAGGACAGTCGGAGGAGAATGAAAACTCCTCCTACAAGCTTTATCAGAGCGATTTCCACACTGTGCTGTAAAGATCCTCCAACGAGAGCAAAGCACACACTGACTCTTTCCCTCAGTAGTGGACCACTCTGCATGTAGCGGTCAAACACGCTCAATTAACCCAACGCCAGGTCATCACATCCACATGACCATCAGATATCTGTATCTCTATCGGTATTAGGATCTCCACCGAAGATGTACCTCAGATCATTTGGGATTTGGAATAAGTATACTTCATTGTGCACTATTCTTAATAACCAACAATTTATTTAAAATTCGCCAGGATACTCACAAACATGGATGTATAAAATTGTATGTCAATCCATATAATCACAAGAATGTTTTCAACCACTAAGATGGTCAACTCACACGGCTTGGTGACGTCACGTGACCAAGATCCATCCGACACGTTTCGTCATATAGACGTCATCAGAAGTCACAAGATTGCTATATAATGCTGGTGAGAAAAGTTATTTAGTAGTTTATATTTACTAAAATAATTGCATTTCCATGTTCTGTGTACTGTGGGAGACCAGATATGGTGAATGCAGAGTCCTGGGTTTAGTAACACTTTAAGAGATCCTACAGACATTGTACAGTGAGCCAATAACATCATATATGGTGAGCGTTAGTGTTCTGACCCAGTTATATGTAATATTTCTGTCTTTTTTTTTAAATTCATGAAGTTATAATATTGATTTGTAGTATGCTAATATCTAGTGGCAGTTTTAGGCAACTGCAACTTGTTTGCTAATGTGATTTTGGTATCTTCCTCTTTCCTCTCCTCCGGTTTAGTGCTAGTTAGTTTCGTCCTAGCTAGACACTCCCCATTTCTTCCATATTCCCTCAGGCTGGGTTCACACTTGTGCGATGCGAGAACCCTGCGAATCAACTGCATGTTCGTGCATCGCACCCAACTCGCGCAGCAGTTCACACTGCCATATGCGAACTGCCGGGAGTGTCAATAAATTGTTAATGACACCCATATTTCAGCTTGCATATTGCACTGCGAACTGACAGTGCGTCATGAATTGGATCGCATGCGATCCGAATCTGGTGCAGACCAAAAAAAGGGTTCTGTGCAAGTTTTTTCCGAATGTGATGCGATATCAGCCATACTATCTGTATGGTTAAAATCGCATTGCACAGACATTGCATGTGATTTGCACTGCAGTGTGGCACGAATCACATGTGATCTCGCAGAGCGCACTGGTGTGAACCGATACTAAGAGCCCTTTCACAACGGGCCGCCCATAGCGTCGGTGGTAAACGCCGCTTTTAGCGGCGTTTTACCGTCGGATTAGCGGCGCATTTCGGCCGCTAGCAGGGCGCTTTTACCCCCCGCTAGTGGCCGAGAAAGGGTTAAAACCGCCCGAAATGCGCCGCAATGGGGAGCAGCGGTAAACACACCGCTCCAAAGAAGCTGCTGGCAGGACTTTTTTTCCCGTCCTGCCAGCGCAGCGCTCCAGTGTGAAAGCCCTCGGGTTTTCACACTGGAGACAATGCTGCAGCTGTTTGAGGACGGATTGCAGGCGCTATTTTTAATGCTATAGCGCCTGCAAAACACCCTCGGTGTGAAAGGGGTCTTAGTCACTGTTATTCACAGAGACAGTACTCAGAAAAGTCATTGTCCTCTCACATTAAAGCCTCATATACACGATCGGATTTTCCACAGACAAAACCTGAGACTTTTGTCCGAAGGGCATTGGCCAGGAACTTGTCTTGCATACAAACGGCAAGGAATTGTCGGCCAACAAACACGAATGTAGTGACGTACTACATGGTTTTTCAGCTCTTTAGTGCCACCCTTTGGGCTCCTTCTGCTAATTTCGTGTTTGTAGAAGTTTGGTGAGTGTTGATTCACGCTTTTCAGTTCGTTTCTGAACGGACGTTCGTCAACCAGCCATGTTGCGGAATCGGAGGAGATAGCGTGTTATTTATTATTGGCCTTGGAGTTTTTGCTTTGACCCAAGTCCAGTCCAGAAACAGGAGGAGGAGGATTTCTTGGACCAAAAATTGGTTGCTTTATTAATCGTGACCAATTATGTCATATGCCTTTGCTGCGGGAGCTCCAGGAGAATCATCCGGATTATTTTCGGAATTATCTCCGGATGACGGACCCCTGCTTTCACCAACTCTTGGCATTGTTGACCCCCTATATTAAGAAGCAGGACACATGCATGAGGCTTTTTTTTTAATTTTTTGGTTATTTTTGGATGCATATAATGCACTTTTTGATTAAGTTCTATTGGCAGATAGCATGTCTAATTTTATTTGTTTTCTTTTTTTAATGCACAATAAAAAAATTGTGGAGAATAATACCTGGCTGTGTGTTTTACTTCAAATGACAGTTTGGGAGTAGGCAGTTACATTTTAAAAAAGACAATATAAAATTGACAAGGGACACCAACATAGTTGTATCTTTGATCTTGAGATAATGGTGTTGTGGTAACTTACCCAAACAAAAAAAAAAAGAAGCATAATAATATTATTCTTGATATCACTAGAAAAAAAAAGCCTTTGAAAATTCGTTTGCAATAACTCCATCAGTATCACCAGCAAAGCAGCTTCATTATTATCCAATTAAAAAGAAGAGAATTGTGCGCTGCATTTGTAGATTTCAGAATTTGCCGCGCCACGAATGTTAATTCTCCATTACGAACGTTACTTTACAAGACCGACCTCTTCCGGCTCGTCCTTGCTTCCGAGCATGCGTGTTTGTACTTTGGACTTTTGTCCGACGGACTTGTGTACACACACTCGGAAAATCCGACAACAGACATTTGTCCGCGGAAAAATTTCAAAGCCCGCCATCCAAAATTTGTCTGCGGAAAATCCGACAACAATTGTCCGATGGAGCGTACACACGGTCGGATGACAGCCTGTCATCACACAATTCCCGTCGGAAAAAAATCCGATCGTGTGTACGAGGCTCCTCCTCTGTGCGGCAACTGTCTGAAATAAAATCACATTAGATTCCACATCTGTGTCTTATTGAAGAGTTAACCTCCCTGGCGGTTTTCCCGAGTGTGGCTCGGGGTTAAAATTCAGCACCATTAGCGGTAACCCCGAGCCACACTCGGGATTGCATCGCAGCATCCTGGTGCCTCCTTATTTACCTTGTCCCCGGGATCCTGCGATGTCCCCCGCAGTGTCCGCGGGCTCTGTCCTGTTCCAAAGCCTCTCCGTGCCAGGCTCCGTTCCCCGCGAGCGTTGCGACGCATGGGGGCGGAGCCTGGCGGCAAATTCAAAAAAATGGAAAAAGCATAACACATACAGTACTGTAATCTTACAGATTACAGTACTGTATGAAATCATTTCACATCCCATTTGTCCCCAGTGCTCTGGCCCATGCCCTGCATGCAGTTTTATATTGCATATAGTGTTCTTTCTGCCTGGAAACTGGAGATTGTCCATAGCAACCAAAAAGTGTCCCTTTACGTCAAAAATGGCTTTAGACCAGCTAGAAAACAGCGATAGTAAATTAGAACACTTGCAGAATTGAGCGATAGTGAATCGTGTGGAAATTTATTTTATTACTATTTATTTTTTATTTTTTTTAATTACCGTATTTTTTTTTTTTTATTATATTATAATTTATGCTTTTGTGTTTCAAACTTTATCATACCCGGGATATCTACTAGACTCTTGTTTGGACAGATTTAAGTGTGTTATTGTTAAGAATTACAGACCTACAATATAAAACGCCAAATTTCCATGCAAAATAATTGTACCGCTTTCAGCACCTAAAATCCGAAATAATCATACCGCCAGGGAGGTTAAGCTGCCTATGGATAGTGCCAAGTGAGCAGGTGACCATACTGTGCCAGACAGATCGGGTCTAAGGAGGTATGTCAGTAAATAAAGCGGCATTTTCAAACAGAACATTTAGATTATTGCGGAATGTTACCGTTTTACCTTTAATTCAAAGTGAATCCTTAAAGACTACATAAATGACTCCCAATAAAATCACAGTGTCTTTGCCACACGCCATGTCCAGCGACCGAATCGTTCTCCTACAGCCCTCTAATTAACATTGTCATTCTATCTCTCTTTGCATCGTTTAAGGAGGTGTGAAAACTAGCGAGAGGTTGACAACACCAGGTACCCATTATATCAAATGATGAAATGGTGTCGGTGTCACAATAATTGGATAATTAGCTGATAATTAATACAGCCTCTAAACTCTGCCTCACCAGCTTCCCCGGAGGGAGCAGCTCAGCGATCGGGCCAAGTCATGCAAGATAAGTAAATAAACGGGTTGTGTGGGAGGGAACTGGAATACGTCTTGTAAAAAAAATGGAGTCTTTGACATTGGAGCTTGTCACCGGAAAAAAAAGAGGAATCATCCCCACATAGATTTTATATCAGACTGCATCAAATGATTTTATGTCTTACGTTTTGATTGTTGGGGTTCGCAAGCAACGGGAAAGTGTAGTGTATTTGAATTCATCATTGCAAAATTTTAGATATTTATATGGCATTTTTAAATGCTTTTTTTGTCCATATTTATATTACTGTATCAAATATAGAGAAATTCCACTAGAGGGAGCTCTCTGTGGCTCACTGAAATCTCTATGTGTCTGCTTAACAGCTGTTGAGATGCAATCAGCCACACAGGGAGTGTATTGTTTTTAGTGAGTCTACGACTCATAGGGGTATGTTTTTTTTTTATGTATAATAGACATTTGCCCAAGTGATTGGATGGGATTCTCCCGGCGTTCCGCAGTCACATTCACCCTATTAACAATTTACAGGTGAAAGCAGCTACTGGCGAACCGCTTCCAAATCTGATATTTACTATATAACCAAAAGTATTGATACACCTGCCTTTACCCACACATGAACTTTAATGGCATGCCAGTGGAAGTAAACCCCATAATGTAGAGCAGTGTTTCTCAACTCCAGTCCTCAAGGCGCCCCAACAGGTCATGTTTTCAGGCTTTGCATTATTTTGCACAGGTGATTTGATCAGTTTCACTGCCTTAGTAATCACCATGGCTGTTTCCTCTGAAGGAAATCCTGAAAACATGACCTGTTGGGGCGCCTTGAGGACTGGAGTTGAGAAACACTGCTCTACATTATGGGGTTTACATCCACTGGGATGCCATTAAAGTTCATGTGTGGGTAAAGGCAGGTGTCCCAATACTTTTGGTTATATAGTAAATGTCAGATTTGGAAGCAGTTCGCCAGTAGCTGCTTTCACTTGTAAATTATTAATAGGGTGAATGTGACTGCGGAACGCCGGGAGAATCCCATCCAATCACTTGGGCAAATGTCTATTATACATTAAAAAAAAAACATACCCCTATGAGTCGTAGACTCACTAAAAACAATACACTCCCTGTGTGGCTGATTGCATCTCAACAGCTGTTAAACAGACATATAGAGATTTCAGTGATCCACAGAGAGCTCCCCCTAGTGGAATTTCTCTATATTTGATACAGTAATATAAATATGGACAAAAAAAGCATTTAAAAATGCCATATAAATATCTAAAATTTTGCAATGATGAATTCAAATACACTACACTTTTCCTTGAGGACTGGAGGTGAGAAACACTGATGTAGAGTATAAGATTTCCTATCATTTGATCCCAGTCTTGTCACAAAGAGTTAATCCAGCTCTGAGCAATCCTCTTTTATTGTTCAGTGAGATAAAACTTGACTAACAGAGAAAAACTTTGTCAAATCCTCCCCCTTGCTGTGAGTGACAGGTGATTTACATATCTCGTGCACTAGCCTAAGACATGCATTATTTTTTAATTCCCACCCCCACTCCTTTCTTCAGCAGCTCTGCAAGGATTGGCTGTTCCACACCTCAGCATGATTGGGCATGCTGAAGTCATGTGGTTACTTTCTTGTCTTTTCACTGGATGTTAGAGATCATAGCAGAAGTTCAGTGTAAGAAATACACAGGAGAAAGTGCATATTGACAAGGGGAGTGTAGAGGTGGGCGGGGAGTGTAGAGGTGGGCGGGGAGTCTACTGACATCACGACTCCACCCACCGAGCTCCAGACAACAGACCCACCCACAGAATATGTAGTTTTTCGGGTCTCATAAAAGACAGAGGGGAGGCATTTGACAGGTAAAGATACATACAGGAGGCATGTATATCCTTATAGATAACCCCTATGGCAGTAGTTTAGAAAGGATGACATTGGGTTTACATCCACATTAAGCCCCATACACACTATTACATTTTCTGCAGATTTTTGTCTTCAGATTTACCAAAACCATATAATATGAGGTCAAACCTTAATGCCCTGTACACACGATCAGACATTCCGACAACAAAATCCATGGATTTTTTCAGACGGATGTTGGCTCAAACTTGTCTTGCATACACACGGTCACACAAATCTTGTCGGAAATTCCGAACGTCAAGAACGTGGTGACGTACAACACGTATGACGAGCCGAGAAAAATGAAGTTCAATAGCCAGTGCGGCTCTTCTGCTTGATTCCGAGCATGTGTGGAACTTTGTGCGTTGGAATTGTGTACATACGATACGGAACTTATGACAACGGATTTTGTTGTCGGAAAATTTGAGATCCAGATCTTAAATTTTGTGTGACGGAAATTCCAATGGAAAAAGTCCAATGGAGCCCACACACGGCTGGAATTTCCGACAACAAGCTCCCATCGAACATTTTCCGTCGGAAAATCCGACCGTGTGTACGCGGCATTAGTGTTTCAATCAGGAAGGCCCTTGCACTACATGGTTTTGGTAAAGACAACAATCTGCAGAAAATGTAATCGTGTGTATGGGGCTTACGTCTGTAAAGTTCAATATTGAGTTGGCCCACCCTTTGCAGCTATAACAGCTTCAACTCTTCTGGGAAGACTGTCCACGAGGTTTAGGAGTGTGTCTATGGGAATGTTTGACCAGAAACGCTTTTGTGAGGTTAGGGACTGATGTTGAACGAGAAGGCCTGGCTCGCAGTCTCCACTCTAATTCATCTCAAAGGTGTTCTATCGGGTTGAGGTCAGGACTCTGTGCAGGCCAGACAAGTTCCTCCACCACAAAGTCGCTCATCCATGTCTTTATGGACCTTGCTTTGTGCACTGGTCCAAATCATTTGGTGGAGGGGGGATTATGGTGTGAGGTTGTTTTTCAGAGGTTGAGCTTGGCCCCTTAGTTCCAGTGGAGGGAACTCTTAAGGCGTCAGCATACCAAGACATTTTGGACAATTTTATGCTCCCAACTTTGTAGGAACAGTTTGGGATGTCCCCTTCCTGTTCCAACATGACTGCACACCAGTGCATTAAACGAAGGTCCATAACTCCTTCACGCCGACCGAACACAAATTTGCATTCATAGTTTGAAGGGGTTAAACCGGGGTGATCTGCAGCTGCAGGCATCACCCCAGTATCGTTTTTTAGATCGGGCGGTTGACTTTTTAGTGATAACAACCGATGCGGCTGAAAGGCTTGGCTGTTATCCTAAGTGGTGGGAGGGGACAACCCCCCCCCCTCCTGCCGCTCTTCCCGGGCCTCCCATCCCACCGGGAGACCCGAGCCACCAGCCGGCACTTCCGCTGCCTAGGCTGAGACCCGAACAAAGCCAAATTCAGCTTTGATCGGGTCTCCGATGTAAAATCCCAGAAGCGACATCACTTCTGGTTTACGTGGCGGCCAATGGCGCAGATTTTTAAAAAATGACAGTATTCAGAAATGCCGATTGCAGTATTCAGACAGTATTCAGAAACGCAGATTTTGGAGTTCTGAATACTTTTAAGTCTTTTAGTCCTCATGCACACGGACGTTTTTACAGCTGCTTTTTTGAGCTTTTTTTGCAGCTTAAAAAGGCCTGTCTATGTTAGTCTATGGCTTCATGCCCACCTAGGCGTTTTTGAGCTGCAAGTGGCATAGGCGTTTTTAAGCTGTAAAAAAAACCCAGGACCAGTGGGTTCTGAAAGACGTTTTTCAGCTGTAAAAACGCTCTAACGCTGAAAAACGCTGAAAAACGCTGAAAAACGTCATTCACCAACGTTTTTTAGCGTTTTTGATCCATTGAAAAAAAAAAAATCACTGCAAAGATACTGGCGTTTTCATAACGTTTTTTTAACAGCCTGTGTGCATGAGGGCTTAGACTTCCGATCCCTCCATAAAGAGTACCTGTCACTGCCCATTACTGTCACAAGAGATGTCCTTGTGACAGCAATAAAAGTGATCAGATTTTTTTTTTTTTTTAAAGGGATAATGTAAAAAAATAAATATTTTTTTTTAAAGCATCCCTGTCCCCGTGTGCTCGCACGCAAAGAAAACGCATACATAAGTCATGCCTGCAAATGTAAACGGTGTTCAAATCACACATGTGAGGTATCGCTGCGATCGTCAGAGTGAGATTGTTTTTAAAGCGTCGCCCATGGAGATTTTTAGGTACTGTAGTTTGTCGCCATTCCACCAGTGCGCGCAATTTCAACGCATGACATGTAAGGTATCTATTTACTCGGCGTAACATCTTTCACATTTTACAAAAAGTGTATTTCTTTTCCCAAAAAATTGCGTTGGAAAGACCGCTGCACAAATACAATATGATTTAACATATTGCAACAATCGCCATTTTATTCTCTAGGGTCTCTGCTAAAAAAAATATATATATATATATATATATATATATATATATATATATATATATATATATATATATATAATGTTTGGGGGTTCTAAGTAATTTTCTAGCAAAAAATATGGATTTTAACTTGTAAGCAACAAATGTCAGAAATAGGCTTAGGCATGAAAAGGATAAAGACATGGATGAGCGAGTTTGACAGAATCCTGACCTCAACCTGATAGAACACCCTTGGGATGAATCAGAGTGGAGACTGTGAGCCAGGCCTTCTCGTCCAACATCAGTGCCTCACCTCACAAATGCCCTTCTGGAAGAATGGTCAAACATTCCCATAGACACACTCCTAAACCTTGTGGACAGCCTTCCCAGAAGAGCTGAAGCTGTTATATCTGCAAAGGGAGGGCCAACCTAATATTGAACTCTACAGACTAAGGCTGGGATGCCATTAAAGTTCATGTGCGTGTAAAGGCAGGAGTCCCAATACTTTTGATAATATAGTGTGTATCATAAGGGTCTCTTTAAGATGGGCAATGGGAAGGTAGTTTGAAAGGACAGCTGAGTCAGGGTTTTTTTCTGCCCCCCTGGCCACCCACCCGAAATGGAAAAATACAGCCAGATGGGGGATGTACGCATGCTGTGGATGCAGCAATTTTAATGCAGGGTGCAGATTTTGACAGGTGGTATCACCTGTCAAGCTTGCCCATTGACTTCAATAGGGCTGCGTTGCAACCGTGTGCAATGCACAGTAGTGCGGCATTACAGGGTTAAATCAGATGGAGGTGGTATAATACCTCCTCACCATCTGTCAAATGCCCTCTGAAAAGCAATCCAAACTGAGATTGCTCTTCACAGGGCACCAAAGCCCTTAGTGAATATTCCATTTTTTTTCAGTAGGCAAATATACTAAAAATAGCTCTCCATGGTGCTGAAATTGTTATTATTTCTCCCTGCTATGAGGGGTTCCCACCATCCCTGCTTTTTTTTTATATTATGGTGAATGTGACAGGAGGACTCCGAACACACAAAGGTGACAGAAAGTTGTGCATCACACAACTTTCACCCAAGTTTCATACAATTTTCTAATTTCTGGGTAAAACGCTGTGTGAATGAATACCCCAGTACATATATAAAGTAACATGTCTGGATAGAATACTGGGATCTGCCAATACTGAGTTGTGTCAGAAGGCGCAGAATCCAGTACTGTCTTCCTTAGCCCACGTGCACACTGTTCTGTAGCAAAATTGCAGTAAAAACACATATGTGTTTTTGCCACAGTAACATAAATACGAGACGAACAAGCATATAAAAATATGAAATCGAAAATGACTTTTAATAAATTCTGCAATGATTAATTAAAATACACGATTGCTTGCACTGACTGCATGCTTGTTGTGCCACACTAACAGGCATAATTATAAAGCAGTAAATCTGACTTTTAACAAAATATTCCCTGATGAATCTATTTTTAATTACAGATAAGGACACAGTTAATGGCAGATGCTGTGGCATCTAACATACATATGTCTATGTTTATATTTTCTATTTAAAATGTACATATATTTCATATTTGCCATTTTTTCCTAAACCTGACCATATTAAGTTAAAAATAAAAAAAGATTTTATATATATATATATATATATAGATAGATAGATAGATAGATAGATAGATAGATAGATAGATAGATAGATAGATAGATAGATAGATAGATAGATAGATAGATAGATAGATAGATATTAATATATAGATAAATTTATATAATATATATATCTATATTAATATATATATTATATTAATATCTATCTATCTATCTATCTATCTATCTATCTATCTATCTATCTATCTATCTATCTATCTATCTATCTATCTATCTATCTATCTATCTATCTATCTATCTATCTATCTATCTATCTATACATATATATATATATATATATATATATATATATATATATATATATATATATATATATATATATATATATATATATTATATAAACGTATCTATATAAATATATATATATATATCTTTTTTTTTTAACTTATTACGGTCAGGTTTAAATAAATAACAAATCTGAAATATTACATATGAATATTATGCAGTTTTTTATCTGGCCTACAGGAGGAGCTCTAGTCTCCTTTTGCACGTCATTATTCTGATTACCTTTCAGCTGTGCTGAGAGAAGCCCATTGCTTACAGAACTTAAAGTGTAACTAAGGTCAGCCATAGATGGAGTGAAAGGGGCTGCAGGAAAGAAATTCTCTTGATTCACTTGATTCCTCCATCAACACAGATAGTGATGCAGAGCTTTCGTGTTCTCCCGGAAAGGGGGGGGGGGGGGTTGAGCCGTCTCTGCTGGGAGAACACAGTGTTTTTTGCTAGCGGCTATAACAATCGCATGTACAATCCGGCAAGGCTGGTTGTATTGATCAACTTGGATACATTCGTCTGCCTATGCATGGTTCAAACCATCAATGGCTGGCTTAAACTGTATTTGAGCACCAGTAACTGAAATAGATGCAATTTGATTCATTTTTAATATTCAAAGCAAGCTCACCCATCCATCCATGTGTAGCGCTTCCCCCGTAGGAGCCGCTGGTGAATAGGGATCCCCCTCTCCCGCCAAATTTTTCACAGGTTCACTGAAACAGGAAACAGTCCTTGCAGCTTTTTTATTTATTTATTTTTTATTATTTTTTTTTTTTTAGGGGTTTACTTGTATGAGTATAGGGGTATTATGGGATGCTCACTTGACTGCAACAAAGTCTCTTCAGGGGGACACTCAATTATATACAATCTCTATGTACTCCTCTTCCTCCAGCACATCACTTGCTTGCAGAAACACTCAGGCCTAGCCGGAACACTGTTTAGGTGGGATCTGACAAGGCACTCAGCCAGATTCAGCAAAAGCCCTTTGCAGGCAGGGACCGTGGGCCCCTTTGATGTGTAGAGAAGTCAGTGTCCAGCTACATTCCTGTGGCTACTGATCCCAGCACCACCTTTTCAGGCACTGCCAGCCCCCCTGGCTACAGCTGCCCCTTTCACTAGCCCTTCTGACTAATCTTCCACAGTCTTTCCAGACTGACTCTCCAGCCATCCCTGACTGCCACTCACAAGTCCTCTCCGGCTGTCTCTCAGTCCTCCCAGACTGCCCACTCTCCAGTCACCTGGCTGTCTTCTCCCTGGAGATCTCCTTGATGTGCTCGCTGGCTCCTGCTGTCCTCACACCTGCTCCCGTGCCTCTGGACAGGTCTTCTCCTTGAGTTGTCAGAGGATCCCTCCAGCACCCCGAGGTCCCCCCCTCTCTCCCCAGACTAGGGGGTTACCCTCAAGGTCCTCCAACAGCCTCCTCACTACTCCATCTTCAGCTTCCACCCAAACTCACACTGCCCCTGCTGGCCTGACCCAGAGTATTTAAGAGGTGCCCTCCCCCTGCCAGCCCGTTTGGCTGGGGATTGGTTGGGACCCTCATCAATACTCTATGCAACTCCTCCTAACCTCCCTCCCATTCTTCTGGAAGTTTCAGCAAATAGGGGGAGGTACCAGAGGTGCTGCCTGATGAGTCATCCAGCCTCCCTGGATCACTCACCCTGACCCAGATTCAAAACACAGGCTGGGCTGACAGCCAAGCTTAAATTTACCTACACTACAAAAACCTATATACATTACCTAGCACTCTACACTAGAGGGTGCTACACATGTTTATTTTGTTGAGAAATCACTTTCTCAACGGCCATCTTGAGTAAGGTGAATCATGTAGCATTTACCTCCTGGAATCCATCTGCCCTTAGCCCAGGCATGCAGACAATAGGGGGTGCTAAGCTGAGAGAGCCCCTCCTCCAAACAAAAGGAAAATAATGCCCATGAAGACTCCTGGGATTTATGACATCATTTTGGCCTTGGCCAGAAACCAGGAAGCAACTGCAAAAAATGTAAAACAAAAAAAAAAAGTTTAGCGCAAGTAAATATAATATACCTTTCCTATCTATTTGCTAAGGCTACTTTCATACTGGGGTGGTGGGTGCGTCGGCGGCAAAGCGCCATTATTTTTAGCGGTGCTTTACCGTCAATTTCAGGGTCTATTCCGCCACTAGTGGGGTGCTTTTACCCCCCGCTAGCGGCCGAGAAAGGGTTAAAACCACCGCAAAGCTATGCCGGCGGTATAGCCGCACTGCCCCATTGATTTCCAGTGCCATTATTTCTTAAAGTCGAACTTCACTCTCTCAAACCACACTGACTACTTTTAATCCTAATGCTGCTAGCCTTAGTAAATAGATAGGAAAATATATCATATTTGCTTGTGTTAAACTTTTTTTTTTTTTTTTTTTACATTTCTTCAGTTATTTCCTGGTTTCAATGCCTAGGTATATTATGTTATACATCCCATGAGTCTTCAGTAGGGGAGGAGGGGCACACCCTCACCTGCTTGCATATCTGACCTAAGGGCAGATGGATTCCAGGAAGTAAATGCTAAATCAATCATCTACCCTTACGCAAGATGGCCGTGGCCAGACATTCTAGGGGGGGGGGGGGGATTCAACCAAATAAAGCATGGAGACATGGATGAGTGAGTTTGCTTTGAATATTCAAAATTCATTTAAATAGGATTTTTGGTTTGTGGTGCTCAGAAGAAGTATATGTATGAAAAGTCCCGGGGCCCCTGAGGCCTAATGGTGACCTCCAGAGTTAGGGACAGCTGACATTCTTCAGTGTAGAGTTGGTTACAAGGCATGGTGGGTGTGATGCAAGATAAAATGGTGTGCGCCGGACACTTTTTGAATGCAAAGAGATTTATTGCCTCTTAAACAGAACTGTGGGAGAGAGGGTTAGGGCCGGGACACTCTTGCAATGTTGATTGGCAGACTCCAGGATTTCCTATAGGCAGACAGCTATACAGGTGAAGGCCTCCAGCCGGACACCACTTCTATATAGGTAGGACCACTGTCTCCTCTGGCAACAATCTTGTAGCTGTTACTAACAGTAATGGTATTCAACTATTTGCAACACAAACAGTTCTCCTTACCCCACAATCACTCACTGTGGGTCTTCACTCAACGAGCTCCCAGTCTCTCTCACTAGACTTCAGATCCACTAGCCACTCTGGATCCCATGAGTATCTTCCTCAAGAGTCACCCCCGCTTCACTGCTGGGTCCCTGGCTTGGCACTCACAGATATTCCTCAAGCTTCACCCACGCTGACACGTTAGGTCCCTGGCTTGGCACTCCACAAGCGTGACCTCTGCTGGGTCCCTGACTTGGCACTTGCTGATGCTTTCGCACTTCTTCACCGTCCCCGGCTGGCGAGAAGTCTGCTCTGGTACTAGCCTCAGCTTACTCACAATGATCTCCGGTAGTAAGGTGGATGGTTCCTTTGTGGCGACAGCTTCCCCTCTACCTCCGGCCATGACTGGTTCCCCGGCCAGTGGAACCGTTACTTCTGGTTGGACGACAAGCCCGCAGTCCCAACCCTGTGCTACTTCTGGATAGGCTCTCAGCTAGCCTACCAGCCAGATGTCCCCGGGATAGGCCTTAGGTTTCTGGCCTAGCAGCCCGGGGCAATATGACAGACGTTCACCCAAATGGCCATCTAGGTGGCACAGAACCCCGATCACCTGACTCCACCCAAATAAATAGGCCCTCCCAGCAGGCCAAGGGACCCAAGAAAATCCCTGCCCATTGGCTGAGACACCCCATTTATTCCTAATCTGTCCTTGCAATGCCCTTGTCTTATCCAATGCCACCATATACCCGACCATCTAACCACAGAAGAGAGAAGTGCAGCAATTCCAGAATTAGTGCGAAATCAATTGACCTCCTAACATCCTAAATTTAATAGCAACCCCGCCTAAACATCAGGGTGCTAAATCTGGTTCCTCTTTAAAGGGAGCTGCAAATCAGGCTGTCTCTTTAGATAACCTGTAGTGCTCTGGGAAAACTTTGTCCTGTTTAAATGTATATCTGTAAAACAAAGATTAAATATAGATTATATATAAATAGCCCAAATTAATTTTTTTCCCCGGTAAAGAGCAGTTGCGATCACCGTGTACACAGTAGCTTTCTTCTGCGCTCCCCCATGGTCAAGTCACTGCACAGTACTACCCAGCAAACACTGTTTCACCCTTGACATAAATTGTTTCTGAAGCCAGAGCAGGTTCCCTGGAGCACAGACCACTGTTTACATTCGATCTGATAAGTACCACTTGTGCAAACACAAATTACATGGAGGTGATTGGAGAAGTATGTGGAGTACAAGAAGCTGGACTATGCAGTGGCACCAAGCAAGATGTGCCTCCTGCTCAGCCATATATGGCCTCATTTATAAAAAGTGCCTAAATGGACGACTGCCTGTGTTGCCTATAGCAACCAATCAGATTCTTCTTTAATGCCACTAATGCCCAGTACACACGTCGGAAAGATCTTGGATGGTTTTTCCGATGGAATTCCGCTCAAGCTTGGCTTGCATACACACGGTCACACAAAAGTTCTCTGAACTTACGACCATCAAAAACGCGGTGACTTACAACACTACGACGAGCCAAGAAAATCTCTCATCGGTCTTTTGCGGGCCGTATTTCCGATCGTGTGTACGGGGCATAAGAAGAAAAAATAGAGATATATTACATTTTGTGATGAACAACAAGATTTGATATACACTATATTGCCAAAAGTATTGGGACACCTGCCTTTACACGCACATGAACTTTAATGGCATCTCAGTCTTAGTCCGTAGGGTCCAATATTGCTTTGGCCCACCCTTTGCAGCTATAACAGCTTCAACTCTTCTGGGAAGGCTGTCCACAAGGTTTAGGAGTGTGTATGGGAATGTTTGACCATTCTTCCATAAGCGCATTTGTGAGTGGGGTTGCCACCTCATCCCTTTATAACCGAACACACATTAATTACACAGGTTCTGTGGCTTACTAAGGTGGTAATTAAACTCACTTGGTGCCTTAGGCCACTTTCACACAGGGCAGATCCATTAAGCAGACTTTTCTAGCTCAGCGGGGGATCGCTGCGTTGATCACTGCTGAGCAGGCAGATGACAGGTCCGTCTCCACTCACTGTGCAGTGACGGACCTGTCAGAGCCCCGCTGTTCTCTATGGGAAGATCAGATGAAAACAGACAGCATGTCCGCTTTCTTCCGATCCGCTGGTCAGATGGCGAACGTATCGCCATCCGTCTGTTTTTCTTGTCGGATTGGATGGCAGGCGGCTGTCAGCGGACACATCTCCGCTGAAATCCGCTTGCCCCATACAAGTCAATGGGTGGCCCGCAAAGATCTGCCTGTCGGTTTTTCAGGCGGATCTTTGCGGGCTTTTGGGATGAATTTGAGCGGAGACTGCGAGCCAGGCCTTCTCGTCCAACATCAGTGCCTGACCTCACAAATGCGCTTCTGGAAGAATGGTCAAAGATTCCCATAGACACACTCCTAAACCTTGTGAACAGCCTTCCTGGAAGAGCTGAAGCTGTTCTAGCTTTAAAGGATTGGCCAACTCAATATTGAACCCTACGGACTAAGACTGGGATGCCATTACAGTTCATAAAGTAAAGTGTAAAGGCAGGCGTCCCAATACTTTTGGTAATTTAGTATATGATAACAACTGTTCACTTTTTTTTTTTTTTTTTTGGATTACAGTGGTAAACAGTTAAGACCCTGTCATTTTTTAAAAAAAATTTTTTAATAACAATAATTATTAGGATTTTTTTTGTTTGCATATAAAAGTAAAAAGATACATACACTGTGTACAAAATAGACAAGTAGTAATCATGTCATACTGGAAAGCAATCTAGCTGACAGCAACAGAAATATGGGAAGAGGTCAAACCAGCATGATAAAAGTAGCAACAAGGACCTCTATTATAAGCTATGCAATGCAAGTAATTGCATTTCAAAATTAACAGCGTGCAAGCATTTAGATATCAAGAGAGGCTCAATACTTTACTGTTGTGGTAGCCTAAATGCCTTGGTGCAAAATGTCTCAAAATATAAAATAGAATAAAACATGGAGAAAAAAAAAAAAGAAACAAGATCCCAGAACGGACAGACTAGAAAGGAGAAGGAGGACTGCCGCATTGTCCCAAAACCTCAGTAGAACCCAACGACCAAAGTATGGGCAAAATCTGGCGGAGTCCACTCAGGACCATAGTTCCCGAACGAGATTATGAGCCTTCAGTGTATCATTAATTCTATCTGTCAGTTTCTCCATTAGCCCTCTTTTCACACTGAACACGGCTTTGAAATTGTGCGAGTTCATGTGAACTCGCACAATTTCAAAGCTGTATTTCAGTCCAACTTCTGGGGCAACTTGAAAGACATCTGTTCCTGGTTCATGCACAGTCTATTGAAATCGCCCCCAAAGTCGCCAAAAGTAGTGCAGGAACTAATTATACGAGAACCCCCTAACGGGGCTTTAAAGCAGCCAATGAGGTACAATATCGATAGTTGAAAAAATTCAGTTTTATTAGTACAAAAAATATATATATAAATGGCATATTATAAAAATCGCTGAGGATAAGTACTGACTATTCGAGTCAAGACTTGACCTGAATCTGACATACCATTACAGTAAACAAAGCATACAATTAAACCAAGTGCCAGGCACAATGCATTAAAGGGCGACCAAGGTTGTCTTAAATGTTAGATTCTTAAAATAAGTAGCAACAGATATTGCCTATAAATGAGGGTAATACAGTACATATATGTGGAACAACAGAAGTTGTATACGTAAAATCTGACGCGTTTCGACCCTTCCCAGGTCCTCTTCAGAGGATGGTTGTCCACTGTGAAAAGGTCAACATGTGTCAGACATAGCATCAAATCCAACAGTACCAAACCTATATATGTGCACCATCTACTAAAATTGCCTGGATCATATAATTACCTATTACAGGAATTCTGACGTTTCCGCGTTCAGTTTAAGCATCGTAGATTATTTTATTTTAGGTGGTACAGTTTCTCCTCAGTTCCCCTGTCTCCCTCGTGTCGGATCAGCCCCCAGGGGAGCGGGCGGTGGGCCAAGTGTATCTTGCGAGGGATCACAACTATCAGCCCCCCATATAGGAGGGGAAGGAGAGGAGGGGGCAACGAACAACCCGAAATGCACCTGAATGGGTATACGTTAAAGGGGTTGTAAAGGTAAAAATTTTTTCACCTTAATGCATTCTATGCATTAAGGTGAAAAAACTTTTGACAGAACCGCCGCCCCCAGCCCCCCCGTTTTACTTACCTGACGCCTCGAATCTTCGCTCCTCGTCCTCGTCAGCTTCATTGCAGCTCAGCCTGGTCGCTGATTGGCTGCAGTGGATGGATTGAAAGCAGCGCAGCCATTGGCTCGCGCTGCTGTCAATCACATCCGATGACGCGGCGCGCCGGGGGGCGGGGCCGAGTGATACAGCGAGCGGCTATAGCCGCCGGCTGTATCACGGGAGCGCGCCTGCAAGCACTCACCACCGTGCGAGGGAGCTCGCATTAAGGTGGTAAATGCTTGCGGGGAGGAGCTGAAACAGCCGCCGAGGGACCCCAGAAGACCAGGTTCGGGGCCACTCTGTGCAGAACGAGCTGCACAGTGAAGGTAAGTATAACATGTTTGTTATTTTTAAAAAAAAAAAAAAACAACTTTACAACCCCTTTAATGTTAGAAGTAGAAAAATATTAAGTGTTAAATACTGAAGAGCGAGGGGTCAATTGGTTGATCCACACAGATTGAGAAATTCCCCAATTATGGAGATCTATAGAAATGTTGGATAGTAGGTACATGGGTGTGCAGGGGGCATAGCTAAGGAAAAGGAAGAAAGGGGAGGAAAAGATATGAGGAAAAGGATAGGGAAGAGGGAAAGATGGAGAGAGGGAAAGAAAGAATGGAAGGGAATGTGAGGGGAAGTGAAAGAAAAGAAGTGAACCAAAAAAGTGTGTGTGAAAATAAAACGAGTGGAGGATAGCAAATGCCCTGCTGCCAGTCAATCCCCATGTACCATAGAAAATATATGCAAAGAGCAATCAGGTAAAAGTGCCGACAAACCGCCAGTGAATGAACGGAGTGAAAAGGGGGGGGGGGGATGAGGGGAAGGGAAAGACCAGACAGACTGGATTGGAGTGATAAAATGGATGAGAAGGGGAAAGGGGGAAAAGGGGAGAGAGAGGGAAAGGGGAAGAAAGAATGGGAGGGGAAGGATGACCAGGGGAGAAACGGAGGAAGGGAACGGAAAAGGGGGGGAAGGAAAGGACGGGAAAAAGGGGGGAGGTGCTGGGGGGGGGGAGGAGGGGAAAAAAGGGAGGGGGAGGGGAACAGGAAAGGGGAGGTGGGGGAAGGAAAGAAAAGGGGGGAAAGTGGGGTTAGGGGTGATGGAGGGTGAACTGGAAGGGTGGAAGGTGGGGTGGAAAAAGGGTGTGTGACAGAGAGGGACAGGGGGGGAAAAAGGGAAATGTGTAGGGGCTGGAGTGAAAAGAAACCATATTAGGCAAACGTGCACAGTACAATCATCAAACAGTGAAAGTGACAAACGATGTGAAAATGCAAGGGTGGTGTCGGAACTAATTACCTAATTCAGCAGAACTGAATAATAGAACTGAAATTATCTGGATACTGAAAAATTAAGATATAAGTAAATCATGACAGGGTCAGCAATGATTTAAAAGGACCAAGTCACTAAAGAAATATCACAGTCATTTTTGGCATGATCAGTCATATTTTCAATATCAATACCAAAATTTAATAATCTCTGCCAGGGTATACCAACTTTTGAGCACAACTATATATTACCGTATTCATCATTCTCAAGGTAAAAAGAGTATTAAAGTGGTTGTAAAACCAAAAACAAAACAAACAAAAAAAAAAAAACCTCCAAGACAAACCCATAATGAGCTAGCTCATTATGTATTACTTACCTGAGATTGAAGCCCCCACAGCGGTCCTCGTTTACCGCTCCAGCCGGCGAAACGGCTCCTGGAGCTACTTCTGCCGCGATTACGTCACTCCCGCGCAAGCGCACGGGAGCCGCTGGTAACGGCACAGTCTGACTGAAGCAACGGCACGTACTGCCATTGCTTCAGTGCGCATGTGCCAATGACGTCGGCACATGCAGATACAGGGGATATCTCCTAAACCATGTAGGTTTAGGAGATACCCTGGGTAGCTACAGGTAAGCCTTATTATAGGCTTACCTGTAGCAAAAAGTGGTTGTAAAGGGTTTACAAACACTTTAAGAAGAGGGACCCACTGTAAGGATAGAGATTTATCCCCAGAGTTCAGCTTTAAAGCCCAAACAATTGATAATATAGTAAAAAAAAAAATCAACTTTCAAAAGATTTGAATTGAATGATCGCAGTTTAAAACTTGGGATATACAGTGCATCCGGAAAGTATTCACATCGCTTCACTTTTTCCACATTATGTTATTTACAGCCTTGCTCCAAAATGGATACAAAAGAGGAGGGAATTTGGGACTTTGAATGAGGCAATTTAACTTGATAAGTATAATTTGATATAAGTTTATTGATGTGTTGGCATAAAGCTGGATATAAATGCATAGCATAGACATATAGCACAATACACAGGTAATTTTTATTTTATATATATATATATATATATATATATATATATATATATATATACACACACTGTATAGCATGGATCGTCATATTAACATCCATATGCGCGCTGTCACAAAGGTTAGGCAGCACAATCAACTTTGCAGTACACAACAGTTTAGGATATAGATTAGCACCAGATGTGTGGAAGTATGTATGAAAAATAATGAAATGGGTTAGAATAAAATAGTTATATATAAAGATGGGGTCCTTAAAAAGCATGTAGCTACATCCTAAATTCCTTGATCCAAAATGGATTAAATTCATTATTTTCCTTAAAATTCTACAAACAATACCCCATAATGACAACATGAAAGAAGTTTGTTTGAAATCTTTGCAAATTTATTAAAAATAAAAAAACGAAAAAAATACCATGTACATAAGTATTTACAGCCTTTGCCATGACACTCAGCATTGAGCTCAGGTACATCCTATTTCCACTGATCATCCTTGAGATGTTTCTACAACTTGATTGGAGTCCACCTGTTGTAAATTCAGTTGATTGGACATGATTTGGAAAGGCACACACCTGTCTATATAAGGTTCCACAGTTAACAGTGCATGTCAGAGCACAAACCAAGCCATGAAGTCCAAGGAATTGTCTGTAGACCACTGAGACAGGATTGTATCAAGGCACAGATCTGGGGAAAGGTACAGCAGCATTGAAGGTCCCAATGACCACAGTGGCCTCCATCATCTGTAAATGTGAGACGTTTGGAACCACCAGGACTCTTCCTAGTGCAGGCTGCCCGGCCAAACTGAGCGATCGAGGGAGAAGGGTCCTAGTCAGGGACTTGACCAAGAACCTGATGGTCACTATGACACAGCTCCAGCGTTTCTCTGTGGAGAGGGGAGAACCTTCCAGAACAACCATCTCTGCAGCACTCCACCAATCAGGCCTATATGGTAGAGCGGACAGACGGAAGCCACTCCTCAGTAAAAGGCACATGTCAGCCCTCCTGGAGTTTGCCAAAAGGCACCTAAAGGACTCTCAGACCATGAGAAACAAAATTCTCTGGTCTGATGAAACAAAGATTGAACTCTTTGGCCTGAATGGCAAGTGCCATGTCTGGAGGAAAACAGGCACTGCTCATCACCTGGCCAATGCCATCCCTACAGTGAAGCATGGTGGTGGCAGCATCATGCTGTGGGGATGTTTTTTAGCGGCGGGAACTGGGAGACTAGTCAGGATCGAGGGAAAGATGAATGCAGCAATGTACAGAGACATCCTTGATGAAAACCTGCTCCAGAGCGCTCTGGACCTCAGACTGGGGCGAAGGTTCATCTTCCAACAGGATAACGATCCTAAGCACACAGCCAAGATAGCAAAGGAGTGGCTATGGGACAACTCTGTGCATGTCCTTAAGTGGCCCAGCCAGAGCCCACATTTGAACCCAATTGAACATCTCTGAATAGATCTGACAATAGCTGTGCACTGACACTTCCCATCCAACCAGGTGGACCATGAGAGGTCCTGCAAAGAAGAATGGGAGAAACTGCCCAAAAATAGGTGTGCCAAGCTTGTCGCATCATACTCAAAAAGACTCAAGGCTGAAACTGACACCAAAGGTGCTTCAACAAAGTATTGAGCAAAGGCTGTGAATACTTATGTACATGGGATTCTTTTCGTTTTCCAATTTTTAATCAATTTGCAAAGATTTCAAACAAACTTCTTTCATGTTGTCATTATGGGGGATTGTTGGTAGAATTTTGAGGAAAATAATGAATTTAATCCATTTTGAAATAAGGCTGTAACATAACAAAATGTGGAAAAAGTGAAGCGATGTGAATACTTTCGGCATGCATTGTATCCAGGGACAGCGGTATTCCAGAGCAAGATAACCAATATTAGGACTTCTCAGGGACAGCTGCAAGGAACTTTCTCCTACATCTCGTACTGGAGGCTCTTCGGGTCCAGATGTCGGTGAGAAGAGGAAATAAGTGACACATATTAACAGTGCCTTCTGTTTAATAAACCCCCTCCTGGCACCTGCTAGGTGCCATACAATATCCCTTACAACGTCGGCGACATCTGTTCTCTGTGAAGATTGGATTGTGTGTCACGGAGCCGTCTTATTTAAACCATCACCTTGTTACTGTCTATGTGGTTATGTCAGGTCTAGTGAAAGGATGAGGTGTGTGTGAGAACCTTCTTCAGACTGCAGCATCTGATATCAGCTCTTCACTGGAAGGATCTTCGTGACGGCTCGGGCTGTAGGCTAGTCATAGACAGGAAGAAGCCTAATGAGAATCTCTGCTCATCATCTGTAGCCACGGTTTCAAAGATAGCCATTGGCAGTGTAGCACCCTCCTAGATAGGTGCTAGGATTAGTTAGGCTTGCCATACACATTACAAATTTCCTTTCTGCAACCTGTGAATTGTCTTCTCCTGGCGGGGGGATGCCGTCCCTGCTGGGAGAAGACAGTGATTATTGCTAATGTCTATAGCAGCTTCTAGCGATAATCATAAGAGAATCCGCCAGGATTCGATCAACTTGACACATTCAGCCTGCCCATTAATGGTTCGAATCTCGGCTGGTTCCTGCTTAACTGGCCGAGATTCGAACCGTGTATGGTCGGCCTTAGATTTAGTACTGGTTCACTGTGTTCAGTGGAGCTGGGTGTTTTTTCATTTAGCTTGCCTCACTGTATCTAGTGTGGCAGAAATTATTGTGTTAGGTAGATTTAGTTGTGCTCACTGTAATCAGTGCAGCTGCCTTTGATTAACCACTTCGGCCCCCGGAAGGATTTCCCAACTTCCTGACCAGGCCATTTTTTGCAATATGGCACTGCATCGCTTTAACTGACAATTGCGCGGTCGTGCAACGTTGTACCAAAACAAAATTGATGTCCTTTTTTTCCCACAAATAGAGCTTTCTTTTGGTGGTATTTGATCACCTCCTATAGCTTTTTATTTTTTGCGCCGTAAACAAATAAGAGCGTCAATTTTGGAAAAAAAAACAATATTTCTTACTTTCTGTTATAATACATATCCAAAAAAACAAATGTATTCATCAGTTTAGGCCAATATGTATTCTTCTTTTTTTTTAACATAAAGTTTATTTATTTGTCATAAACAAACAGAATAAAAAGCAAGTTACATTAGCTTAAGACAGATATTGTACAATAATCATCCATACCATGTCAAATCAATAAGTACAGTGATGATGTTACATTTCAACAGCACAATCAATGGCGAAAGTAGACTTTAAAAAAAAAAAAAATCAAATCAGAGTCGCTATAAAAGACCCCTGGGGGGGGGGGGGGTTGGGGGAAGAGGCCCGGGGGGGGGGGGGGGGAGGCCCAGCAGGGATCCTCCAATCCTAGTTATATATTAACTGTGTATCGGCAGGCCATGTCCGGGGCAAAATTAAATGAAGCAGGGATGAGTGGATAACCAAGAGTGTAAGGTGGAGCACTCTGTTTATCTACGGAATGGTCAGGTGTTTGGCCTCCACCCAACCCGCCCAGATTTTATCAAATTTCTTTGGACAGTTTCTTCCCATGTATGTTAGTTTGTATAGGGGCAGGGCTGCATTGATGAGTGAGAGCCATAGTTGTTTAGTGGGTGGTTGAGGCTGATTCCAGTTGAGGAGAATCGCCTTTCTGGCATACATCGCTGTGTAAAAAACAAATAATTTTTTCCATTTGGGGGCCTCAAGAGAGTCACATATGCCCAACAGGAGGGGGATAGGACTGTAGGGGACCCTGGTTTTGCCCACCGAGTTAATATCATCCAGGACTGTCTTCCAAAAAACCACTATCCTTGGACATGACCACACCGTATGATAAAAATCTGCATCGTCTGAGCCACACCTGGGACAGGTGGCTGTTCTATTTGTATAAATTTTGTCAAGGCGCGATGGGGAGTAATAAGCCCGGTGGAGAAATTTTAATTGGGTAAATCTGTCCCTAGAGGAAATGGTCAGAGTTAGGTATTGCTGCACCCCCTCCTCCCAGTCATCATCAGTCAGGTCAGGGATGTCCCGCTGCCAGGCTGACAATAATTGTGAGACTCTAGACGTGTCCAACAGGGCAAGTCTATTATAAATAGTCGAGAGCAGTCTAGTGCCTTCAGGTGCACGAAGTTCAGTTTCCAAGTCTGACATCTGCAAGGTTACCGGGTTGGGAAACTGGGAGCAAAAAGCATGTCTTAACTGGAGATATCTAAAAAACATCTGGTTTGGGAGGCCTTTTCTACTCTTCAGATCATCGAACGTTATCAGTTGTCCCTGCGATACGATATCACTAAGGGCAACTTTTCCGTATCTAGCCCATATGATGGGATCTGGTATCGACTGAAAGTGACTCAACCGTGGGTTACCCCAAAGTGGTGTCACAGGGGACCACGTATTTTGTTTCCCTAGTTTCGTGCTCACCGTATCCCACACCTTAATGGTCGTTTTCATGGGCACAGATATATTTGAATTGGAGCGGGGCCCTCTATGTATGAGATTTCGTAGCTCTGAGTAGGAACCAAGCAACGTGGCCTCCACAGTAGATACCGGGTTAGAGGGCTCCTCCGCCAACCACCACTTTAACGTCACCAGGACTGCCGCCCAATAATATTTTAAGAAACAGGGGAGTGCCAGGCCTCCCAATGTAACCGGTAGTTGTAAGGTTGTTTTTGCGATTCTAGGATTCTGGGGGCCTTTCCATTCCCTAAAAGGAGACGACCAAACTATCTAGTTTGGTAAAAAAGGAAATAGGTGTGGGTACAGGAGTTTGTCTGAATAGATAGGTGAATCTGGGGAGGATGGACATCTTAATTAAATTTACGCGGCCCACTGGACTGAGAGGAAGAGACCTCCATGAGGAAAATTGGTGGGTCAACCGAGACATCACCGGGGCCAAATTCAGGCCAATGAATTGGCAAAAGTCTCTATGTATCTCTACGCCAAGGTATCTAAACTGGCATACCCGGTGAAGCTGGGCGTCCGAATGTAAAGGAGCAACCCCAGAGTGCAGTGGGAACAATACTGATTTTCCCCAGTTAATATATATTCCTGAATATCGCCCGCATCTATCTATGACCTGAAGCGCTTGTGGCAAGGATTGTCCGTCATCTTTAAGATATAACAAGGTGTGAGCCTATAGTTATACCCTGTATTTGTGAGATGGACCTAATAAGGATAGCCATGGGCTCTATCGCCAGCGCAAAAGAGCCCTGGGGACAATGGGCAGCCCTGTCTCGTTCCCCTACGAAGGGGAAAAGGCGGAGAGAGGACCGTTCCAGTGCGTACCCTGGCCGTCGGAGATCTGTACACAGCCTCAACCCAAGAGATGAAGACAGGACCAAATCCAAATCTGCGGAGGACCTCCCATAGATAGTTCCATTCCACAGAATTGAAAGCTTTTTCCGCATCCAGGGAGGCCACTACCGCTTGATCAACGTCTCCAACCCCCGAGGACAAGACCGCATACAGTCTCCGCAGGTTGATGTCTGTGCCCTTGCCCGGCATGAACCCCGATTTATCTTCATGTACTAATGACAGTATCACCTCATTGAGACGTCTGGCGAGAATTTTGGTTAAGATTTTAGCGTCAGAATTCAAGAGGGAAATGGGCCTATAGGATGAACATAATTGGGGATCTTTCCCTGGTTTGGGCACCACGACTATTATTGCTTGTGCCATAGATGGTGGGAGGACTCCCTCTTTTAGCGTCTTAACAAACATGTTGTGTATTCTTGGAGCCATTTTCTCAGTATATTGCTGATAAAACTCAGGATGGAATCCATCTACCCCAGGAGTCTTACCTGATTGTAGAGAACCCATAGCTAGATGGACCTCTTCTAATGTGATCCAGGGACTGCCTTGCCTCCAGGGTAAGAGTAGGAAATTCCACTTCATCTAAGAACCCAGATCAATATGTATTCTTCTACATATTTTTGGTAAAAATATAAATATATATATGTATGATCAATGTATAAATTATATATATATGATTAATGTATAAATGACACTGGCAGGGAAGGGGTTAAGTGTATTCCCTGGGTGTGTTCTAACTGTAGGGGGGGGGGGTGCTGCCAGGGACATGACAGAGCTGTTCTTGATCACTGGGAACAGCATATCTCTGAGATGTCTCCTGTCAGAACAGGGATTCGCCTTGTTTACAAAGGCAGATCCCCGTTCTGCCTCTGTGTACAACATTGAGTCCGCTGGACCCGTGGGCGCGCGCCCGCAATCTCACATGCATGGATCGACGTACGGGTACGTCGGTTTGCGCAGGAGAGCCGACCTGCCGCAGTATATGTGCGGCGGCTGGTCGGCAAGCAGTTAATTAGGTCAGTTCATTGTTCTTAGCTGCTGCCAGTCTGTTTACTCCCTCTGCTATCCAGAGAGCTGGTAGAATTCTCTGGAACATAGGTGTGGAGCTATGCAGAAGGCAGTATAAATATTTATGCCGTCCTGGCCAATCCCAGGGAACAGGGCCCTGAAGGCATGCTGGGAGTGTGTAGAAATGCTCTGGGTCTTTTTCTGGAGAGGATCAGTCCAGCCTGGAAGGCTTGGTGCCCACCAGTGCAACGCTACCATGTGGTTGCTGTTCATAAGGGCCCAGGTGGGCAACCTGAGGGCCTGGATGCTGAAGCTACAGAGGGCTGTCTGCTAAAGATCTAGTCTGGTATCACAGGAGAAAGGTGTCACTTGGAAGTTGGAAGGAGGTAACCGGTTTTCCCTGGACATTTTGTGATTACAGACTGTCGAGAGATCTTAAGAGACTTTTGGGCTGCTGCCACCCCCCTTGTGCTAGAGAGTCAGCTGTTTGTTTGTTAAAGGGGACATCGACTGGTGTCCTGAAGAGCCTAGTGTATCTAATTTTTTTTGTGAAGGGACTATGCTCTTATCTAAAAAAAAAAAAAAAAAAAAGGGCAGTTGCTAACTATTATAAGCCAAGACCACAGCTTGCTATATGCAAGGACTTCTGCTTCAGCTTTACAGAACGGAGTTCACTGTTCTCAACCTGTACATAGTTTCTGATTTTGTAGTATCCCACTCAATTCCCTCAACCCTATCCAAGTTCTTCAAAAATAAAAACCGCACAAACAACACCCCTAGACTGGTTATTGAAGAAAATTATGGCTGAGATCATGTGCCTAGCTGCTAGGCTGCTGTCTGCTGCTTCCCCTCTACCTTCCTGTAGTCTATCGTGAGCGTGAGCTGGGAGGCCCTGGGGGTCGTGACCTGGAGCCAGACTGCAGCTAAATCCATCCCCACCACTGGGGGCCTCTGGTGAACACCCGCTGGCCCTTAGATTGCGTGCCCTGGGAAATCTCATGCTCTAGCTCCCAGTGTGATCTGTGTTGGTGCTCCAGAATACCTGCTCTCCTAAATCACCTAGAGCTCCATCTGCAGCAGTCAGCCGTAGGGTCCACTACCTTGCGGTGCACTCCTGACCCCAAGGGGGTGCATCTGTTACTTGGACTCAGGTGACCTGACACCTACTGATTCATGGTGTGCATCAGAAGCTGCAGCTGATCAGAGAGAGCCCACCTCGTTTTCGTTCCCCGGCTTGAGGATGTCCAGCATCTAGCCCTTTGCCCCCAAGCCATACTATTCCTGGCCCACTTCTTTCCTTCTTTGGATTTCAGTTCTTTCAATCATGAAGGCTCATCTTTACATGTGGGTGCTACAAAGGGCAGCCTACCTAGGATCTCCAGCTCCTCCAGACTTCCACCTGCCTATCAATTTATTTTAATATTTGCAAACCTCCCCCCAAAGCAAGCTCAATGCTTGCATCAGCGGTGCATACTAGCTCATATGCCTTTGCCTTGCAGGGTTTTTTTTTTCCATTTGCGGGTATACAACCGCTTTAAGATTTGTTTTACCCTTAGGTGCAAAGGGGTTAAGCTGGTTGCAATGGGAGCCGATGTCATAGGGGCCGCTAGGAGGGGCCCCCAAGCTTTCTGCACTGTGATTGGCTGCACAGTGCTGATGTCATAGGGAGCCTGTCCTACCAGCTACCATTCAGTTTATGACTGTGAGCTGTCGGTGACAATGGAGCATGCCCCAGAACTACACATACATATGTGGTGGGTGCATATTAAGGCCCACTCACCCTGTCACCACATATTTGCATGTACTGGTCATGAACTGGATAAGCTGCTGACATCAGGATAATATTAGGGGTGAATTGATTGGCTAATTGTGTCGAATTCTTGCTTTGCTGGTGTTACCAGGAAAGACCTAAACCATCAAAAAAAATGGTGCTGTGCTTTCGAGAAGACAAATGCTGCTTAGACAGAATGGGCCGCATTGTCAACTGTGGACACTGTGTCTCCTGTTGAGCAATGGAAAACCCAGATTGATATATTTATGATTGGAGAACAAATATTTATAACAGGTTATCAGGAGAGCCAGAAATCCTTACAATATGACCAATGGATTTATCTTAGGATGCAGCCTCTGTTCACTGTGACAGCAGTACAATGCCCCACCTGTCACACACGGCCAAGGCACACAAAACACACAGTCTGTACACCCTGACTACACCCAGCCATTTCTGGAGAAGACAATGGCTTAAGAGGAACCTGCAAGATGCATAAAGACAGAAAATGTAGGTATTTTAGGTATTTCACTCCATACTCCATGAGTTTGGTGTGTCGAGGATCAATGGGGGCCCGAAAACCAGGATAAACCGTGGCCTATTGACTTATAATGGATGCAGTTAGGTGACTTTGCAGATCCACTAATCTGGGCTTCCAGGGGCCGATACCCACACATTTGGGAAGCCTGTAGGGGAGGCCTAGCCCTTCACACTCTAAAATATTTGGGTCAAAATCCCATATCTGGGTCCTGAGTTACGAGTACTGTAAATTAAGACTTCCATAGTAAATTTGTCACCATATGGAGCCTGCTGCCACCTACCTCCCTTACTGTCCTCATCTGCCAATGTAGACCTCTGAAAAAACTTGAACTTCTTGGTGTGACCCAGTGGCGGCTGGTGCTCAAAATTTGGGGGGGGGGCGCAACCAATTGCAGCCACTTCTGCCCATCATATGCAGCCACTTGTGCCCATCATATGCAGCCACTTGTGCCCATCAAACGCAACCACTTGTGCCCATCATATGCAACCACTTGTGCCCATCAAACGCAACCACTTGTGCCCATCAAACACAGCCATTGTGCCCATGAAACGCAGCCACTTGCCCATCAAATGCATCCACCTGTGCCCATCAAATGCAGCCACTTTGCCCAAACGCATCCACTGTGCCCATCAAATGCAGCCACTTGTGCCCATCAAATGCAGCCACCTGTGCCCATCAAATGCAGCCACCTGTGCCCATCAAATGCAGCCACCTGTGCCCATCAAACGCAGCCACCTATACCCATCAAACGCAGCCACCTGTGCCCATCAAACGCAGCCACCTGTGCCCATCAAATGCAGCCACCTGTGCCCATCAAATGCAGCCACCTGTGCCCATCAAATGCAGCCACTTGCCCATCAAATGCAGCCACTTGTGCCCTTCAAACGCAGCCACCAGTGCCCATCAAATGCAGCCACTTGCCCATCAAATGCAGTCACCTGTGCCCATCAAACGCAGCCACCTGTGCCCATCAAATGCAGCCACTGTGCCCACCGACCCCCTCCCCCGCACGCATATCGTGGCTCTGGCACCCCCCTGCGCATGCGGATCGCGGCTCTGGCATCACCGCGCGGATCGCGGCTCTGGCACCCGAGGGGGGGGTGCCAGACCCGCGATACACACGGGGGGGGTGGTGGGGAATGCAGCTGACTCAGCCGAGGGGTCTTACCTTTCAGAGTGACGACGACCTCAGCTCCAGCACGAGTCTCCTCTCTCCCTCTCCTAAGTGCCAGGCATCCAATAGGGTGACCTGGTGCTTTGGCCAATCAGGAAGCAGGTCTGACGTGAAGGTTAGTGTGAAAATAGCGAAAATTAATTCGCTATTGTCACACAATTGGGTGGGATCAGGGCGCACTCTCTGTGCCCCAAGCCCACCCTATTTTGAAGCCTATTAGAGCCTCTGGCTCTAATCAGGTGCTTCAAAATATATGACCCCCTCCCACCCCCACCATAGGAATCCATGCGTTCGGCGTCCTGAAAGGGGCCGGGCCCATGGATGGGGGGGCGGCGCACGTGCGCCCACAGTGCACGGGCTGCCACTGGTGTGACCTACGCATGTACATCAACCACCACTTCCCACAGTGCAGTGCTTGGTGCCTAAAGCCTCGTAAACACGATCGGATTTTCGGCAGGGAATTGTGTGATGACAGACTGTTTGCCTAAAATCCAACTGTTCGTACGCTCCTTCAGACAATTGTTGTCCAACTTTCCGCCAACAAATGTTGGATGGCAGGCTAGTAAATTTTCGGCGGATAACGATCTGTTGTCAGATTTTCGTATCGTGTGTACACAAGTCTGTCACACAAGTCCAAAGTACAAACACGCATGCTCGGAATCAATGCTCACCAAACACGACATTAGCAGAAGGTGCCCAAAGGGTGGCGCTCAAGAGCTGAAATTCCACGTAGTATGTCACTACGTTCGTGTTTGTTGGCCGACAATTGTGTGCCGTTAGTATGCAAGACAAGATCCAGGAACACGCCCTTCCGACAAAAGTCTGACACTTTGTCTGCCAAAAATCCGATCGTGTGTACGAGGCTTTAGTGCTGCATTGGGTTGCATTGATTGAGTGTTAATTCATGTCAATTGCCAGAATAAGTGATCATTCTGGCAAACAAAATGGATTAACGCCCAAGCGTTTGAGACGCATAAACACAGCTAAACACGTTTATATGCCATTACACAGCTGCTGCCAGACGTAAAGGTGTTTAGGAGAGATGGGCAAACGCCCGGTGTACATTGGGCCTTAGAGGACACAATAACAAAACTGCTACTTGCGATCAATGTTAGAAGGAGCATGTTTTCTTCCAAAAACTTTCCAGAGACGGTCCCTTTTCTTCTCAGTATAGTTTGTCAAACCCTGATAAATAGTGACTATAAACTTCAGATACGCATTGGCTGTTTTTACTTGGGATATTTATGATGGAATGAATTGCTTTTGGACTTTGGTGTGGCACTCTTGTGTCTTTATTGGTGTGGCATTCACGTGTCTTCATTGGTGTGGCACTTTTGTGTCTTCATTGGTGTGACACTATTGTGTCATCATTGGTATGGCATTCTTGTGTCTTCATTGGTGTGGCACTCCTGTCATCCTAGGTGTGGCACTCCTGTCATTTTAGGTGTGGCACTTTTTGTCTTCATTAGTGTGGCACTCTTGTGTGATCATTGATGCAATTTTCTTATTCAATTTCCTTTACATTTACCTTCAACTATGTAGTGTAAGAGCCTGCCTGATTGCATACAAATTTAAAGTGTTCAGGTTATGACCTCATACAGTATTATATGGTTTTGGTAAATCTAAAATAAAATTGTACACAAAATGGTATAATGTATGGCCAGCCTTAGTGTGGCACTCTTGTGTCTTCATTTTGTGTGGCACTCTTCCTGCCATTCCGGTACCTCTTCTTCTCACCTGATACTGACCTTGGCCTGGCTCTGACTCTGCTCCTGGTTACTTATTCCTTACCTCTGCTGCTCAGCTGTGGCCAACTTCTACCTGCCTGACCCCGCATCTGAGATCCTGTATCTGCTAGCTTGCCTGCTGCATTTTCTTCAGCTCCACATCTGTTACAAGATCTCCAGATGGTACCCATTCCACTCTGTGCTCTGTTATACCCTGTCTTCAACCCCAGGGAAAACGAGACAAGTAATGTAAGGGAAGCCCCCATGTCAACTCGGCCTGGACCAGGTATGTGACACAGGCATTCTTGTGTCATCTTTATTGTGGCACTCTTCTGTCTTCACTGTCTTCATTTGTGTGGCACTCTTGTGTCATCATTGGCGTGGCACTCTTGTATGATCTTTGGTTTGGCACTCTTGTGTCTTCTATGATCTGGCACTCTTCTGTTTTCATTGGTTTGGCACTCTATGTCATCTTTGGTGTGGTACTCTTGTGTCATCACTGGTGTGGCACTCTTCTATTATCTTTGGTGTGGCACTCTTTGTCATCACGGGTGTGGCACTCTTTGTCATCACGGGTGTGGCACTCTTTGTCATCACGGGTGTGGCACTCTTTGTCATCACTGGTGTGGGACTCTTTGTCATCACGGGTGTGGCACTCTTTGTCATCACGGGTGTGGCACTCTTTGTCATCACGGGTGTGGCACTCTTTGTCATCACTGGTGTGGCACTCTTTGTCATCACTGGTGTGGGACTCTTTGTCATCACTGGTGTGGACTCTTTGTCATCACTGGTGTGGCACTCTTTGTCATCACTGGTGTGGCACTCTTTGTCATCACTGGTGTGGCACTCTTTGTCATCACTGGTGTGGCACTCTTTGTCATCACTGGTGTGGCACTCTTTGTCATCACTGGTGTGGCACTCTTTGTCATCACTGGTGTGGCACTCTTGTGTTTTCATTGGTGTGGCACTCTTTGTCATTTTTTGGTGTGGCTTTCTGCTGTCTTCATTGGTGTGGCACTCTTGTGTCCTCTTAAACTCATGGTTTCTACAGAAGGTGCTTTCCAAATGCCCTTGTGTGTTTAACAGCTACATAGCCAGAGCTACCAAATTATTGATCTCGACTTCTAATGCCGTGTACACACGACCAGACTTTTCGTCAGCAAAGGTCCAACGGAACGAATCCGTCGGACAATTCGACCGTGTGTGGGCTTCATCTGACCTTTGCTGTTTAAAAATCAGACGGACTTTAGATTTAGAACATATTTCAAATCTTTCCGATGGACTCGAGTCCGGTCGAAAAATTTGTTAGTCTGTATGCTAGTCCGATGGACAAAAAAGGACGCAAGGGCAGCTATTGGCTACTGGCTATGAACTTACTTATTCTAGTCTAGTTTGGTGTGATCGTGTGTAGGCAAGTCCGTTTCGTTGGAACTCCGTCGGAACTCCGTTGAAAAGCCCTTCGGAGTTCAGGCGGACGAGAAGTCCGCTCGTGTGTACACGGCATTACTGTTTGATCAAACTAACAGCAGATCCAACACCTTCCAACTACATCTTTTGAATCTTAACATGTTTCATACTCTTGCAGTTGAAGGGGTATTTATTAATGCAGACTTACATGAGAGAAAAAAGCCCAAAGAGCACCACACCAACTATCCAATAAGCAGGAGAGAAGTGAGAAGATGACCCATTGTGAGAAGTCAACAGGCTCACAGAGAAGTGTTAATCATGAGACTGGCTGAACAGAACTATATACATATATTTCAGCTGTCCATTTAAATTGATTGCAAATGCTCATTTTTTTTTGCTATTAATATAACAAACATGTTATACTTACCTGCTCTGTGCAACAGTTTTGCTCAGAGCAGCCCTGATCCTCCTCATCTCAAGTCCCCCATCGGAGCTCCTGGCTCCAACCACCCACCCCCACCCCGCTGAGTGCCCCATAGCAAGCCACTTGCTCTGGGGGAATTTGTGTATGCTCGCTCTCGAGCCTCGCTCTGTGTGCCCATTGACACACACAAAGCGTGGCTCGGCCCCGCCTTCACTCCCTCCTCACTGGCTGTGATTGATGGTAGCGGGAGCCAGTAGCTCCCACTGCTGTCTCTGAGCCAGTGAGAAGGGAGAGAGTCAAGAGTGCTGCTGCTCGCTTGCACATTGCTGGATTGAGATCGTGCTCAGGAAAGTATAAGGGGGGGGCTGGGGGGTAGCTGCATGCAGATGGTGGTTTAACTTAATGCAGAGAATGCATCAAGGTGAAAAAAAAAACTTCTGCCTTTTTAGAATCTTTTTTACTGTCTGGTTGTCATTCCACTTAAAAAAAAACCTACGATAAGAAAATGCAAAATTGAGAGATTCAATGCATTTATTTAAGTGACAGATGTCTTTCCTCTAATGTCATACTGCCTAACCCCTGCCCAATCGACGTAAAAGACTTGGTGGTCTTTGGGGGGGCTTGGTCAGAATATTCTGTGGTGGGAAGAGGGAACCAGCAGGCACAGTACATCCTAAGCACAGCTGAATGCTGTGAACAAGGTCTGGAGAGATCTCCAGCTGAGAGGAGCTTTGGTTTATTCAGAAAATAACAAAGGAGCAGAAAACAGACACTTAACAAGAGACTTCGTAGCTAAATGACGCACTCGTCACTATTGTTAGCCTGAGGAAAGCAGTTTCTCCGGCTGATTATCTAGCAAGTGGGTAATGCATTCAATGTCCACCTGGGAAAAAAATGAATACAGTTAGCACTTTTCATACGAGAGCCACCAAGGGGAAACTGATTTTTTTTTTTTATAAACTGATTGGGAATTTACTTTTTTTTTTTTTTTAAATACTTTTTTTGATGTACATGTAGCTGGGAAACTAGAATGGCCTTAACTCCGTCTTGTTTTTAATAGTTTTTTAATTTTTTTATTTTTTATTTACAGAGCCCAATAACTCAAGTCACAGGTGAATAAGTCTGAGGTGTGATGTACCTGCTTTAATTAGAGAGAGACAGTCTGAAAGCAAACAGCTTCTGCTGTGCTCTACCACAATGCTGTGACACCAGTATCCTTGAAGTACCCATTTAACCACCTGCGGACTTCCCACTGTACAGGGCGGCCGCTCTATGCCAGATCACGTACCTAATGTGTGATCTGACACTTCCGAGTTTGGGGAGCGTGCCACTGGTGAAGCACTCCCATTGTGATCACACACAGCGGGAGCCCAGCGGCGGGTACCACGGACTCGATGTCCGTTGGCACCCGCCGATTAGACAGTACACAGGCAGATTTCCATTCTGTCAGAAGGGAAGGTATTGATCCTGTGTTCCTGCAAAGCAGGAACATGGATCAATGCCTTCCCTTAGTCAAAGCACCTCCCCCACACACAGAAAACACAGGCTAGGCACACAGTTACCCTTTGATTGCCCCTGATGTTAACCCCTTCCCAGCCAGTGTCATTAGTACAGTGACAGTGCATATTTTTTAGAAAGTGATCACATATAAAGCTCCATGCACACTGAAGCTCATAAACGGCCATTTTTGGGAGTTTGGGTGTTTTTTGTTTTTTTTTTAACAGCCCATAAACTCCCTTCTATGTTATCCTTTGTGTCCATGCACACATGGACGTTTTTGGATGTTTATCAGCAGTGGCGTTTATGGGCTGTTTTTCTGAACGCCATAAAATCGCGTTCAGGAGTCGTTTTTTTTACCACAAAAAACACGAAAGGCTGATAAACGTCGATAAACGCTCAAAAACATGGCTCACCAGCGTTTTTTTTTAACGTTTTTTTAATCCATTGAAAAAAAATAAATAAAGATTTCTAAAAAGTGCTAACGCGGAAAGAACGCTAATAAACGCTACTGAAAAGATGTTAAACGTTGAAAGACTCACTGCAAAGATACTGGCGTTTTTATAACATTATTTTAACGTCCAGTGTGCAGTGTGCCTTAGTGTCACTGGTCCCCAAAAAGTGTCAGTTAGTGACCGATTTGTCCCAATTAGTAGTCCCGCTAATCGCCATTACTAGTAAAAAAAAAATTGCAAAAAAAAAAATCCCATAGTTTGTAGACACTGTAACCTTTACGCAAACCAATCAATATACACTTATTGGGATTTTTTTTGTTGTTGCCACAAATATGTAGCAGAATACATATTGACCTAAATTGATGAAGAAATTCGATTTTTTTTTTCTTTTTATTTATTTTTTTTATTGGATATGTTTTATAGCAGAATGTAAAAAATATAATTTTTTTTCAACATTGTTGGTCCTTTTTCATTAATATAGCAAAAAATAAAAACTGCCCCAAAAGAAAGCTCTATTTGTAGGGGGAAAAAAAGGAACAAAACTTATTTTTTTGGTACACTGTCACACGACCACGCAATTGTCAAAGTAGCGCAGTGCCGTATCGCAAGAAATGGCCTGGTCATGAAGGGGGTAAATCTTCTGGAATTCAAGTGGTTAAAGTGTCACTATACCCAATCCCAAAAAAAATATTATAATTCTATACCCTGTTATGTCATTTTGATAGCTGGAAATACCTTGATAACTGTTGTATAGTGAAATATAAATTCAAAAGATCCACTGATCACACTTCCTCCTATCTGAGAGTGGCTACATGACCCCCACTGTATGTGGGATGTAGATCCTCTTTTCAGCGTGTTCCCGATAACTACATTACAACAATTGGCTTGGAAACAATTAGTGTTCTGGAAATGTTGTCAATGGAGAAATTAGGTAGACAAGGGGGCCCTTAGGAGTTTTTTGTCCATAGGGCCCCATCACCTATAGTGATGTCACTGTGTAATCAGTCATAATATCCAATCATTTGTGATTTCAATAGTAACAGATCTCATTTATACTGTAACTGCCCTACATGCTAAACATTTGTCATTTCTGTTTCAATGGTTTTTATTTATTTTTTACATGGATTGTTAAAGAACGGTCAGTGGAGCAGCGAACAGCAGTCCTCGCTTGCTCCACGTGGTCGGAATCTAACTGTACTCTGCGGTGCAGACATTCCATCAGCCACCCCATACATGGTGTGTATGTAGGACAACTTGGTCTTCTGTGAAACATCCTAACTAGAGTAAAATCACATCAAAATAGTCTGGGTGGCTTGATACCGTAGCTGGTAAGATTCGTTCAGCAATTGTTTAACCTAACTGTCCCCTATAGGGGACCCTATACTCAACAATATTCCTATACTGGAATATTGACTGGTCACGCAATCATCTGGGACCTGTCACGTGTCCCAGATGATTGCCTAGAGCAGGGGTATCAAACTCAATTTCATCGTGGGCCGCATAAGCATTATGATTGCCCTCAAAAGGGCCGGTTGTATCCA
This sequence comes from Lithobates clamitans, assembly GCA_037952925.1. Lineage (NCBI taxonomy): Eukaryota > Metazoa > Chordata > Amphibia > Anura > Ranidae > Lithobates > Lithobates clamitans. The sequence continues at coordinate 651,580 of JBBGZY010001010.1, forward strand.
TAAGATTAGTTGTCCAGCGCATCCCCTCCCCTTACATTAGATGTCAAGAGCCACCCCACCATCAGAAGTTGAGTCCATCACTCTCCCTTACATCACAGTGCACCCCCTTTCCTTATGCTGCTGCTGGGAAGAAGCTGGATGCATTTCTTGAATGCAGAAAGTAGGGGCCTGGAGGAGGACCAGAGGAGGAGGGCTGGAGCTCTCCTGCAGGAGAGGTGCGAGGGCCACATGAAATGGCCTGGAGGGCCAGATTCGGCCCGCGGGCCTTGTGTTTGACACCTGTGGCCTAGAGGGAGGGGGGAGAGCTAATCTCGCTTCCTGCCCTGAGGAAAGTGATGTCAGGAGCCCAGGCGCCGAAGGAGGCAGATTACGAGGGACCCCCTAGCAACAGGCATTAAAGAGGTGAGTAAAAAAAAAAAATTTCTCCAAATGTTTTTTTTTTATTTTTTTTTTCATGCACAGTAATGATTTTTTTTTGGGGTGGAACTCCACTTTAACCAAGGAGGAGGAAAGTGAGATCGTGGAAGCGTAATGCCAGAGGTAAGCATGAGATAAAACTCTGGTAGAAGAGAATAGGAGAAAGAAGAGGGGAGGGTGGGTCCATCCGGGAATCCGTGGCTGTCTGAGTGGATAGCCTTATGTCTCGGGGGGGTAATAGAACCAGGGGGACCATATTTTCTCAAATAGGGGTTGTTTGTCATTTGGTATGCTCACTATTTTCTCGTTTAACATGATCCAATTTTAGTTTGCTTTCATCAATGCTATATCTACAATGGGGCCTTTCCAAGCTGATGTAATGGCTATTTTGACCGCTAAGATTATGTAGTGTAGTAAAGTCTGAGTGTGTCTAGGGATATTGTCCACTGGTTTGTTTAGAAGGGCGAATGAGGCGTCTTTAATGATATTAACCATTGTGATCGATAGTATGAGTGAGTGAACCCTGATCTAGAAGTGACGAACCTTGGGGCACGTCCACCATGCATGGAGTGGTGAACCCACCTGTCCACAACCCCTGAAGCAGAAGGCCGAGGCTCCTGGATACATTTCGGATAGGCGTTCCTGGTACCAGGTACCACCTGGCGTGTACCTTATATCCCGCGTCAATCAGGGCTACATTGAGGATCGCTTTGTGGATTCTTACGCTCCATTTACACCAGTCCTCTGCCTCAGGGCTCATTTCCAGATCCCTCTCCCATGCCACCAAATACGAGAGCCTGGTGAGAGGGGCGGTGAGTTGTTTGTACGGAGATGCTCCCCCCGGAGAGCAGAATCCTGCGTACACCTATTCTCAAAGGTGGTGGGCACTGTCAGGTCAGACCCGTTTTTTCTTAAAAATTGGAGAAAATGCTGGATTTGTTGTGGGTGGTAGTTCACTGCGGGAGGCATCTCCAAGCTGCCTGAGTAGTGTGAGGGAGGACGTACCGTATTCCTCTGTGATGTAGTAGCCTATCCAGAATAATCCCTTGTTTACCCACCAGCTAAACCTGTCTGGTTGTCTGCCTGGGGGAGTCATTTGTACTTTCTAAACTAAGCTCACATTAACCACTTGAACTCTGGAAGATTTTATCCCCTTTATAACCAGGCTCTTTTTTTGCTATGCAGCACTGCGCTACTATAACTGGTGATTGCGCAGTTATGCAAACCCAATTTATAGAATTTTTTTCACACAAATAGAGCTTTCTTTTTGGTGGAATTTGATCACCACTGGATTTTTTATTGTTTGTGATATTAATAAAAAAAAAAAAATTTGAAAAAAATAAATAAATCTGTTTTTACTTTCTGCTATAAAACACATCCAATCAAAACATTTAAAAAATCTAATTTCTTCATAAATATTGGCCAAAATGTATTCTGCTACATGTTTTTGATAAAAAAAATCCCAACAAGTGTATATTGATTGATTTATGTAAAAAGTTATAGCATCTACATCTATAGTGTGTGTGTGTGTATAAATCTATATTGGAATTTTTTTTTTTTTAATACTGCTAATGGTGGTGATCAGCAACTTAATGGGACTGCGATAGTGCGACGGGAAATCTAACATGAACTGATGCTGGGGGGGGGGGGGGGGGGACTGACTAGCTGCAACTGACATCATCAGTGACATTAATACAGTAATCAGTGATAATACTATACACTGTCACTGTTCTAATGACACTGGCTGGGAAGGGGGTTAACATCTAGGGCGATCAAGGGGTTAACTCTGTGCCTAACTATGTGTAAAGTGTACTTCTTTTACTACTAGATCTCTTCCCTCTGTACAGAGCTCTGTGTTGTTTATCAACACAGAGCTCTGGGCTGAGATTGTACACAGCTGATCAGCAGGTCCCAGCTGTGAATCATTGGCTGGGACTTGCTGACAAGCTCCCGCCAGTATGGTAATGGGCGAATGAGCACAAATGTGCGCATACGTGCGCATTTGCGCATGAGGCGTAAATTACTGACCAAAAATGCAGATTTTTCCTTTTTTATTATTTTTTTTAACTGAAGAATACAATTAATGGGCTGTATTTTAGCTTAGTAAAAAAATAAGCTGTACTGAGCATTTTCAAGCTGCAGTGTGCAAGAGGCCTAAGGCGGTCATGCATTTAGCAAACTGTGATTGATCTAGGTTTGAGAGATTGTAAATCAGTGCTTTATGATTGGTTAAAATATCAAGCAATATAGTTCCGTGCTTCCAACTGAAAATATTGATCAAAAATGTGATTGATCAGCCATTATTAATGTGACCAGTTGATTAAAAACGATCCTTTATTCGATCTATATTACAATCAATTCTTCAGCACGCACAAAGGTTATCATGGCACATGGAGGCAAAATCAATCAAGAGCCTTTGGTTTATTGGAGGGACTCTTCAATACATGTGTGGCCACCATTACTCAATTATATTTAGCTCAAGCATTGCGGTATATGGTATATATACTCCAAACTCGCTCATCCATGCCTTTTATGGATCTTGCTTTGTGCACTGGTCCAAATCATTTGGTGGAGGGGGGATTATGGTGTGGGGTCTCGTTGGGGGTTGGGCCTGGCCCCTCAGTTCCAGTAAAGGGAACTCTTAAGGCGTCAGTATACCAAGACGTTTTGGAAGATTTCATGCTCCCAAATTTTTGAGAACAGTTTGGGGATCCTGTTCCAACATGACACAAAGCAAGGTCCATAAAGACAAGGATGAGCAAGTTTGGGGTGGAGGAACTTGACTGGCCTGCACCTCAACCCGAAAGAACACCTTTGTGATGAATTCGAGCGGAGACTGCGAGCCAGGCCTTCTCGTCCAACATCAGTGCCTGACCTCACAAATGCACTTCTGGAACAATGGTCAAACGTTCCCATAGACACACTACTAAACCTTAAACTTAAACCTGGACAGAATTCCCAGAAGAGTTGAAGCTATTATAGCTGCAAAGGGTGGGCCAACTCAATATTGAACCCTACGGACTAAGACTGGGATGCCATTAAAGTTCATGTGCGTGTAAAGGCAGGCGTCCCAATACTTTTGACAATATAGTGTATGTATGTATGCGCGTGTGTGTATATATATATAGAGATAGATAGATAGATAGATAGATAGATAGATAGATAGATAGATAGATAGATAGATAGATAGATAGATAGATAGATAGATAGATAGATAGATATGCACTTTTTTTTTTTTTTTTTGGAGATACAGTTTTATGACCCGGAGACAAACACATTATTCTGCTTAATATAAACTTGTTGTTGAACGCTGTGAATAATAAGTGTCCTTTCAGAGTATTCCCTGGCTCACACACACACAGGATCTGCAATCAATTAGGGCTTTTTTTGTATCTATTCTACGATACTTCCCGCTGAGGACAAAAGTCAAAGCTTAGAAATCCTGGAAGGCTTTGAAGTCAGGAGAACCAGCTAAGAATGAATGAGTGCATTAAGTCTTTTATCGTCCCCTTGTTCCTCTCTTTGGAGGAGTAATGAGATCACACTGAACTACATTTTGGTGGCAAGTTTTGACCAATGGACTATATTTAAACTCAAGTAGGAGAGGGCATTGAAAAACACTCTGTTTAGGAAGTGACCATTTGCATGCCTTATTCCAACAATTACATGGGTTAAAAAAAGAACTTCAAGAAATGGCACGGACATGTCACATGACCATAAGGGTTGGCAAGGGACCCCATGTTGATGAACGATGTCCCATCACGTTGTTGGGTGCCATGGATGATGTGGGGGTATCAGCGGGGAATTTAAAAAAAAAAAACTCCCCTGTGGTTCCACCCTCCGACCCCCTCTATCATCACGGTGGGAAATAATTGAGGTGTTTGAAAGATGGAACCTCTGCTTGGTGGGGACCAAGGCATCCATTACTCTCAGGAAGTACCAAATGCTGCAGATTTGCCAGAGGCTGCAGAGCTGGTATTGCAGGGACCTCCCTTTTGGGGCTTTAACGTGGTTGTGAAGCCTTAAAGTTTTTTTTTTAATCTGATACATTGTATGCATTAATGTAAAAAACCTTCTGTTCTGCATGTGTCCACCCTCACCCCCCTTATACCTACCTGAGCCCAATCCCAATCCAGCGATATGCATGGGAGCAGCGACTCTCCTGGCTCTGTCCCTCCTCATTGCACAGATTTGATAGCAGAGGGAGCCATTGGCTCCAGATGCTGTCTAACAAATTCTCTGATGATGGAGTTGGGGGCAGGGCTGAAGCTGCCTTGTCTGTGTCAGTGACACAGACAAGCACAGATCAGGAGTGAGCCCACAAGAGTGCCCCCATAGGAAGTGGCTTCCTATGGGGGCACATGCCGAAGAGGATGAGCCAGGAGCACCAGGGGACGACCCCAGAAGAAAAGGATTGGGGCTGCTCTGTGCAAAACCATTGCACAGAGCAGGTAAGTATAACATGTTTGTTGTTTAACCATTTCAGCCCCGGAAGATTTTACCCCCTTCCTGACCAGAGCACTTTTTGCGATTCGGCACTGAGAATTTAACTTTAACTGACAATTGCGCGTTCGTGCAACGTGGTACCCAAACAAAATTGACGTCCTTTTTTCCCCACAAATAGAGCTTTCTTTTGGTGGTGATTGATCACCTCTGCGTTTTTTTTTTTTTTTGTGTTATAAACAAAAAAAGAGCGACAATTTTGAAAAAAATGCAATATTTTTTACTTTTTGCTATATAAATAAACAATTTTTTTCCTTAGTTTAGGCCGATGTGTATTCTTCTACATATTATTGGTAAAAAAAAAAATCACAATAAGCGTATAATGATTGGTTTGCGCAAAATTTATAGTGTCACAAAATTGGACTATCATTTTTTTTTATTATTAGTAATGGCGGTGATCTGCGATTTTTTTTTTTTTTTTTTTATCGGGACATTATAGCGGACACATCGGACATTTTTGACACTATTTTGGGATCACTGGCATTTATACAGCGATCGATGCTATAAAAATGCACTGATTACTGTGTAAATGACACTGGCAGTGAAGGGGTTAACCCTTGGAGGCAGTGAAGGGGTTAAGTGTGTCCTAGGGAGTGATTCTAACTGTGGGGGGGGGGGGGCTTTAACACACAGGACAGTGATCACTGCTCTCGATGACAGAGAGCTGTGATCTCTGTCCTGTCACTAGGCAGAACGGAGAAATGCTTTTTTTTTTTTTTTGAAGGCCTATGGTGTGCATAACACACCCAAAAACTTCACCCGGTGCCAAAAAAATGTGCACACACATAAAGAGTGAAACACAAAAAAGAGCAAACTGGTACACAAGAGTACCTTGCCCTGAATCCCCCGGGGCGTTAGGCTCCAGACGGGGACAAGGGTACTTTACAATTGGTCCATCTGGCCGAAACCAGACGGACCCCGTTTTCTGGAGGGCCTGCCGAAACAGACCCACCCAAGTACTAGGTGAGGCTCCCCCGAAGGGAGACCCCATGAGAGAGGGTGAACTAAGCCAAAAGGCCATGTCCACCCCTTCCCAAGACTTTCAGGGCAGGCCCGAGGACCAGCATCCCTACTCATCACACAGTACAACAAACCGTGTACAAACATGAAAATACAAAAAGTGACAAACATAGGCTTAATACATAAAATAAAGTGGGAAAGGAATAGTGAAGAGGAGAGTGAAAAAGGTAGCCATCGTGCAAACCAATGGCCAGGCCCACCGGCCAGGAATAAAAGATTCCTCTGGCCCCAGCCAAAAGGCCTGGCCCAAGAGGCAGGTGCTAAAAAAAAAAGCGTGTTCTATGGTGCAGTGACCGCAGTGCCTCAAATTAAAGTGACTCCCACTCACGGTGATTTTTTGGCATCCCTGGACTGCCACTCCAGGAGCACATACTACATAGGCTTTCAGGACCAAACCTGACCAACGACCCAGACCACAGCCGCCCCCACTCCAGGCAGAAAGGCATGAAGTTCAGGGAGCTTGGTGAGAGCCCTTTACCATCAGGCTCCACCGTCGCTCCCATTACTCCTTCCTAATTACATTCGGGAAATACTAACCACTCCCCCCCCCTCCCAAAGGAGGAGTAAGTGTTCTCTCCCGAATAACTGTCTGTAGCTAGAGCTACCACAATCTAGGCCAGAAGGCCAGGGACAAGACCCTCCGGCCAGACCAAGATGCAACACCCATCCTCACCAGGAGAACCCTTCCGGTTGGTTCGGACTTGGCCCCGCTGACGTCTCGGTGGGCGTCCAGACACTGGCACTGCTGAACCATCTTTCCAGGTCAGGGAAATGCTTTGTTTATATAGGCATCTCCCCGTTCAAGTCCGCGGGACCCGCCGTCACGATCATGGAGAACCGCTTGTTAAAGGGGGCGTACCTGTACGCCCTTTTGCCTACCAGCGCCATTCTGCTGACGTACATCGGTGTGCGCTGGTCGGCAAGCGGTTAAAAAAAAAAAAAAAAGGATCCATTAATGTTTTTTTTTTTTAAGGCTTTATTTACACCTGAGTGGAGCAATTTTCAGACGCTTTTATTTGAATGCTTTTAGAAGCGTATTACAAGCGTTTTACCGCTTCAGGTGTTTTTGTTTAGCCAATAGAAAGCACTAGGGAGAGGAGAGTTGGAGGAGATTAGGGGAGAAGAGCTGCTGTTTGAACAGAAAACGTGCAACAAAACGCTCACATCACGATGTTTCAGGTATTCTCATTGAAGTCTATGGGGGCCAATCTGCCAAAAAGAAGCTCATGTACTTTTTTGAGTGACAGGCGTTTTTGCTACAGGCGACAGATCGCTCAGATGTGAACAGGGGCCATTGAAATAAATGGGATTTGCCTTGTTGAATGTTTTTAGAGCTACGAGCGTCAATCAGAAAATTGCTCAGGTGTGAATAGAGCCTTAAGGCCGAGTTCACACATATGCAAATCTTATGCATCCAATTCGCATGACAGAAGACTGTGACCGGTTCTCAATGAAGCCGATTCACACACCTCTGGGGCGGCCGTGGTCCACACTGGAAAAGGGTCATGTATGTCTTTGGCTTCCTTTTGAGGTCCGGATTCAGGCAAAAATTTGGACCTGATTCGCCCTTGAAACGGAGAACGGGGACGCTCTGGACCCCTACTACGAGCTGATGCCGCAGCTAGTGGGAACACAGCCTAAAGGCTTGAAAAGGTGACTTTAAGCACCTTCTCCCTCATGTTTCCATGTGTGTTGTGTTCTGCCACTGAGCGATGATGGTGATGTCCAGAGAGTTCTAAGGCTTCATGTACATTTGGCCTACATTTATTGCGGCCGCAGAAAAATGCAAAATCAGGCACTTTGTGCTTTCCCACAACACCTGGCGGTCAAAACTTTCCTATCCTGAACATGATTCTTCCACATTCAGGAGAGGGAGGCTGAAGCTCACCTAAACGCAGCAGATCCCAAACTCTGCTAAAAGCCTAAACCATCTCTACGCCGACGACACCCAAATTCATCAGCTCACTCCTTCAGTCTCCTCACCTATCACTAATTTACTAACAGACATATCAGTCTGGATGTCACACCACTTCCTCAAACTCAATCTATCCAAAACCGAGCTCATATTCCCCCCCCACGTGCCCCTTCCTCTGATCTCTCTTTCAGGATCGATGGCACAACTATCAACCCGTCCCCGCATGCCAAGGTTCTAGGTGTAATCCTGGACTCTGATCTATCCTTTAGGCCCAACATCCAATCACTGTCCAAATCTTGCTGCCTCAACCTCCGCAACATCTCCAATATACGCCCCTTTCTAACCAATGACACCACCAAGCTCCTAATCCACTTCCTGGTCATCTCTCGCCTCGACTACTGCAACTCCCTCCTCATTGGCTTACCTTTACAATCCCTCCTTCAGTCCATCATGAATGCTGCCAGACTCCTCCACCTTACCAACTGCTCATTGTCTGATACTCTTCTCTACCAATCCCTTCATTGACTTCCACTCACCCAATAAATTAACCACTTCAATACCAGGCACTTATACACCTTCCTGTCCAGACCAATTTTCAGCTTTCAGTGCTGTCGCAGTTTGAATGACAATTGCGCGGTCATACAACATTGTACCCAAACTACATTTTTATCATTTTGTTCCCACAAATAGAGCTTTCTTTTGGTGGTATTTGATCACCTCTGCAGTTTTTTTTTTGCTAAACAAATAAAAAAAAGACCAAAAATTTTGACAAAAATAAAAGTTTTGCTTTTGTTTCTGTTAAAATTTTTTGTAAATAAGTACGTTTTCTCTTTCACTGATTTGCACTGATAAGGCGGCACTGACAGGCACTGATAAGGCGGCAACGATGAGGTGGCACCAATGAGCGGGCACTGATGGGCACTGACGATGGGCACTGGTAGGCGGCACTGATATGCAGCACTGATGGGCATTGATAGACGGCACTGATAGGCGACACTGATGGGCACTGAAAGGCTGCAACGATGAGGTGGCACCAATGAGCGGGCACTGATGGGCACTGACGATGGGCACTGATATGCAGCACTGATGGGCATTGATAGACGGCACTGATAGGCGACACTGATGGGCACTGAAAGGCTGCAAAGATGGGTTCTTATGGGTGGCACTGATAGGCGGCACTGCTGGGCACTGATACGTGGCACTGATGGGCACTGATACGCGGCTCTGATATGAGGCAATGATAGGCATCCCTGGTGACACTGGCAGTGGTAGGCGTTGTGAGTGGGCATTGATTGGCAGCTGACTGGGCACAGATTAGTATTTCCCTGGGGGTCTAGGGGGGGCATACCTGGTGGTCCAGTGTGGATGGCCATCCTGGTGGTCCTGGGCGGCTTCCCTGGTGGTCCTGGGTGGGACCCGAGGGGGGGCTGTGTTGATAAACAATCAGCACAGACCCCTCCCCTGTCAGGAGAGCAGTCGATCGTCTCTCCTCTACTCGCGTCTCTCAGACGTGAGTGAGGAAAAGCTGATCACCGGCTCTTCCTATTTACATCGTGATCAGCCGTGATTTGACACGGCTGATCACGTGGTAAAGAGTCTCCATCAGAGACTCTTTACCTAGATCGGAGTTGCGGTGTGTCAGACTGACACCCTGCAACAACGATCGCCGCGATGCGCGCCCCCGGGGGCACGCAGCGGCTCAATATCCTGAGGACGTCATATGACACCCAGTCAGGGTGTTGAAACCACTTTGCCACCATCATTCTGCTATATGGTGGGCGGCAAGTGGTTAAATTCAAACAACTTACAAAGCCATCCACTACTCAGCCTCCACCTACATCACTAGCCTAGTCTCAAAATACCAACCTAATCGTTCTCTTCGTCCCCCCCCAAGACCTCCTGCTCTCTAGCTCCCGCATCACCTCCTCCCATGCTCGCCTCCAGGACTTTTCCAGAGCCCCTTCTATCCTATGGAACTCTCTACCCAAATCTGTCTGATTATCTCCTACTCTGTTTGCTTTTAGACAATCCCTGAATCCCTCCTCTTCAGAGAAGTCTACCCTACCCACACCTAACAACTGTACTTTGATTTTGTCCGTCAGCTCATCCCCCACAGTTATTACCTTTTGTATCACTTGGACCCCCCTTCTAGAGTGTAAGCTCTAACGAGCGGGGCCCTCTGATTCCTCCTGTATTGATTTGTATTGTAAGTGTACTGTCTGTCCTCATGTTGTAAAGTGATGTGCAAACTGTTGGTGCTATATAAATCTTGTATTATAATAATAGTAATAGTATTAAAAGCCTATGTGTACATGAACACACAGGCTTTCATGGAGTTGAGTTTTGGAGCTTTGGCTTAAAAAATACCAAAAGCTCCTAAAGTCAAGCTTAGGAGCTGCTGGTGTACATGAACACATAGGCTTTCATGGAGTTAAGTTTAGATGCTGCTGGTGTACATGAAGCCAAAGCTCTTTTGTTATGGCTGTTTTTGAACATTAAATGTAACTTGTAGGATCGTGCAACCCAAGGAAAACCAATTTACTTCCTTTTTTGTAAATAAAATGGATTTCAACTATGATAACAGCATGTCAAAGATTCTCCGATAACCAATTAAAATAACAAAGTCTGTAATTAGCTATGAACTAAAATTAGTGTTTTTGTTTTTTTTTTTTAATAGTGGAGAAATGGCTTCTGAAAATAGGGCTTTGTAATCAAATGTGACTTTCTTGTTACACCTCAAAGCCCTAATTTGCTGGTCGTTGTTTCCATCGATCACACTGATGATGGCCAACAAGGAAGGTAAATGGCTCTATAATACGAGTATCTGTGCTGTAAACCAGCAGTTCTGTTATACAGTTGGATGTTCAGATGGCCTCAGTGCCTAAAAGAGTGATTCACAATGTACAACTTTCTTCCCAAAAATGAGGAATAAACCCCTTGTTTTTGGGATTTGTGATAGAAATGTGCTTCACATTGATTCACTGAAGGCTTTTTTTTTGTTCCAGAAGCACATTTGTGAGGTCAGGCACTGATGTTGGAAGGCCTGACATGCAGTCTCTGCGATAATTCATCCCAAAGGTGTTCTATTGGGTTGAGGTCAGGACTCTGTGCAGGCCAGTCAAGTTCCTCCACCCCAAACTCGCATGTCTTTATGGACCTTGCTTTGTGCACTGGTCCAAATCATTTGGTGGAGGGGGGATTATGATGTGGGGTTTTTCAGGGGTTGGGCTTGGCCCCTTAGTCCTAGTGAAGGGAACTCTTAAGGCATCAGCATAGCAAGACATTTCAGGCAATTTCATGCTCCCAACTTTGTGGGAACAGTTTGGGGACGGCCCCTTCCTGTTCTAAACATGACTGCGTACCAGTGCACAAAGCAAGGTCCATAAAGACATAGATGAGTGAGTTTGCAGTGGAGGAACTTGACTGGCCTGCACAGAGTCCTGACCTCAACCCGATAGAACACCTTTGGGATGAATTAGAGCAGAGACTGCAAGCCAGGCCTTCTTGTCCAGATCAGTGCCTGACCTCACAAATGCGCTTCTGGAAGAATGGTCAAACATTCCCATAGACACACTCCTAAACCTTGTGGACAGTCTTCCCAGAAGAGTTGAAGCTGTTATAGCTGTAAAGGGTGGGCCAACTCAATATTGAACCCTACGGAGTAAGACTAGCATGCCATTAAAGATCATGTGCGTGCAAAGGCAGGTGTCCCAATACTTTTGGTAATATAGTGTATTTCTAAATGTGCCTTTCACCTATTGCTAATGCATTTCTATTTGGCACCCTACCCTGGAGTTCTCCTTGAATTAATCTCCCACCAATGTGGGACCGCACAGTCTTTCCTTTCCTATAACAATCTCTGTTTTGTGAAAGCTCCCTTTATACAGTTATAACGATCATTACCTCCACAGGGCCTGTAAACCCATGTGTTTTCTTTCCCTCTTTTGCCGAGTCAGCAGTTTCTGCACCAATTGGATTGTTTCCAGTAAATCTGGATTTATTTTTCCTTACAGGTAAATTCCCGTGTCCTCCCCTCCTGCACCAGCTCCAGGCTGGATATGTCACCGATCGATCGTCATAAACAGAGCTTACATCCAGTTATATTTCATTTTCTGCAGACTTTCGACAGCCATGTGCGGGCTTTAAAAGTTTATGTAGTTTAATTAAACAAGCGATTATACTAAATTCCGACATCACCATCCTGCTCCACTCAGCTGTAAAATGAAGACAGCAAAAGCGGGTAAGAAGATCGATCTCATTTAACCGCTTGCTTACTGGGCACTTAAACCCCCCTCCTATCCAGACCAATTTTCAGCTTTCAGCGCTGACGCACTTTGAATGACAATTGCGCGGTCATACAACACTGTACTCAAATGAAATTTTTATCATTTTTTCACCACAAATAGACCTTTCTTTTGGTGGTATTTGATCACCTCTGCGGTTTTTATTCTTTGTTAAAAAAATTTAAAAAACTGAATTAAAAAAAAAATTTTAATTTTTTTTATATTTTGTTATAAAAAATGTAATTTTTCTCCTTCATTGATGTACGCTGATGAGGCGGCAGTGATGGGCACTGATAGGCGGCAGTGATGGGCACTGATGGGTGGTAGTGATGGGCAGCACTGGCAGGTGGCACTGATTCGCACTACAGGTGGGCATTGGTAGGTGGCACTTGTGGGCATTGGTAGGTGGCACTTGTGGGCATTGATAGGTGGCACTTGTGGGCACTGTTAGGTGGCACTGTGGGCACTGTTAGGTGGCACTGTTAGGTGGCACTGTGGGCACTGTTAGGTGGCACTGTGGGTACTGTTAGGTGGCACTGTGGGCACTGTTAGGTGGCACTTTTAGGTGGCACTCATGAGGCAGATGTTGTGCTTCAACTTCGGGACCGATGTCCCTGACACCTGACACCTGAGCCGGTGATCGGCTTTTTTCTCTACTCGCGCTGTCAGCGCGAGTAAAAAAAAAAAAAAACGATTACCGATCTTTTGTTTACATCATGTGATCAGCTGTCATTGGCTGACAGCTGATCACATGGTAAGGGGACGGGACCGGCCCCTTACTCGGATCGGTGATCAGCCGAGTCTCAGTGACTCGGGGATCACAGCGCGCAGGGAGCGTGCACAGGGGAGGCCGTCAAATGACGGCCTCCCGGGAATGCAGGTCCGCGCTGTGGCCGTCATTCGGCCATAGCGCGGATGTCTAGTGGTTAAAGACGATCATTGCTCTAAGGGGCTCATTTTGCATTTGTGTGTTGCAGCAATACGCACATTGCCACCACGCATGCCAAGGCACCTGCTCTATGTGTGGTGCGTTGCAGTGCCATTTAATTTCAATGGCACCCCAACATACCGTATGGTAAAGCTCAATGCGTTCTGGTGCGCAGCATGTGCAAAAAGTTTAAAATAAAAATGAAAGGCGAAACATTTTTGTATAGATATAAAAAAAAATGAGGCTCCATTAACACCTGATCGCGGGCGGAATCGCCGCAATTCCAAATCGCTGCAAAAGGCGTGATGCGTTTGTGATGCCATTACGTTTAATGGCACCCCAATCACTCCGTGATTTTGTCACTATTGTCGAGCCGGAAAATTGCGCTGCAACCGCGGCAAATCGCAACGCAATCTCATGTTCCTATTTGAGCAAAAAGCATTTGCAATTGCAGCGCGATTAACGGGGTGACGATCGCGGCAAAATCGCGTTGCCATTAAGGAATGGCTTCGCTAAGGCTTCCTGCTTTTTTGCAGTGATTTGAAATCATGGGCGGAATTGCTGCGATTCCACCCATGATCAGGTGTAAATGGAGCCTAATAAATACATTTGTCTCCTTTTTTTTTTTTTATAAGTGATCACATTCCCTCTGTTCCTTGTGTTCTCAGCTGCATAGGAGCTTGGAGGAGGAGAAGCAGCAGCACACTGAGCTTTGCAGCGAATGGCTGTGCAGGGAGAGTGTGTCAGGTCTGATCATTTAGAGGAGAGCAGGTTGAGTTCCCAGCATAGCTAGAGAGCTGACCACGCTGTGCTCTCCTTCTTAGTGTGGTCAGTTTTTAATAAGAAAGGAGAGGGATTGGCGGGAACACCAGGGATTTCACACAAAGGAAGCAATACAAAGAGAACAGGAGACTTTCTCATACAAGTACATGGTACATCCGGCACATATCAGGAATATGAAGTGTTGGGGTAACAAACGCTTGAATGCAATGCACATTGCCTTGTATATAAATGCGTGTTATTGCACTGCAAGGGACCACTGTAGTGTGAAGGGGCCCTAAAGAAAAAGCCTTTTCATGCTGTATCTAATGCAGAGCTATTGAGGCTAAACATGACCCATGCACATTTTAACATGCCTAATAGAATATCCGGCAACTCGGCATCTTCCAAAATAGGGCATTTTTTATTAGCTACATTGTCAGTACAGGATAAAATGGGCTAACGCGTTTCAGCCTTTGTGCTATGACTAGGGGCTGAGGGCTGAAACGTGTTAGCTACACCGTTAGTACAGAATAAAATAAACGAACGCGTTTCGGCCCTAGTCATAGAACAACGGCTGAAACGCGTTAGCCCATTTTATCTTGTACTGACGATGTAGCTAATAAAAATTGCCCTATGTTGGAGGACACTAAGTTGCCAGTTATTCTATTATCCATGTTGCAGCAGTAAAGCTGTGGAGACACTGAAGCCTGGACACCGGTTTGTCCTTCTCCCTTACTGGTTACGGTTGAGAGATGTGGATTGGATTTATCTTATGTACATTTTAGTCTTCACAAGGCCGAGTCCCGCTGTCTCTGTCAATGGACGCAGCAGGACTCGGGAGCGCGCCTGCACGGGTGCCCCCCAGGGTAAGCAGCTTTCCGTGGGGTCTCCTGATGAAGAGGAGGAGCCAGGAGCGGTGTCTGGGGCACCCCAGAAGAGAAGGACTGGTCTATGCAAAACCCTTGCACAGAGCAGGTAAGTATAACATGTTTGTTATATTTATGTAAAAAAAAATCCGAACCTTTACAACCCCTTTAAGCCCTTACAAACATCATGCATTAAAGGTCATTTAAAGCCAGGCCACAGTAAATTTCGCACAGATAGTACATATATGCAAATATGTTTGGCTCTGAGGAAGAGGCTAGTCCTCAAAACGCGTTAGCCTATTGGAGCTTCACCTTCTCCTACCACATGGTATGATGCAATGTGGACTCAATGACGCTGAACTATGTGATACGCTTGTTATATTTGTCATCTTGTGAGTATAATAGAGAATGATATCACTGCTCCAGGTGGGTCAGATCAAGGTAAAATGCATCTCCTTCAGTCTAGAAGTCCAGGTGCTGGCAATGCTATGGCAGTTAGACATCAAAGAAATTCTGGACAGCCGCACTCCAAAGATATTTGCCTTTATTCAATAAGGTGTCATCCAAAATACAGGTCACAGCAAAGTGGAACAAAGCTTACGCGTTTCGCACTACAAGGAGTGCTTAGTCATAGAGCTAGGACTAAGCACTTCTTGTAGTGCGAAACGCGTAAGCTTTGTTCCACTTTGCTGTGACCTGTATTTTGGACGACACCTTACTGAATAAAGGCAAATATCTTTGGAGTGCGGCTGTCCAGAATTTCTTTGATGTCTAATTGTGAGTATAATACTTGTCCCTCCCCCAGCCTGTAATTGGACAGTGAAAGGAGAAGCCGCAAACTGATAAGCGCCTCGCTCTGTCCTATCAGCATGTTCCTTGTTAGCTCATGAGCACTGCAGCATAGCTGACTGCCTCCTTGTGCTGCTTCTCCTTCTACTAGTCTGAGCTGTGCTGTACAGGAGATTGCACAGGGCTGATACTAAGTTATATTCAGGTATTTACATTGTTTGCCTAAAAAAAAAAAAAAAAAACAACAACATTTAATGAAATATTTTGTATTGTGTATTTTGATGTATGTATTAAAGAGGAAGTAAACCCTGATGGGTTTTACTTCCTCTTAAGTCTTAAGTCCCCTGCAAAGTAAAAGCATAATGCATACTAGCCCATTATGTGCCACTTACCTGCAAACGAAGCCCGCAATATCCCCGCTGGTGGCCCGCATACATCTTCACTCCTCTTCCTTCCGGGGCCGTGGACTCCGGCTCTCTGACTGGCCGAAGCCGCGTGACGTCACTCCCGCGAACGATTGTGCCCTTTCTTTAGTGCGCATGCGCGACGACGTCCGCGCAATCGCATATGGTAAATATCTCCTGAAACCGTGCAGGTTTAGGAGATTTTTCCAGTACCTACAGGTAAGCCTTATTATAGGCTAACCTGTGGATAAAAGTGGTCTGTAAGGGTTTACAACCACTTTAATACACGCATTAATCTGTGCCTTCTGTCATACTTCCCAACATTTTGAGATGGGAATGAGGGACACCTACTAGCAAACGTATGCAGGCATAGGACACGCCTCCTGCCACACCCCCTTAAAGGAGAATTAACCAAAAAAAAAGGTTAATTAAATCCACAAGTGCTTTTTTTTACCACTACTATTCCTTTATATTGGCTTTTAAAATTTACAAATGCAGCAATTTAGAAATTGGATGAAAGGTTTAGCACTGGGAAACACTTTATGAAAGATAAAAAAGTGCATTTTATATACAACTATATGGATCAGACTATATGGATAGGGACAAAAGAGGAGGAAAGAAGGACAGAGGGACATTGCTCCAAATGAGGGACAGTCCCTCGAAATCAGGGACAGTTGGGAGCTGTGCTTCTCTATCTACCTGGAGCTGAGCTCTATGATCACTAGAAGTCAGTGGGAGCCGCTCTGTGCTTCGCTCACTCTTGCACCTTCCTGTCTGACTCATGAAGCACAACCTCCAAAATGGTTCAACAAAGCCGTTTTTTTTTGTTTTTTTTGGTACTGAATCAAAGCCGACCACACAAAAGGCGATCGTTATTTCCCGCACTCTGAATCCTTTTCTTTCCACATGTGTATGACTTCTAAAACTGTGAGCTGTTCATAAACAGAAAGGTTTTTGTTTTCCTGACATTGCTTTGCGGTGATGTCATGCGGACGGTTTAGATGTTAACAGTGCGATGTGGAATTCTTAAAAGATACACTCCAGATGTGAAAGGATGTATTTAAATGAAATCAAAACAAGAGGGCTCGGACATGCAGCAGTTCACGAATTACACATAGGAACAGATAAGTCAGTATGTGGGTCTACGGTGATCTGTTTCACCGGCAGTCTCATCGCCATTGAAGTGGTATCTTTTCATTGGCTTCTGGACCCTTTATTGCGGGGGTATGCAACCTGCCAACCCAATATACCCATGGATCGTGGGCATAAGACAGGTGGATTGTGACCGGCTCCTGAGCATGTTCCTGGTAACACACTGCCCCAGTCACCATGTAGGCCTATGCTGGCGGACCCAATTATCTTTACCCAGGTGTGGCACCTACTGTGAATTTCAGGAGCAGAAGTTAGGTAATGGGCAGTAGTGTACCAGGGATGTCAGGCATCAGACATTATGCCTGCCTGTAGTTACTGTAGGGTCAAGAGGGGGGGCCTGTGGGGCAGCAGCAGAACCTACCCAATGCAGAGGGGGTGTGTGATATACAGGGTGAAACTGGCAGAGGAGCACAGGGGGTATGTCAGTGTACACAGAGGTCTACTCTCTGTAATATACACAATTGGCCACTGTGTTAACTGAGTTACAGAATACTAAGCTGTGTAGGTTGCAATACTTACACCTGACCCCTGCCCCCTGCTAATCCCTGCTGTACTCTGTGTTACATACCACTGACCCCTGCACTCTGTTACATTCTCCTGTACTCTGTGTTACATACCACTGACCCCTGCACTCTGTTACATTCTCCTGTACTCTGCGTTACATACCACTGACCTCTGCACTCTACCTTACATATTGCTTATCCCTGCACTCTGCATTACATCCCACTGACCCTTACATGCTCCTGGCTCCTGTACTCTGTGTTACATACTACTGACCCCTGCATTACATTCTCCTGACCCCTGCACTCTGTATCAAAATGCTACTGACCTCTGCACTAATTACTCCTGACCACTGAGCTCTACATCACTGTAGTTGCCCTTTGCTCCTGCACGCCGTCTTACATACTACTGACCCCAGCACTCTGCATTAGTTACTCCCGGCACCTGCACTCTGCTTCACATGCTACTGAGATCTTCACTCTGAGTTAATTACTCCTGGCCACTGCATCATATGCTACTGACCTATGCACTCTGTATTGGTTACTCCTGACCACTGAACTGTTTGTTACATACTACTGACCCCTGCACTCTGCATTCATTACTCCTGACCCTTGTACTCTGCATCACATTCTACTGACCTCTGCACTCTGCATTACATGCTGCACATCCCTGCACTCTGTGTTACATGCTCCTGTACTCTGTGTTGCATACTACTGACGCCTGCACTCTGTGTCAAATGCTGCTGACCACTGAGCTCTGCATTTGTTACGTTTTGCTCCTGCACGTTCCGTTACATATTACTGATCCCAGCACTTTGTTTTACTTACTCCTGGCCCCTGCACTCTGCATTAGTTACTCCTGACACCTGCACACTGCTTCACATGCTACTGAGCTCTGCACGCTGAGTTAATTACTGCTGACCTCTGCACTCTGCATCACATGCTACTGACCTATGCACTCTGCATTAGTTACTCCTGACCTCTGAACTCTTTGTTATATACTACTGACCCCTGCACTCTGCATTACTTACTCCTGACCCTTGCTACTGCTTCACCTGATACTTAGTTACTCAACTCCTGCACTTTGCGTTAGCTCTGTACTCTGTGTTAGGTACTCTTGGCTTCTGCGTGCTGCATCACATGCTACTGACCTCTGCACTCCGCATCACATGCTACTGACCCCTGCACTCTTCATCACATGCTACTGACTCCTGCACTCTGCATCACATGCTACTGACCTCTGCACTCTGCATCACATGCTACTGACCTCTGCACTCTGCATCACATGCTACTGGCCCCTGCACTCTTCATCACATGCTACTGACCTCTGCACTCTGCATCACATGCTACTGACCTCTGCACTCTGCATCACATGCTACTGACCCCTGCACTCTGCATCACATGCTACTGACCTCTGTATTCTGCATCACATGCTACTGACCTCTGCACTCTGCATCACATGCTACTGACCTCTGCACTCTGCATCACATGCTACTGACCCCTGCACTCTGCATCACATGCTACTGACCCCTGTTCTCTGCATCACATGTTACTGACCTCTGCACTCTGCATCACATGCTACTGACCTCTGCACTCTGCATCACATGTTACTGACCTCTGCACTCTGCATTACATACTACTGACCCCTGCACTCTGCATCACATGCTACTGACCTCTGCACTCTGCATCACATGCTACTGGCCCCTGCACTCTGCATCACATGCTACTGACCTCTACACTCTGCATCACATGCTACTGACCTCTGCACTCTGCATCACATGCTACTGACCCCTGCACTCTGCATCACATGCTACTGACCCCTGTTCTCTGCATCACATGTTACTGACCCCTGCACTCTGCATCATATGCTACTGACCCCTGCACTCTGCATCACATGTTACTGACCCCTGCACTCTGCATCACATGTTACTGACCCCTGCACTCTGCGTTATTTACTCTTGACTCCTGCGCTTTGTATTCTGTTCTACTGAGCTCTGCGCTCTGAGTTACTTACTACTGACCCCTGAACTGTTTAAACGTTTTTACTCTTTAATGGGGCCATGCTAGGCTGTCTCCTTACAACTAAAAAAAAAAAGGAGAGAGGAATGCTACACCTTTGTGAGCTTTGATCTCTTCCCTGTTGTTCAGGTAGATCTCCACCTCCCCAGAGTTACCTACCTCTGCTTTATTGGTTCCTGTTCATGTCCTGCACTGACACTTAGCCATCTGCCTATTATGTAAAGATCTCCAAAAATTGGGCAAACACCCACTGGCACACCAGCCCATTCACTTGCTGACCAGGTTGTGGTGCCAGCTTTCCTAACTCAGGAGTAAACTGTTAGGTGGTCCTCAGATCCCCTGTACCAGTTCACTTGTGTGTACCTCAAGGGATTGAGAAACATCTGCTTGATGTGAAACAACCCATTCTGCTGTAAATGGTGGATAAGGTGAATCGGTTGGGCAGCTGCCCATCTGGCCCATCTCCTGCCACATCCTGGCATATACTGCTCCACTGGAGCCAATTCTATCACACAGCCCTGGAACAGTACACACCTCTACTGGGGTCAGCCACTGCCCTTCTCTTCTTCAGAGAGGTCCAGATGGTCAGCGTCCTTCTCCATCCTGATCCCAGACTCCCATGTGGCTCCCCTCATTACCTTCTCCCGTGGGTCTACGTGCCCTTTTGGACTCTTCTATAGAGGAAAGGCGCCACGTCAAATCAGTGGAAGTTGAATGTTGATTGGTTTCTGTGGGCTGTTCTAATTCATGTTTTGAAAGTAAAAAAAAAAAAAAAAAAAAGGAATGTATGATCGTCACGGGGGGTGTTCAGTAGTCTTTAACCACCTCAATACAATGCACTTTCACCCCCTTCCTGCCCAGGCCATTTTTCAGCTTTCAGCGCTGTCGCACTTTGAATGACAATTGCGCGGTCATACAACACTGTTCCCAGATGAAATGGTTATAATTTTTTCCCCACAAATAGAGCTTTCTTTTGGTGGTATTTGATCACCTCTGCGGTTTTTATTTTTTGCGCATTAAACAAAAGAAGAGTGACAAGTTTGAAAAAAAACACAATATTTTTTACTTTTTGCGATAATAAATATCCAATATTTTTTTCTTTAAAACAAATTTTTTCCTCAGTTTAGGCCGATATGTATTCTTCTTCATATTTATGGTAAAAAAAAAATCGCAATAAGCGTATATTGATTGGTTTGCGCAAAAGTTATAGCGTCTACAAAATAGGGGATAGTTTTATAACATTTTTATTTTTTTATTTTTTTTTTACTAGTAATGGCAGCGATCTGCGATTTTTATCATGACTGCGATTATGCGGCGGACACATCGGACACTTTTGACACATTTTTACGACAATTCACATTTATACAGCGAACCGTGCTATAAAAATGCACTGATTACTGTAAAAATGTCACTGGCAGGGAAGGGGTTAACACTAGGTGGTGATCGAGGGGTTAACTGTGTTTGCTAGGGAGTGTTTCTAACTGTAGGGGGGAGGGGACTCACTAGGGGAGGAGACCGATCGTTGTTCCTCTGTACTGGGAACATACCATCGGTCTCCTCTCCTCTGACAGGACCGTGGATCTGTGTGTTTACACACACAGATCCACGGTCCTGCTTTGTTACCGGCAATCGCGGGTGCCCGGCGGACATTGCGGCCGCCGGGCACACGCACCGGGTGCCCAGATCGCGCGCGCGCCCCCTGGTGGGCTGGGGAAGCGAGGCCGTCATATGATGCCCGCCCGCAACGAGAGCTGCGCCGCCTGGCCGTCAATTGACAGCCGGCGGTCAGCAAGCAGTTAACACACTTCCTGTCCTAAGATGACAATGTTGCTTCTCCATATATACAGTATGGTGAGTGTTGTCACCCTAGGACAGGCGTGTGTTACTGGTAGGCTCACCAGGTAAAACTAAGGAAAAATCCTGAAAAGATAAAAAGAATGTAGCCACCAATACTGATATACAGTATCTCACAAAAGAGTACACCCCTCACATTTTTGTGAATATTTTATTAAATCTTTTCATGTGACAACACTGAAGAAATGACACTTTGCTACAATGTAAAGTAGTGAGTGTACAGCTTGTATAACAGTGTAAATTTGCTGTCCCCTCAAAATAACTCAACATACAGCCATTAATGTCTAAACCGCGGGCAACAAAAGTGAGTACACCCCTAAGTGAAAATGTCCAAATTGGGCCCAATTAGCCATTTTCCCTCCCCGGTGTCATGTGACTCATTAGTGTTACAAGGTCTCAGGTGTGAATGGAGAGCAGGTGTGTTAAATTTGGTGTTATCGCTCTCACTCTCTCATACTGGTCACTGGAAGTCCAACATGGCACCTCATGGCAAAGAACTCTCTACGGATCTGAAAAAGAGAATTGTTGCTCTACATAAAGATGGCCGAGGCCAGTGATGGTGAACCTTGGCACCCCAGATGTTTCGGAACTACATTTCCCATGATGCTCTTGCACTCTGCAGTGTAGTTGAGCATCATGTGAAATGTAGTTCCAACACATCTGGGGTACCAAGGTTCGTCATCACTGGCCTAGGCTATAAGAAGATACCGATCACTCTCTATGTTCATTCATAACTGAAGCATAGTAAACTGTGTTTACTATGACACTGCCCTACTGACACCAATCTCTGCCCTACTGACACTGCCCATCGACACCGTCCATGTTTTTAACACATTTTAAAACTGTCTAATTTTGGAATGGGGCCCTAATGGTTTATTAATGAATGCAGAGCTCCATTTATTTTTTTTATCAGCTTGGAGGAGATTATGTAATGTAAGGCAAATGAAATAGAGGAAAAAATAGAAATAAATGGAGGAATCTGCCTGTGTAATGTTCTGTTGTGCGATGTACAGTGTGTGTTCCCTCCCTCTGATCAATGTTTGCACACAGTACACATGCATACTTCTCATACCTGGAAACATACATAGTGCCGCCCCCTCCTGTGTACTCTATATACAGTTCTCAGTAGACCTAATAAATAATCTTCAAGTTACAATTCTTCTTATAATAATACTCCGTAGAAGCAAAGAAGCCACCACAAGTCTGGTGAGCCGGCACAATGTTATCAGGAGAATCGCTGATATGTCATTTTTTTTTTTTTTTTACTCCTACAGGACGCCGTGCGCTGCTTTGCTAAAAATAGCACATGTCCATTTTCTGATCTGTTCTGATTGCATCAGCTGCCAATTCAAATGAATGGGGTGTATTAACATAATGCACATTAGAATGCATTAAAGTGATACTAAAGGATCGTTTTTTTTTATTTTTTTTAAAATAACAAACATGTCATACTTACCTCCACTGTGCGGCTTGTTTTGCACAGAGTGGCCCCGAACATCAATTTCTGGGGTCCCTCTGTGGCTCACACGGCTCCTCCCCGCATCAGATAACCCCCTTAGAGAAGCGCTCTCCCGAGGGGGTTACCTTGCGGGCGCGCTCCCGAGTCCAGCATTTGGCGTCCATAGAGGCCCAATGCAGGCTTCGGCCCCGCCCCCCGAATCATTGGATTTGATTGACAGCAGCGGGAGCCAATGGCTGCGCTGCTATCAATCTATCCAATCAAGAAGAGCCGGGAACCCGTAGAGAGAGGGACGGCGGGGACGCGCCGACAGGAATTCGGGGCTAAGATAATTAAAACTGGAGGGGGGGGCGGTGACTGCAAGGTGTTTTTTCACATTAATGCATAGGATGTATTAAGGTGAAAAAACACAAAGATTTACAACCCCTTTAAAGCAACATCCCAAAATGAACTGACATCTAATTTGCTAAAGCACTGTGTATCAAAAACAATTGCCATTTGTTAAAATAAAACACAGTTTTCACCTTTTTTCATCCTTTGTTGCATCCCAGTGCTGCTAGTCTCCTGCAGCCTCTTTGCAGCCACTTCCTGTCTACATGCGCTCCATGGCGTTTCTTAGGGTGGCATTCCCACTGATGATGATAACAGACCATGCCTGGGTAATGTACGTTGAAATGTCTACACTTCTAGTCTCCATTAGAAGGGTGACAACGCAGAAGCACCATTGGAAGACGGGGAAGATCACAAAAGGATTATTTTAATGAAAGTTGCAGATTTAAAAAAACTTTAAATTATTATATGAGGATTTTACTGATTGGGCGTAACATCTACTTTAACATTTAGTTGGGCAAATTATTGTAGCAGCATTCAAACTTCCCTTTCTGCAACAAAAGGGGTGAGACTCCACCACTGCGGGAGGGCAATGGAGGAAAATTCACAAAGGAAATCTCACTTCTGGGATTCCTGAAAGGTGTGACGATCCATTGAATAATTCAGCTTACTAGTCTCATTCTTAATTACTTGACCCCCGAAAGGTTTTGCCCCCCTCTTTGACATGGGCACTTTTTGCTATTCAGCGCTGCGCTACTTTAGCTGCCAATTGTTCAGTCATGAAACGCTGTATGCAAATTCAATTTATATAATTTTTTTCCCCTTTTTTATTTTTTTTATTTTTTATTTTTTTACATTTATATAATTTTTCACACAAATAGAGCTTTCCTTTTGGGGCCATTTGATCATCATTTGGGCTTTTTATTGTTTGCTATATAAACAATAAAATACAAAATATTAAAAAAAAATAATAATAAACAGTTTTTCTTTCTGACAAATAATCTTTCTTCATAAATTTACGCCAAAGGGTTTTCTGCTCCATTCCTTTGGTAAAAATAACCCAAATCCGTGTATATTATCTATTCTGTGTGAACATTATAAAGTCCACAAACGGTGGTATTTATATGAAAATTGATCAATCCTGATGTGCTGGCGGCCTATCTCATTTCTTGAGGCCATAAAGTGTTCCAGTGTATTTCCGGTGCATTTAGGAGTGTTTTTGAGGAGTTTTTACCACGTTCCAGTACAGTTCAGTGCATGCTCTACTTTTTTTCCTGGAACTGGAACGCACTGAAACTGACCGCACTGGTGTGAACTATGCCATTGGAAACCATATAACCCACTTTCCATGCGTTTTTGATGCAGAAAAAAAAAAACGCACTGGACTACATGTGGTGTGAACCGGCCCTTATGTAAAAATGTCATTAGCATGCTGATGGGGTAGAAAGGATGAGGACTGGTTACAGGTGGACTGTCCCTTGAAGAGAAATCCTGAAACACGTGTTGGGATGGCTTGCACACATCCCCGTCTGTTCTGCGCTCAGCGATTTCTCCGCTCATTATTAATTTACAGCACAGATGTGTGAAGAATGTGACACTTCTCCATTCTCCGGAGTCTATTATGTTCGGCGTGCGGAGGACATCCTCCGGGGTGTAAGGGGGAGGGTGGGAACACCCCCCTGGGTCTTGTCACTCATAGCAAAATAAAGATGTCCAATCATCTTCTAATGGGAAGGTTAGATCAGGGCAGCGAGGAAGCAATGAGCGGAGCCTGTGGGGATTGAATATGATAAAGTACCGGACTAATTGGGTTGGTTTACACTTTACAATTACATCATCGGCGTGAGACGCTTTGGGAGTTACAAGAAAAATGAACAAATAACCAGCAGGAAAGGGGCCGCGGCGAAGGTCCATTTGTATTGTGGCCCTACAGACATACCAAACGGGAGGCTGAACGCTAAACTCCATCCAGATATAAAAGACACAAGTTAATACCACTCTGTATTCATTAATACATCATTATGTGTATTCTTTTAATGCAAGCAGTGAATGTGACTTGGTATCAGTCTCTTTCAGTCTACTGCACAGCAGAGCTCAGAGAAGTGGAAGCAGCACAAGAAACCAAATGTGTCGTGGTGTAAGGAGCATTCTGATAGAAGGAGAGAGCAGAGTGACTAAGGCCAGCCATACACAGTTCATATCTCGGCTGGTTTAGCAGGAAGATTTGAGGATTTGAACCATTAATGGGCAGACTGAGCCTAGGTTCACACTTGTGCGATCTCAGACATCGCATGTGATTTGCACCCGCACCACAGGTGCCGATCACATGCGATGTCTGTGCAGTGCGAGTTTAGCCATATAGTTATATGGCTGAACCCGCACTGGATTTGCACAAAAATAGTGAAGGGACTTTTTTTTTCCCTGCACTAGAATCGGATTGCATGGGTGTTCTCACCTAGGTGATCTGATTCCTGTGCGAGTTCACAGTTCGCACTGCGATCTGTGAACCGATCTGGGGGTGTCATTAACAATGTATTGACACCCGATGTGTGGTTCGCAGTGTGAACTGTAATTGCTCTGGTTCCCACATCACACATATGTGAACCTAGGCTGAATCAGTGGCGTCACTAGGGTTGGTGTCACCCGGTGCAGAAAAAAATAGTGTCACCCCCCCTCCAACAACTATAGTCCCCCCTCAGTACAGACCCCCCCCTCCACTAACTACAGACCCCCCTCCCGCAGTATAGAACCCCCTCCCTCAGTACAGACCTTCTTCAGTATAGACCCCCCCACTAAGTACAGACCCCCCCCTCATTATAGACCCTCCTCACTAAGTACAGATCCCCCTCCCTCAGTATAGACCCCCCACTAAGTGCAGACCCCCCTCCCTCAGTATAGACCCCCCACTGAGTGCAGACCCCCCTCCATCAATATAGACCCCCCTCCTGCAGTACAGACCTCCCTCAATATAGACCCCCCACTGAGTGCAGACCCCCTCCCTCAGTATAGACCCCCCCACTAAGTACAGACCCCCCTCCATCAATATAGACTCCGCTCCCGCAGTACAGACCTCCCTCAGTATAGACCCCCCCACTAAGTACAGACCCCCTCCCTCAGTATAGACCCCCCTCCATCAATATAAACCCCCTTCCCTCAGTACAGACCTCCCTCAGTATAGACCCCCCCACTAAGTACAGACCCCCTCCCTCAGTATAGACCCCCCTCCATCAATATAAACCCCCTTCCCTCAGTACAGACCTCCCTCAGTATAGACCCCCACACTAAGTACAGACCCCCTCCCTCAGTATAGACCCTCCCCGCTAAGTACAGACCCCCCTCCATCAATATAGACACCACCCTCAGTACAGACCCCCCTCCCTTAGTATAGCCCCCCTTCATCAATATAGACCCCCCACTAAGTACAGACCCCCTCCATCAATATAGACCGCCCTGTCAGTACAGACTCCCCCCTCCGTCAGTATAGATCTCCCCTTCAGTACAGACTCCCCTCCATCAGAACAGATACCCCCACCTCAGTGCAGACCCCCCATCAGTACAGACACCCCCCCAGCAGTATAGACACCCCCCTCAGTGGAGACCACCCATCAGTACAGACACCCCCCTCAGTGCAAACCCCCCATCAGTACAGACACCCCCCCTCAGCGCAGACTCCCCCATAAGTACAGACCCCCCCAGAAGTACAGACACCCCCCCCCCTCAGTGCAGACCCCCCCAGCAGTACAGACACCCCCCCTCAGTGCAGACCCCCCCAACAGTACAGATACCCCCCCAGTGCAGACCCCCCCAGCATTACAGACCCCCCAGCAGTATAGACACCTCCACTCAGTACAGACCCCCCCATCAGTATAGACGCCCCCCCTGCACAATCGATCAACTTGGGTACAATCAGCCTGCTGGATTCTCTTGCAATTATCGCTGTCAGCACTGTCTGTGTTGATGGGGGAATCGTGCAAATTTCTTTCCTTAAATTCACACCATGTATGGCCTGCCTAAAAAAAAAAAAAAAAATCAGCTCATCAGGAGCTACTTCTCCTTTCACTCTCCAGTCACAGGGTGGTTGTGAGGAAGAGTAAGTGAAAGTGAAACTGCAGCAGAAAACCATACGGATAAAAAGACACATGTTAACACAGCTGTATAAATATTAATACATCATTGAAAACAAAGAAAAAGCAGCGCAGTTCCAAAAATCTCTGTGTCCATTCTCTAAATGGGTCTCCAATTAATAAACAATCAATATTATGTGCGTCAAACCCAACAATATCCCATAAATCTCAAAAATGTATATAGATATAGATACAATATATATGCAAACAATCCAATATTATGATACACAGTTGTGCAAATATGCATCAAAAACAAAAGAAAAACATAGTGCAAAATTATATAATTATTGAAAAAAATCAATTCAAACAAAATCTGTAGGATTTGTTTTTCTTTTGAGCGCTTTGCACTTTGTTTTTGATGCATATTTGCACAACAGTGTATCATAATATTGGATTGTTTGCACACATATTGTATCACATTTCTGACATTTATGGGATATTGTTGGGTTTGACACACAGAATATTGATTGTTTATTCGTTGGAGACACATTTAGAGATTGGACACAGATTTTTTGGGACCAGCGCTGCTTTTTCTTTGTTTTCATATCTTTTTGGTTCACTAAAATTGGACTGACTGTGGCCCATTTATATATTTTTTTATGCACATTTTATAGTTTATATTGTTTGGGTACTTTTTGTCATTTTTAACCATCCCATTTCCCAAAGATTCCCTGTGGCGCGGTCTCTTTTCTCCCTTTTTTATTAATACATCATTACATGTAATTTTTTACATGCAAGCAGTGAAAATACAGTAAAACCTTGGATTGCGAGTATAATTCATTCCAGAAACATGCTTGAAATCCAAAGCACTCGTATATCAAAGTGAATTTCCCCATAAGAAATAATGGAAACTCAAATGATTCGTTTCACAACCATTCATTAATAAGTCCTTCAGTTTATAGTCCATATAAAAAGATTCTAGCAATGCGATAGGTTGTGTAACCATAAAATATCCATCCACAAATGGAAGCCTCCACAAGGGGATTAGAAGCAAAATCCAGAAGAAGTTACAGAGTATAAAAGAGAAGAGAGACGCCTCTAAGTGTAGCAATATGGTTACATTTAATGAAGGTACAACATTTAGCAACTCTCATGGTTGATGATTAATGAGGCACATCTAAGTATGCAGGCATCCGGGGTGAAGCTGTCCACATAGACCGTCCTCCTCACCGCCGGCTCTCACCGCCGTCAGTCTGCAATCGTGACCGGGAAGACTACCCTGCAGTAGAGAGATCTGAAAGTGAGGCTTAAACCACTCGTGGAGTGCAGCGTGGAAGTAATGACGTCAATGGCGGTGAGGAGGACGGTCTATGTGGACAGTTTTACCCCGGATACCTGCATATTTAGATCTGTCAGTTTTAATCATCGAGTTTCTAAATGTTCTCCCTTGCACCGATACTAGTATCGGTATTGGTGCCGATACCGAGTATTTGTACAAGTATTGGTAGTCATGCAAATGCACCGATGCCTGAAACCTATACTTTCAGGTTCGGCTCTTTGAGCTGTCAGTGGGTCTCCCCTGTGTTAAAGAAGTCCGGTAATTGGAGCTGTCAAAAAAAAAAAAAAAAAGCAGCCGGCAATGTTTATTAACAACATTCCTCAGCCCTAACACACTAAAATAAAAAGAAACATTGGGGGTTATTTACTAAAGGAAAATCCACTTTGCACAGAAAGTGCACTTGAAAGTAAAGTCGCTGTAGATCTGAGGGGACATGCAAGGAAAATAAAAAACAGCATTTTAGCTTGCACATGATTGGATGATAAAATCAGCAGAGCTTCCCCTCATTTCAGATATTCCCCTTAGATTTAGAGTGACTGCCCCTCCAAGTTCACTTGCAGTGCAAATTGGATTTGCCTTTCGTACATAACCCCCATTGCTTCTTTTTGTATAATTCTGTTTCTTCATTTGCAGATCAAAGGGATGAACAAATGTTCCTCTGCTTAACCCCTTAATAACCCTTAATTTACTCTAATCAGCCTTAATTAACTCCCTATTCTCCTCCATTTAATTATTATTTTCCTGCTTTTTTTCTTTTGTTCACGTCTATTTTATAAACAATAAACACTTAAAACTTTTTTTGTTGTTTGCTTTGTTAGTGAATATTTTTACACATATATATTAACATATATTTACACATTTCACATTGAAAAAGCGCTAACTTAAAAAAAAATCTATTAATTTAATTTGTAAATAACTTTTCAATGCTTTGTACCATTGCTGACAGCTGAAGTGAAAACAAAACAGTTGCGGTAGGTATCGGTAATTGGTATCGGCGAGTACTAAAAAAAAAGTATCGGTACTCATTGTAGAAAAATGGTATTGGTGCTTCCCTAAATGTAACTGTATTGCTACACTTAGAGGGGCCTCTCTTCTCTTTTATATTCAGTTGTGAAATGACGCTACTTGTATATCAAGACATCGCTTGTATATCAAGTCAAAATTTATTTAAAAAATGTTGCTCGTCTTGCAAAACGCTCTCAAACCAAGTTACTCTCAAACCAAGGTTTTGACTAGATATCAATCTCTTGCAGTCTACTGTACAGCAGAGCTCAAAGAAGGGGAAGCAGAAGCAGCACAAGAAGCCAATCAGATGTGTTGCCTTTCAAGGAGAGAGCAAAGTGACTAAGAAATCAGCTCATCCAGGTGCTACTTCTCCTTTCTCTCTCCAGTCATGGGGAAGGTGTGAGGAAGAGTCAGGCTCGATTCACATCTATGCATGTTGCTTTTGAGCATTTCTGCAGTGTTTTTGTGGTGCTTGTCGTGTTTTTGAGCAGCGTTTTTGCCGCGTTTTGTGTGTTTTTTTTTTTACGTTTTTTTTTAGACTGTATACAGTCTAAAAAAAAAGCCAAAAACGCTGTACTTGCGTTTTTGATGCATTTTGCATGAAAAAAAGTCCCTGACCCTTTCCAAAAATGCAGAGGTACAAAAATGCATTGATGTGAACATGTTCCATAGGAACCCATGTTAAAAAATTCCCATGCATTTCTGCAAAATGCAAAATGCATAATTAAACGCATTAGTGTGAATGGAGCCTAGGCTATCAGCCACACTAATGGGAGCAAGGGGTTCTGGCAAAGCTAGAACCTTGAAACTTTCATCAGATACAGAGCGCCCCGGGCTTGGCACACGAGGGAGATTGAACAAGGCATGTGTGGACAACCTTGGTGCATGGTGTTAGGTTCTTGTGCCAATCAGAAAAATGTAAACAAGTGACAGGTTTGCTTCACCTAATGACACCTTACCGCTGACGGGGTACGTCTTATTTCTGTGTGGCCTGTCAGACAGATACATGTGTTGACTTTGACACCAGCCTGCCATCCCACTGGATGAGAGAGCAATTGTGACATCACAGAAGTCAATAGAATCCTCTTATTCATGACCTTGTTGTCTAATCACCATGTAGACAGGCAGGAGAATAGTCTGCAGAGCCTGGCAACCTCTATAACATATACAGTATATAAGATATACCATATATTAAAAAAGAAATACTATAAAATGCACAATATATAAAATATACAAAAAATATTCTATAATATATATGAAATATACTATAATATGTACAATATATAAAAACATACTATAATATATACAATATATATATATATAAAAAAATATAAAAAAAAATACTGTAATATGCACAAAATATAAAATATACTATAATATATACAATATATAACAGAAATGCTATAATAGATATAAAAGATATATAATACAAACAATATTTAAAATAAAATTCTAGAATATGCACAATATACAGTCAGGTCCATAAATATTGGGACATCGACACAATTCTAATCTTTTTGGCTCTATACACGACCACAATATATTTGAAATGAAACTGCAGACTTTCAGCTTTAATTTGAGGGTATTTACATCCAAATCAGGTGAACGGTGTAGGAATTACAACAGTTTGTATATGTGCCTCCCACTTTTTAAGGGACCAAAAGTAATGGGACAATTGGCTGCTCAGCTGTTCCATGGCCAGGTGTGTGTTATTCCCTCATTATCCCATTTACAAGGAGCAGATAAAAGGTCCAGAGTTCATTTCAAGTGTGCTATTTGCATTTGGAATCTGTTGCTGTCAACTCTCAATATGAGATCCAAAGAGCTGTCACTATCAGTGAAGCAAGCCATCGTTAGGCTGAAAAAAACAAAACAAACCCATCAGAGAGATAGCAAAAACATTAGGTGTGGCCAAATCAACTGTTTGGAACATCCTTAAAAAGAAAGAACGCACCGGTGAGCTCAGCAACACCAAAAGACCCGGAAGACCACGGAGAACAACTGTGGTGGATGACCGAAGAATTCTTTCCCTGGTGAAGAAAACACCCTTCACAACAGTTGGCCAGATCAAGAACACTCTCCAGGAGGTAGGTGTATGTGTGTCAAAGTCAACAATCAAGAGAAGACTTCACCAGAGTGAATACAGAGAGTTCACCAAAAGATGTAAACCATTGGTGAGCATCAAAAACAGGAAGGCCAGATTAGAGTTTGCCAAACAAAATCTAAAAAAGCCTTCACAGTTCTGGAACAACATCCTATGGACAGATGAGACCAAGATCAACTTGTACCAGAGTGATGGGAAGAGAAGAGTATGGAGAAGGAAAGGAACTGCTCATGATCCAAAGCATACCACCTCATCAGTGAAGCATGGTGGTGGTAGTGTCATGGCGTGGGCATGTATGGCTGCCAATGGAACTGGTTCTCTTGTATTTATTGATGATGCGACTGCTGACAGAAGCAGCAGGATGAATTCTGAAGTGTTTCGGACAATATTATCTGCTCATATTCAGCAAAATGCTTCAGAACTCATTGGACGGCGCTTCACAGTGCAGACGGACAATGACCCGAAGCATACTGTGAAAGCAACCAAAGAGTTTTTTTAAGGGAAAGAAGTGGAATGTTATGCAATGGCCAAGTCAATCACCTGACCTGAATCCGATTGAGCATGCATTTCACTTGCTGAAGACAAAACTGAAGGGAAAATGCCCCAAGAACAAGCAGGAACTGAAGACATTTGCAGTAGAGGCCTGGCAGAGCATCACCAGGGATGAAACCCAGTGTCTGGTGATGTCTATGTGTTCCAGACTTCAGGCTGTAATTGACTGCAAAGGATTTGCAACCAAGTATTAAAAAGTGAAAGTTTGATGGATGATTGTTAATCTGTCCCATTACTTTTGGTCCCTTAAAAAGTGGGAGGCACATATACAAACCGTTGTAATTCCTACACCGTTCACCTGATTTGGATGTAAATCCCCTCAAATTAAAGTTGAAAGTCTGCAGTTAAAGCACATCTTGTTTGTTTCATTTCAAATCCATTGTGGTGGTGTATAGAGCCAAAAAGATTAGAATTGTACAATTATATACTACTATAACAATTAACATATACTATGATATATAAAAAACATACTTTTATATATATATATATATATATATATATATATATATATATATATATATATATATACTATAATATGTACAATATATAGAGAATGCTATAATATATACCAAGAGTCTAAAAACTTTCTAAACAAAGGGCCAGTTTACTATCCTCCAGACTTTAGGGAGGCCGGACTGTGGCCATTGGAAGGTCCCGACATCAGTGAGGGAAAAATAATGCCCGGATCATTTGTTTCAGTGGGAGTAACTGTGTCTCATGATAGGTGTCCGTTGTTGGTGTCACTGGGAAAAATTGTGCCCCCTCATTGGTGACATTGGGCCCCATTGTTGGTGCCATTGGGAGAAATTGTCCCCCATTATTGGTATTGGTAGGAGGAATTGTGCCCCTTCGTTAGTGTCTTAGGGCCCCGTTGTTGGTGCTATTGGGAGGAATTGTGGCCCTTCATTGGTGTCAGTGGGGGGAATTATGTCTCCAATGACCAGATAAAAGCAAGCAAAGTGACAGAGTTTGAAGACCACTGATAATATGATGTACAATATATATCTATATATAGATACATATATCTATATATATATATATATATATAGATATATATATAGATATACATATCTATATATATATATATATATATACTAGGATATATTAGTCTCATTTAGATGTCTATGTGACAACACAGGAAGATTGTTGGAAGACAGTGACGAGGGCCCTTTTACACGGGTGAGATTGAAAACATGGTATGGTATGTGTTTTGCAAATGAAAATCAATGGGAGGTGCATTTTTGGTGCGTTTTTGAAACAGGACACCAAAGATGCAGCATACAGGACCTTTCAAAATGCACCCACTATGCACTGATGTGAAGAGTTCCATAGGATTTAAAGGGAAATATTAGTATTGTGGTTTTGGTGCGTTTTTACAGCAGAAAAAGCGCCTCAGTGTGAAAGGGATCAGAGCGTTGTCACCCTATAACAGGATGTTCTTGAATAAGACAGGAACAGGTATTATTTCAATAAAATCTGTAAGATTTAAAAATATTGAACATGACATTTGAAACAACATTAATATGGTAAAGCTTAAGTGAGATTTTAGCGATTGAGTTTACGTCCTCTAATACCCCACCAGCTCGCTGGGGCTGGCTGGGTTTAACCATTAATTGTCTATAGGCTCATTTCAGACACGCCAGCTCGATCTAAATCAGCTTGGCACACAAACTGGAGGGTGAGACGGCTTTCAAATCAATTAGACCACTTGCAAGTCTCCGTAATTAGAAGCCGGAGATGTTTCTGCAATTTCGGAAAACGGCATAAAAACTCAATTTGAGCGTTGCGTTTCTTGCTGGCCCCATCTGCCGAATGAGATCTTCATTAGGAATTAAGTGCAGTTATTTGGGGTATCCTGGAAATAAGAGGGCACTTGACCGTGGCAATAATTGGGATCAGCTGTGCGTTTACATGGAAATTAGCTAGACTGAAACACCTTGGGTTTGTTTGTCTAGCCTGGCAGGAACGCTTGTGTGTATTCAGGCTGGAAGCTAATTAACTGTTTCTTCAGCAAAAATATTTTCTTTAAAGGGACAGTATACTTTTTTTTAACAAATTACTACGCATGATTTTTACAGTTTTCTTTTTTTAATATATATATATATATATATATATATATATATATATATATATATATACTCACTGGCCACTTTATTAGGTACACCTTGCTAGTACCAGGTTGGACCCCCTTTTGCCTTCATTCTTCGTGGTGTTGAAAGGTGTTGAAAACATTCCTCAGAGATTTTGGTCCATAGTGACATGATAACATCACACAGTTGCTGCAGATTTGTCGGCTGCACATCCATGATGCGAATCTCCCGTTTCAACCACATCCCGAAGATACTCTATTGGATGAGATCTGGTGACTGCGGAGGCCATTGGAGTACAGGGACCTCATTGTCCAGTGGTGAGATGATTGGAGCTTTGTGACATGGAGCATTATCCTGCTGGAAGGAGCCATCAGAAGATGGGGACACTGTAGTCATAAAGGGATGGACATGGTCAGCAACAATACTCAGGTAGGCCGTGGCGTTTAACCAATGTTTAGGGGCCCAAAGTGTGCCAAGAATATATCCCCCACAACATTACACCACCCCCACCAGCCTGAACCATTGATACAAGGTAGGATGGATCCATGCTTTTTATATTGTTTACACCAAATTCTGACCCTCCATCTGAATGTCACAGCTGAAATTGAGACTCATCAGACCAGCAACGTTTTCTCAACCAATTTTGGTGATCCTGTGCAAATTGTAGCCTCAGTTTCCTGTTCTTAGCTGACAAGAGTGGCACCTGGTGTGGTCTTCTGCTACTGTAGCCCATCTGATTTAAGATTTGATGTGTTGTGTGTTCAAGGATGGTATTCTGCAAACCTTGGTTGTAATGAGTGGTTATTTGAGTTACTGTTGCCTTTCTATCATCTCAAACCAGTCTGCCCATTCTCCTCTGACATCAACAACGCATTTTCCTTGTCAAAAGAAGTTTATTGAGTATACAATGTTATAAAGATACATAAAGTAAGTTTACAAGGATCTATCAACAACGCATTTTCATCCACACAACTTCCGCTCACTGGATATTTTCTTGTTTTCAGACCATTCTCTATAAACTCTACAGATGGTTGTGTGTGAAAATCCCAGTAGATCAGCAGTTTTTGAAATACTCAGACCAGCCCGTCTGGCACCAACAACCATGCCACATTCAAAGTCACTTAAATCCCCTTTCTTCCCCATTCAGATGCTCGGTTTGAACTTCAGCAAGTCGTCTTCACCAAGTCTAAATGCCTAAATGCATTGAGTTGCTGCCATGTGATTGGCTGATTAGCAATTTGTGTTACCAAGCAATTGAACAGGTATACCTAATAAAGTTGCCGGTTAGTGTATATTATATATACTCTATGTATGTGTAAGCGTGTGTACATATATATATATATATTTATTTATTTTTTTTAATACATATTTTTTATATTTTTTCTTTGAATTATGAATTATTTATATTTTATTTTCATTGTACAAATATTGAACAGAGGGTCCATCTACCAAGAGATGCCAGCATTGCCTCATTGCATGTTGGCAGCCTGTGTGTGACGTACAAATCAGAGTCTGCCTCTGCGGAGAGAGAGGAAGGGTGTTTTATCACCCGAGTCATTTAGCTGCATCTGTAATCTGATTTCTCATACTATTCATCCGTATTTCATAGCATTGGGAGTTTCTTCAGCCTGTTGAAAGCAGGTACATTGCCTCCTGTTGGATGCATAAGATAAATATGTAATATATTTGTGTTATTTTCTTCCCCCTTATATGATCTCCAGCCAGTTTTAAAACGAAAAAAGCAGTAAGCCCTCGTTTACTCTGAACACGGCTCTGAAATCATGCAACTTTGTTGCACCGATTGGGACGGTGCCATTGCCGGCAATAGGCTGCGATTTGACATGCGATTTGACCTGTCAAATCGCAAGTCAAATTTGTGAACGGGGGCTTAAAGGCTGCCATATTCAAATGTTGGTTAATTTCTGCTGAACCAGCCGAAATATGAGCAGTTTATGGCCCCTGTCGGGCCCTTATCATTGACAAACATTGCTTGCTCAATCAACTTTGTTCAAATGAGCCAGGAGGAAAATTGTGTTAAATTGTGTCCAATTAGACGCAGTCACTGTTTAGGTATTTTTACGTTCGAACGAAAGATATCTATGAGCGTATGACCAGCCTAATACTCACCTTCCATCCAGAGCTGTTCCTTGTAATACTTCTTTTCCACCACAGGATGTCCTCAGTCTTTCAGGTTAAATGACACCCAGCAGAGGACTAAGGACAACACTGAAAATGCTGGGTGTCATGGGCCCGCCCCTGATTAGGCATCATCACAACGCCGACAGTATATTGATGCAGAGAGTGATGACATCAGTGCTGCTCTCTGAAGTTGGAGGACCAGACACTGAAAAGGAGAAGGCCCTAAGCATGTCACATGACCAGCTTGAATACTTTGGAAAAAATGTAAGTGTATTAAAAAAAAACAGGGGGGAGATCAGCTGGTGGGGGGCTGAGCACCCTCCTATACAGCTTCACTAGGACTGAAAGGAGCCAATCAGACTGTAGTGCACCTGTTCACATTAGGAGAGAACAGAGTGAGAAGTATTGAGATGCTCCTCCTTCACTGGCCAAACAGTAGGCTGGGGGGTGTGTGTGCTGCTGCAATGGGGCTAGAGGACATAAGAAGAGATAAGGACTGAGGAAGGGAGAAAACAAGAGACAGTGAACATGCTCACATGAGTAGAGAATAGAGCCAGAAGAATTTTGACGCTGCTCCTTCACTGGCCAATCAGCAGGCTGGGGTGTGTGTTGCTGCAATGGAGCTAGAGGACCTGGCTGTGGTGTCTGGCAAGGATGCATGGATCACAAAAATGACTGCACAGAATTACAAATCCTTCAGCAGATGAACTACAGGGGTTGAACAAAATCCATGGAAACACCAGGCAAAAGAACAAAATCGTTACCCAATAAGGTGTTGGACCGCCTTTGGCATCCAAGACGGCCTAAATTCTCAAGGGAATTGAAAAATATAAGTCTTGGATGGTGGATAATGGAATCTGATACCATTTGTCATGCAAAAATCATTCCAGTTCTCGCACAGATGCCGGAGGCGGAAAACGAGCCACGAACCTTGCTTTCCAAAATGGACCATAGTGGCTCTGTGATGTTGAGGTCCGGTCACTGCGACGCCCAGGGAAGGTGCGAGACTTCATCTGTATGCTCGACAAACAAAGATTTGACAACACCAGCTGTGTAAAATAGGAGCATTATGGTCTTGGTAAATGGCTTTGTCTTCAGGCATCAATGTCTGCACCATGGGGTGCACATGGTCGGCCAAAATTTGTACATAGTCGCTGGCAGTGACTCTACCTTTCAAGTTGATGATGGTGCCTGCAGAATACCAAAATATGGCTGCCCAAACCATGATTGCACTGCCACCATGCTTTAATGTTGGCACAAGACAGTCCTGGTTGTAAGCTTGGGACGCTGTTCGCCACACGGAAACACATCCAGTGGTTGGGAACAGTATGAAGTTTGATTAATCGGACCATATTACAGTCTTACATTGATCGATAGTCCATGATTAATGGGTGTTGCACCACTCTCTCCTCTTCTGAGCACTAATATCGGTCACTAATGGTTTAGCAATTGGAGCTCACCCATGAATGTTTTGCTTATGGAGTTCCCTCCGCACAGTTTTTGTGGACACAGGCTTTGCTAGACTGAGATTGAGCTCTGCAATAACTTTTGCAGCAGTTGTTTTCTTATTTCGGGTCACAATCCTGCACAGTGTCCTTTGTCTCTTTTGGTTAGTTGACCATAACGACCGCACTTATGCTTATCAGATGATGTTTTCCCAGAAACTGTATACGCCATCATAACCTTTGATACTGTACCTCGTGTAGCACTACCCCCGTAGGAATTGCTAAGCTATGGTTCCCCACTGCTGCACAGCCAGTCACAAAGCATTTCCTTCATTCACTCAACACAGAAAACAGTCATTGACTTGTTTTTTTGTTTTTATTAGGGGATGATAAAGTAAATGGGGTAGGGAATTTCGGGATGCCCAGTGTGACAACAAATAGAACTTCAGGGATAGATTCCTCCTCTCACGCCCCCCTGCACACTCTTGGTTCCTTTACGTACAGCTCCTGCTGATGCACTCCAGAGGGAACAAACAGTTTTAGCTAGTTTAGCAAAGGCCCATTACAGGCAAGGACTCGTAGCCCCTTTCACACACTAACACAAATGGAGTGAATAGCAAAACACACTTCCTTCTGCCTTCCTGTGGCAACCGATCCCAGTTCCACTTGCTTGCAGAACGCTAGCCCACTTGTCTTGGCTGTTTTTCTTCCCAGACCTCCTGACTGGCACTCTGCCCCAGTCCTGCTAAAATGACACCTACACATGGAGATTCCCCAGGGCAAGGTTGGATGAAGACTTGGCACACCACTATCTTCAAGAGAGATCTGCAAAAGCTGGCAGTTTCTCCCCTTGTTTTGTCCCAGTACTGTGCTGATCTACTCAGTGACTCTCTTCGCTGCCTCTCGAGCTTGAATCCCTCCAACTGCCTCCTGTGGTGGGATCCTTCCAGGCCAGCCTCCAGAGCTCCAGTCCAAAGTAAATCCCCCCCCCCACCCCAGTGGGGTCCCTCAAGGGCCACTGACAGCCTTACTCAGCACTGCCTCTCCATCTTCCACCCGCTTCCCCTAACCCATAAATAGACATGGCCCATGTCTATTTATGGGTTATCCCAGTTCCCTGCCAGGCCCACTCCTTGAGATTGGCTGAGAGCCCATAAAAATTCAAGTTATCTCCTCTCACCTCCACCCACTAGTTCCAGAATGTTCTCCAACTTTCCAGATACCAGGGGAAGGCACCAGAGAGCTGCCAGGATGAGTCATCCAGCCCTGGCCTCTAATAACCCTGACCTAGATTCAGTGACTTAGGGTTATCCCTGGGCCAATGCCTTTTCCTACTATTACTTCTAGTAGCACACACTAGAGGGTGCTACACCCACGACACCACAAATAAATTGGCAACTT
This sequence comes from Lithobates clamitans, assembly GCA_037952925.1. Taxonomy (NCBI): domain Eukaryota; kingdom Metazoa; phylum Chordata; class Amphibia; order Anura; family Ranidae; genus Lithobates; species Lithobates clamitans. The sequence continues at coordinate 690,920 of JBBGZY010001010.1, forward strand.
CAGTCACAGAGACACCAGCTTAGCGGGCACCAACGATTTGCCCTCTTTGAAACTCAGTAAGCTCTGACATGACTCCGTATTACTAGCAGCGCACGCAGAGAATGATAAAAGTGAGGCTCGGTGTCTCATCACACAGCAGAAGCAAAAGAATGTTACATCACTTCCGCTTTCAACACCAAACACGTCATCACTTTCACACCTGCAAATTATGTAGTGTTCCCATATTTTTGTCCAACCCCTGTATTTTCATATATCCATTTCATCTGTGCATTTAGCTGCTGGCTTTTAGTTCAGCATTGATCCAGTACTGGCTCTTTAAATATTGACTATGATCAATGGGATATGATTCCATTTTACTTGTTGACATGGGAAATTTTAGACGCATAAATAGTGTCTACATCTTAAAGCAGAGCTCTACCCAAAAGGGGAAGCTCTGCTTGTTTGCACCCTCCCCCCTGAAATGCCACATTTGAGGGGGTGGGCACCTTGTTGTGACAACGTACCCGCTCCCACTTCGGGCTCTGATTTCCCCAGCGAACTGAACCGGAAGGTCGGCCTCTCCTTCCCTCGCAGACCTGTGATGTGTCCCAGAAGACTACAGGACCAATCACAAGGTGCAGTGTGACTCGCGCATTTACATATGTGTGCTTGTTGCCTACAAAGTCCCAATGAAGGGGGATTTTCTTTTCTTGATATACAATTAGGGATTTGGCAGCAACACACTGGTCTGACATGGTGAAACCCTCTTTTTTGCGCATGTGCAGTTGGAAACAAGCTGTAAAGCCGCAAGGCTTCACTTCCTGTTTCCCTTAAAAGAGATCCCGGCGCCTGCACCCGAAGCCAAATGAAGAACCAGCTCAGGTGAGGACATTGCGGGATCCCTGGACAGGTAAGAGTCCTTATAATAAAAGTCAGCAGCTACAGTATTTGTAGCTGCTGACTTTTATTTTTTTCTGAAGGAGTCTGGAGCTCCTCTTTAACATTTAGTGATTCTTCTTTTATAATCTTTCTAAATCTCTTAGTAAAAAAAGTGTTACAAAGAAAGTTCCCTTTAAAAGGCGTGTTCCACATTTCTAAAAGTTGCCGTTGATGAGAAATCGCGTGACATGTTTCAGTCCCCGCATCGTCCATAGATCAGCTGCTGATAGCAGAGGGGGTGTACAGATGTCGGAGGACTGCAGTCATCATGATCATTAAACACACATTTAAAGGATAATATTTTATAATATTGGTGCCTAAAGTGTGAGTTTGTGTCCTAAACTGAACTGCAGAACAAAGAGCCGGATTGTTCGTCAATGTGCGTGACATGCAGATACGTGCATAAAACAGATCGTTGTGAGAGAGGATCTCTCATCATTCCGATACTGACATCTCCTATGTGTCAGAGCCCCGCCAGGAGAATAGGGATTAAGGGATCGCCCTTCTTGGCTCTGCTAGGAAGCATGCCTCAGGCACTTCAGCCACCAAATACCTTTCAAAAATCAGGGACTATTGAGAAAGAGAGAGAGAGCGAGAGAGAAGAGATGGAGAGATAGTAAGAGGAGAGAGGGAGACACAGAAGAAAGGGAAACAGTGAGAAGAAAAAAGAGTGGTAGGGGGGTGGAAGAAAAGGGAGAGTGATAAGAGAGGAAGGAGAGGGAGAAATGTGGGAAGAGATGAGAGTTATAGAGAGGAGAGAAAGATATTAGAGAGAGAGGGTGATAGAGAGGTAAAAAGATTAAAAAGGGAGAGTGAGTGAGAGAGTGAAAGGAGAAAGAGAGAGAGAGAGAAAGAGGAGAAAGAAGAAAAGGAGAGAGGGAGGAGGAGAATAAAGAGAAAGAAGATGGAGAAGAGAGGAAGGAGAAAAAGAAATAGGAGGAGTGGGAGAAAGTAAATGGAGAATAAAAAGGGAGAGAAAAGAGGGAGAGAGAGATGATATAGAGAAAAAAAGGAGCATTAGACAGAAGAAAGAAATCAGGGAGAAAGGCAGTGGCGGCCCGTCCATAGGGGGCGCCAGGGCGCCGCCCCCCCTCCTGTAGTCAAAAAAAAAAAAAAAAAATTCAAAAAAAAAAAAAAAAAAAATTTTTTTTTAAAACGGCCCCTTTAAGAACAAAAAAAAAAAAAAAAAAAAAAAAAAAGAAAAAAGTCCTTTAACAAAGTGCACTGTGGCGCCGGACGCCAGTGCACTATGGGAAGCGCCACGTCAATGCAATCACGAGATTGCAGACGCGGCGCTTCATTTGCGGGCTTTTAACCCGCCTTGTGGCGCAAACGAAAACGCCGATTAGCTTCCGCTTGTAGAATCAGTGTGATTCTATGGGCGGGAGCATTGCTTTTCAAATCTTGAGGTCACTTCCGGCTTTCGTGAAGAAGCAGACGAGAGCCGGAAGTGATGTCGGCAGCTCCGTTCTTCGGCTGAGCGGAGCTGCAGGAGGAAGGTAAGAAGAGTATGAGGGACGGGTTGCTGTCTGGCAAGGAGGGTGAGCTCCAGCACAGCACAGCTGCATGTATCTGTCCCTCTCTTCCCCATTCCCCCCCCTCCCTCCTGTCTCACTACACACGGACTGAAGACACCTCCTATACACAGACAGAGGGGGAGGGGGAGGAGAATGGACACATACACAGGACATGAGGGGCAAGTTATCAAAGAAAGATAATGACAGTGATTTGGGGGGCTGGGAGAGGATGCTTTATGTGCTAGGGGCCACTTTGGGAGCAGAGAGGATTTGTGCTAGAAGGGGGGTTGAATATAAAATTAGACCTCCCCCCAGCACAAATCCTCTCTGCTCCCAAAGTGGCCCCTAGCACATAAAGCATCCTCTCCCAGCCCCCCAAATCACTGTCATTATCTTTCTTTGATAACTTGCCCCCCTTCCCCCTTGTTCAAAGAGATGCTGGCTGCTATTAAGGAGACAATCATGGTTTCTGGGATTAGTGGACACAGTGAATGCGTTTTTTATGATACAGTGAATGCATTTTTGATGACGCAGTGGATGCGTTTTTGATGACATAGTGAATGCGTTTTTTTATGATACAGTGGATGCATTTTTTATGACACAGTGGATGCGATTTTTTATGATACAGTGAATGCGATTTTTTATGATACAGTGAATGCATTTTTTATGATACAGTGGATGCGATTTTTTTATGACACAATGGATGCATTTTTGATGACACAGTGGCTGCATTTTTGATGACACAGTGGCTGCATTTTTTATGATACAGTGAATGTGTTTTTGATGACACAGTGGCTGCATTTTTGATGACACAGTGGCTGCATTTTTTATGATACAGTGAATGCGTTTTTGATGACACAGTGAATGCGTTTTTGATGACACAGTGGATGCATTTTTTATGATGCAGTGAATGTGTTTTTGATGACACAGTGGATGCGTTTTTTATGATGCAGTGAATGTGTTTTTGATGACACAGTGGATGCGTTTTTTATGATGCAGTGAATGTGTTTTTGATGACACAGTGAATGCGTTTTTGATGACACAGTGGATGCATTTTTTATGATGCAGTGAATGTGTTTTTGATGACACAGTGGATGCGTTTTTTGATGACACAGTGAATGCGTTTTTGATGACACAGTGAATGCGTTTTTGATGACACAGTGAATGCATTTTTGATGACACAGTGAATGCATTTTTGATGACACAGTGGCTGCATTTTTGATGACACAGTGGCTGCATTTTTTATGATACAGTGAATGCGTTTTTGATGACACAGTGAATGCGTTTTTGATGACACAGTGGATGCATTTTTTATGATGCAGTGAATGTGTTTTTGATGACACAGTGGATGCATTTTTTATGATGCAGTGAATGTGTTTTTGATGACACAGTGGATGCGTTTTTTGATGACACAGTGAATGCGTTTTTGATGACACAGTGAATGCGTTTTTGATGACACAGTGAATGCATTTTTGATGACACAGTGAATGCATTTTTGATGACACAGTGAATGCATTTTTGATGACACAGTGGCTGCATTTTTGATGACACAGTGGCTGCATTTTTGATGACACAGTGGCTGCATTTTTGATGACACAGTGGCTGCATTTTTGATGACACAGTGGCTGCATTTTTGATGACACAGTAAATGCGTTTTTGATGACACAGTAAATGCGTTTTTGATTACACAGTGGCTGTATTTTGATGACAGTGGCTGCGATTGATGTTTTTTTTTCAGAATTTTTCAGTTTGTTTGCGCCCCCCCAAAAATTTTGAGCACCAGCCGCCACTGGAGAAAGGGTGTGTGTGATGGAGATTAACAAGAGAGGAAGGAGAGCGAGAGAGAAACAGAGGGAGAGAAGAGAGTTTTAGGGTGATAGAGAGGAGAGAGGTTAAAAAGGGAGGGTGAGTGAGAGTGGAAGGAGGTAGAGAGAGGGAGTGAAAGAAAGATAGAAAGAGAAAGAAAGGAGAGAGGGAGGAGGAAGCTAGAGAGAGGAAGGAAAAAAATAAATAGGAGGAGAGGGAGAAATTAAATGGGGGATAAAAAGGGAGAGAAAAGTGGGAGAGAGAGGTGATATAGAGGGGATCTAGAGAGAGGAAGATAGAAAGCAGGGAGAAAAAGTGTGTGTGTGTGTGGGGGGGGGAGATTATAGAGAGGAGAGGGGTGATAGAGAGGTAGAGAGATTAAAAAGGGTGAGTGAGTGAGAGAGAGAGAGAGAGAGAAGAAAAAAGAAAAAGAAAGGAGAGAGGGAGGAGGAGAATAAATAGAAAGAAGATGGAAGAGAGAGGAAGGAGAAAAGGAAATAGGAAGAGAGGGCGAAAGTAAATGGGGTATAAAAGGGGAGAGAAAAGAGGGAGAGAGAGATGATACAGAGAAAAAATGTGTGTTTCCCACATCCAATACGCAATAGCAGGAGATTTTGACCAGCTCTCTATAGAGCTGGTTCACATATCTCTGCTGCGGCTCCGGTGAAAATTTGCACAGCAGCCCTGTGCGTCTTTTGGTCCATTTCAGGTCCGAATTCAGCCAAAAATTTGTGCTGAAATTGGACCTAAAACGGTGAATGGGGACGCACCGGACCCCTGCTGGGAGCTGCATGCGGCAATGGTGTGAAGCCAGCCTTATAGGGAGGGGTGATAGAGAGGAGAGAGAATAAAAAGGGAGGGTGAGAGAGAGTGAAAGGAGGTAAAGAGAGGGAGAGAAAAAGAGAAAGAAAGATAGAGAAAAAAAGGAGAGAGGGAAGAGGAATCTAGAGAGAGGAAGGAGAAAAAGAAATAGGAGAGTGAGAAAGTAAATGGGGGGTAACTAGGGAGAGAAAAGAGGGAGAGAGAGGTGATGTAGAGTAAAAAAGGGGAGCTAGTGAGAGGAAGAAAGAAAGTGTGTGTGTGTGTGTGTGGGGGGGGGGGGGGGGGTGTGACAAAAGAGGAAGGAGGGAGTGAAGAAAGTTATGGAGAGGAGAGAAGGAGAGATTATAGAGAGGAGAGGGGGTGATTGAGAGGTAGAGGGATTAAAAAGGGAGATTAAGTGAGAGAGTGGAAGGAGGTAAAGAGAGAGAGGAGAAATAAAAGAAAAAAAGAAGAAGGGAGAGAGGGAGGAGGAGGATAGAAAGAAAGGAGATGGGAGAGAGAGGAAGGAGAAAAAAAAGAGGAGAAAGTAAATGGGGTGTAAAAGGGGAGAGAAAAGAGGGAGAGAAAGGTTATATAGAGAAAAAAAAGGGGAACTAGAGAGAGGAAGGAAAGAAAGAAAGCAAGGACAGGATTGAAAAGAGAGAATATAGTGAGGAGAGGGGGTGATAGAGGAGGGGTACAGAGATTAAGAAGGGAGGGAGAGTGAGCAAGCGAGAGGGAGAGAGTGGAGAAAGAAAGGAAAGAAAGGAAAGAAAGAAAGAAGCGGACAGAGAGAAAGAAAGAAAGAAAGAAAGAAAGAAAGAAAGAAAGAAAGAAAGAAAGAAAGAAAGAAAGAAAGAAAGAAGCGGACAGAGAGAAAGAAAGAAAGAAAGAAAGAAAGAAAGAAAGAAAGAAAGAAAGAAAGAAAGAAAGAAAGAAAGAAAGAAGCGGACAGAGAGAAAGAAAGAAAGAAAGAAAGAAAGAAAGAAAGAAAGAAAGAAAGAAAGAAAGAAAGAAAGAAGCGGACAGAGAGAAAGAAAGAAAGAAAGAAAGAAAGAAAGAAAGAAAGAAAGAAAGAGAAGAAAGAAAGAAAGAAAGAAGCGGACAGAGAGAAAGAAAGAAAGAAAGAAAGAAAGAAAGAAAGAAAGAAGCGGACAGAGAGAAAGAAAGAAAGAAAGAAAGAAAGAAAGAAAGAAAGAAAGAAAGAAAGAAAGAAAGAAAGAAAGAAAGAAAGAAAGAAAGAAGCGGACAGAGAGAAAGAAGAGGGGGGAGAGAGGATGTATAAAAAGAATAGGAGGAGAGGGAGAAAGTAAATGAGAGGGAGAGAGATTATATAGAAAAAAAAGGGGACCTAGAGCGAAAAGAAAGAAAAAGTAGGGAGAAAGAGTGTGGGGGGGGGGGGGGGGGGTGACAAGAGAGGTAGGAAGGAGAGAGAAACGGAGGGAGAGTTATAGAAGAGATTATAGAGAGGAGAGGGGATTAAAAAGGGAGAGTGAGAGGGCGAGCAGAAGAGCATAAAGAGTGGAAGGAGGAAAAGAAAAAGAAGGGAAAAGAAGGGGGGCATAGAAAAACAGAAGAAAGGGAGAGTGGGGCGAGAACAGAACAGAAGTAAAGTAAAAGGAGACAATAGAAACACAAGAGAATAAGAGAGGAGCGAGAGAGAGAGAAAGAAGCAGAGAAAGAGTAGAGGGAGAAGAAATAGAGAAAGAGGAGGGGTGGGAAAGCGAGAACAAAAGGAGTGGAGAAAAAAAAGGGAGTGGGGAGAGAGATAAAAAGGTGTATAAAATGACATAGGGAAAGAGAAGGACTGAGGAAGGGAGAAAATCATACAAGGGGAAAAAAGAAGACAAAAAGAGAGGGTTAGTTTTGGTGAGGATACTTGGAGACAAACGATGGCCATACCTGATTTTCGACCTCCTTTAATCTTTGATCTCTGGCAGACAGACCCTTGAAAGATTTTGCCATAAACACATATTGCCAAATCCATCAGATTCAGCCATCTAATGGCTCTGCTAAGCTGCTTAAACAGGGCAAAAGCATAGTTGCAGATCAGCCACCTACACACAAAGATGCAAGATATCCTCATGGGAAATCACTTGGTGATACATTCAGGGACGGACCATACATTCACCAGTTACCAGCACTTGACATCTTTTTTACATTGACCCCTCTGTGTTATAGTTGGCTTGTGTGTGGATGTGTTTAGAGAAAAAAAGTGAAAACGTGGAAGGAAGGAAATTGCAGAGAACATGGAGTGTGGCCTTTTAACGCCAGCGCTGCCAATCATTCACACGTCTGGTACGGTCTCTAAACGTGTCACACCTCTAGCGAGCGCCCCCACCCCCCCCCCACAGAGTCCGACACGGTGGGATCCGCGATTCAATTATCTGGCCCAGCTGCTCGCCTCTGTGTAGGGAGACTTTCACAAGCTGTTATAAAGAGGCCTTAGCCGCTTCTGAACGTGTTTGCGAACATGACCCAACAGAGTCAATACAAATAATCATTGTCTTACATAGACCACCCTCCTGGGGGCTGGGGAGGGGTATTAATACCTGTGACAGGTTTGGAGAGGGGTGATTGATGTCTCCAGTGCACATTGCTATATCAAATACACTGAACACCAGGCAGGAATTAAAGACACAAATTAATGCAGCTCTGTATTCAGTAACACATCGTTTTTAAATGCAAGCAGTGAAAGTACCTGAAAATGAACTGGTATCAGCCACTTCCAATCTCTATACAGCAGGGCTGGAGAGAGAGCGGAAGCAGCAGCACACCGAATGGTCCATGTGCTGACAAGAGGCATGCTGATAGGAGGAGAGAGCAGAGTGACAGTGAAGTGAGCTCATTACTGTGCTGCTTCTCCTTTCAGTGTCCAGTCACAGGCTGGCGGTGGGTACAGGATGACCTGGGCTCAGAGGAAGTGGGTTGAATGATGCTGGATATCAGACTGAGGATACCCGGCAGCAGAAAAAAAGTACTCTGGGGGAATCTCTGGATTGAAACTGAAGTTCTATTTGCTCACTTTGTTTGATTGGTTTGGGTACTCTGTAAGATGATACATTTATATGTAGCAACTTATGTATGCTAGGGCAGGGGTAGGCAACCTTTTGAGCACAGTGTGCCGAAAAATGATTTCAAAGAAATTGAGCGGGACGATTTTATAACAAAAAATTGTTAACTTCACACTCTCAATCACGAAAAGGAATTTTTCTAAAGTAAATGCTGTAAACTACTTGAGTAATAGTGACTAATTAACATTCCACACTCTCATGCCTTAGATCAGCCCCAATTCCTGTACCTCCAGTTCTCAGATCAGCCCCAAATCATGCACCTTTACACCTCAGATCACTGTACCCCCTGCACATCTGCCCCACCACTGTACCCCCATGCTCTTCTGTCTCACCACTGAACCACCTTCTCATCTGTCCTAACACTGAACCCATCTGCTCATCTGCCCGACCACTGTAACCCCTCTTCTCATCTGCCCCACCACTGTAACCCCCTTTCTCATCTGCCCCACCACTGTAACCCCCTTTCTCATCTGCCCCACCACTGTAACCCCCTTTCTCATCTGCCCCACCACTGTAACCCCCTTTCTCATCTGCCCCACCACTGTAACCCCCTTTTGCATCTGCTCCACCACTGTTCTCCCTGCTCTTCTGTCCCACCTCTGTCCCCCTGCTCTTCTGCCCCACCACTGTAACCCCCTGTTCATCTGTACGACCAATGTACCTCCTTTCTCCTCTTCCCCGCCACTGTACCCCTTGCACATCTTCCCAACCTCTGTACCTCCCTGCTCTTCTGTCCCACCTCTGTACCCCCCTGCACTTTTGCCCCACCTCTGTACCCCCCTGCTCATCTGTCCCACCAGTGTAACTCCTTTCTCCTCTTCCCCGCCACTGTACCCCTTGCACATCTTCCCAACCTCTGTACCTCCCTGCTCTTCTGCCCCACCTCTGTACCCCCCTGCACTTTTGCCCCACCTCTGTACCCCCCTGCTCATCTGTCCCACCAATGTAACTCCTTTCTCCTCTGCCCTGCCACTGTACCCCCCTGCAGAACTGCCCCACCTCTGTACCCCCCTGCTCTTCTGCCCCACTAGTGTAACCCCCTTCTCATCTGGCCCATTACTGAACCCCCTCCTCCCTGCTCCTCTGTCCTACCACTGTAACCCCCTGCTCATTTGCCCCCATCTCTGTAACCCCCTTGCTCTTCTGTCCCAATGCCGAACCCCCTTCTCATCTCTTCCACTACTGTACCCCCTACACATCTGCCCCACCATCGTACCCTCCTGCTCTTCTGTCCCACCACTAAACCCCCCCCCTACTCATCTGCCCCACCGCTGTACCCTCCTACCCATCTGCTCCACTGCTGTACCCTCTTCTCATCTATGATATGCATGATATGCAGAGTGGTGCAAGGAAGCAGAGATGAGACACATCTACCTAACCTGGCACACTCATCCCCGCTGATCCACCTCTCGCATCCATCCCGCGTGCTTGTATGTGATGTATGTGATGTATGTGATGTTACATACAAGCATCTGGAATGGATACGCAATGATGACCTCAGGTCAGGGGCGTTTTCTGAAAGCAGTGGGCCTGTGTGCAAGATTGGGCCCCCGCAGTTGTGAAAAAGTGCGACGCCGAGCGCCGAAGCAAAATTGGGTGTGATTTTCATTGTGCTGAATACTGGCTGTGGCTTAAAGGGACACAGAGTGCAGGGGTTCAGTAGTAAGTGATGTAAAGTTCGGGGGTCAGGTGTACGTGGCGCAGAGTTCAGGGGTTGGGAGTAGGTGATGTAGAGGTTGGTAGTAGTAGATGGTGCAGAGCTGAGGGGTCAGTAGTAAGTGACACATACACACAAACCCATAAATAAATATATATATATATATATATATATATATATATATATATATATTTTTTTTTTGTTATTTTGTTATTTTTTTAACAAAGTTTCCAGAAGCTCGACAGTAATTACACAAACTGTCACCTGATTGTGGTTTTCTCAGTGACACTGAAATCCCGTCTTTCTGAGATTGGTAGTGGCAACCAAGCGAGTCATCTTTCACCAGATGGTGGGCGGGGCTAGCAGGACTGTGATTGGCTTTGGCAGTGGTCAACCACAGTCATCCTCCTGGAAACAGGGACCCCCCCCCCCCCCCAGCAGAACAAGCAAAGTTAGATAACCAAACAATGTTTCCCATCTTTTTTTACAATGTGTGGGGGCGCAGTGCCTCCCCCTCAGTGCAGGTGAGGTGTGGGGAATTCTGAGATTGGAATGCATTATCATCTCACTGACACTTCCCTGCACTGCTCTGCTGTTGAGGAGGGAGTCGAGTGCCGGCACTGGCTTTCAGCACCAGTGGCGGGAGTTGCCTACCCCTGTGCTAGGGAGATATAACATGGCCCTGCTTCCCCTACCTCCTGTGTCTAAATAAGCCCAGCAATATGACACAAAGGCCATTTTCTTTTGCAAACCAATATTTAATTTAATGAAACCAATATCAATTAAAAAGCAATAGACTCACGGATGTACAGTACATGCTGTTGTCTGGTTCTTACTATTGCCTAAAATCAAGACAGTTAAAGAGAACATTGGTATTTTATAAGTCGTGTTGACCCTGGAACTATGGAGGATGAAAAGTCAATCAACCACAACTCAAGGAACCCCTAGCAACCTCTGGAGGAACCCTAGGGTTCCACAGAACCCTGTTGACAATAACTGCTTTAAGGCATGTAACTAAAATCTGGACTTCTAAAGAACTGAATTTGGTTATAAGAATTATATTGTTTTCAAGACAAGCTGCTGTTACTAAATTTACCAAGTTAAAGCTTTCACTATCTTTCTCTGCAATGGGAAAGTGACTAAAAAACAAATCTAGAACCTGACACCCTTGCAGCCTATGTGTTTGATGGGGTGTCCATTCCTAAGTCGTCTTGGTGGTGCAGGCCCATTCCTGGCTCATCTTGATCGTACAGGATCATTCCAAATTTGACTTTATGGTGCTGGACTATTCCTGACTTTTCCTGATGGTGTAGGACCATTTATGACTTTTCTTGATGGTGCAGGACCGATCCTGGCTCATCTTGATGGTGCAGGACCATTTCTGGCTTATCTTTATAGGGTAGGACCAATCTTGACTTTTCTTGATGGTGCAAGCCCATTATTGACTTGTCTTGGCAATGCAGGCCCATTCCTGGCTCATCTTTATGGTGCAGGACCACTCCTGGCTTATCTTTTTGGTGCAGGACCATTCCTGGCTTGTCTTGATGGTGCAGGCCCATTACTTACTTGTCTTGATGGTGCAGGACCATTCCTAGCTCATATTGATGGTGTGGGACCACTCCTGGCTTATCTTTATGGTGCAGGACCATTACTGACTTGTCTTGATGGTGGAGGACCATTCCTGGCTCATCTTGATGGTGTAGGACCACCCCTGACTTATCTTTATGGTGCAAGACCATTCTTCACTTGTTTTGATGAGGTCGGACCATTCATGGCTTGTCTTGATGGTGCAAGCCCATTCCTGACTGGTCTTTGTGGTGCAGGCCAATTTCTGACTTGTCTTGATGGTGCTGGCCTATTCCTGACTGGTCTTTGTGGTGCAGGCCCATTTCTGACTTGTCTTGATGGTGCTGGACCATTCATGGCTTGTCTTGATGGTGCAAGGCCATTCCTCACTTGTCTTAATGGTGCAAGACAATTCATGGCTTGTCTTAATGGTGCCAGACCATGCATGGCTTGTCTTGAGGGTACAGGCCCTGGAGTTGTCATCTTTATCCTGGCTTTACTACTTAGCCACTGACTCAAAACAGGTATGCAGTCAGTGAAGTGTAGAGGCAATTGACCCGAAAAGAAAAGCAACTGAGTTGCCCATTGCAACCAGTTAGCCCTCAGTGCCATATAGTTTCTATGGGCAACATAGATTCTTTTCCTTGACTGTTAGTAAATGAGGTCTTTTATGTGGCAGTTACAGCACAGATGGCTCTTCCCGTAGGGGATAAGGAAGCTCACCATGGGGAAATATTACAGATTTAATACTTTTCCTCGAAAGCACTGAGAAAATAGTATCACCATCTATCCAGCGAGGAGCGGCCCAGCAAATCTCCGAAAGAGATTAACCGCCTGAATAGGCCCCGCCGGAGGCAGCGATTGAGTAGAGAGAACGAGAGAGAGGCGAGAGAGAGAGAAGCGTCTTTAATTCATTGTTATGATTTATTATGAGGAAATCTATAGAGGATTTGGAGGCAGATGTTGTGGTCAGAACCTCTCTTGGCAGTCTTAGTTGCTCGTGCACACCAACTCCTACCAAACACACGCGCTATATTATCTGAACTGACAGTCTGCTCTGACATCTCTGCTTATTACATCATGAGAGACCACCGTCACCGACACACGGGAGCAAAAAAACAATGGCCGAATGTCACATACAAAGTAGACAATAGCATGTAAGTAGATTAATAGGACAGGCTGACCTTGATTCATCAAGCATGCCAAAATGACATACAATATTATTGTCTGAGAGGTCACTTTAGCATGCCTTAAGGCTTTAGCATACTTTAAAGCAAATCTGTGCTTTTCCTTTAGAGACTATTGTACTTAGCAGAGACTTTCAGCGATCACATGTAGAAGGAGTGTGGCCTGCAGAAGCTCTGCCAAGATATGGAACAGATAGGATGTCATGAGTTCCAGTGTATGCCAGGAACCCTTCATGTGACTTTTTTCAGCTCTGAAGCCTGGAGGTAATTGTCACAGTCATGTTCATCTTCTTATCTGCTGAATGATTCCCAGGAAAAGAGGTACAGATATCTCTCATGGTTGGAGGACAGGAAAACCGTCACAGATTAGACTGGTGCAGACCAAAACCAAAAAAACGAGAATCACAAGGAGGTGGAGAGTTTCAGCAACGCTTCTTTGATATCTAATTATGTCAGGTTCATGGACATTTTTTATACTGACCTACCAGATTCGGATTCCCATCACAGGAACCTAACGGCACATGTTACAGTACCTCCAAGATCTGTGTCTGTACATCCAGTGCCAAGGCCCATCCTGTCCACCTGCAGCATGTGTCATGCATGATGGATCTATGGCCAATTGCACATAAGCACAAGCATGTGTTAGTGTGCGCCAGCGTGCGCACATTGGCGTGCATCCCAGACGCTGCTAGCACTCACACGCTTAGAGGGTATTGAAGCTCATTCCCTCATGGTAGTCAGTGCTATGACTTCTTGCCAGACTACTCTCCTGTTGTCAACCCAGATGGCCTGACTCTGCTCATGTCTTATGCCCCTGTTACTGGCTCTGCTTGTTCCTGTAACCTCTTGCCTGCCTTGACCTCATGGACACTGACTTCTCTCTTGCCTGTTGCCTGCCCTGAACTCTGCCTGGATACTGGGTAATCCTATGCCTGCCGCCTTCCCTGACATCTGTCTGGATACTGGGTGCTCCCTTGCCTGCCACCTGCCCTGTCCTCTGCTTGGATACGACAACTTGTCAGGGTACTCACCAGGGCCGAGATGCTGAGAGCGGCTCCCCTTGCAGCTGAGTGCGCTATACCCCTGGAGGTGGCACAGAGGGTATCGGGCACAGAGAGGCACGGGTCGCCAGGCACTAGTAGGAGCTTGCGTGTTGAACTTCCGTCTGGTAGTAGTCCGTGCAGAGTACACCCGGACGGTGATCAGCAGAGGAATCAGACTGGGGCTCCAACACCTTGGTCCTGAAGTAGATAACTGGAACAAAGTATGTAGAGAAGCCAGGGGGTCAAACACAGCAAGCCGGTAGGAAGGAAGTCAGTTTAAACAAGCCAAGGTCATACACAGGAATCAATCAATAGGAGAGTCCAAGACAGGCCGGGGGTCAAACACTGGAGCAGGCAGTAGCGAAGTCTTTAAAGAGAAGCCAGGGGTCAAACACTGGAGCAGACTGAAGAGGAATCCGTTAAGCAAGTCGAGGTCGAGGTGCAGGAGAAGTTCAAGGGTGGTCAAGGCAATCCGGGTCACAACAGGCAGGAGTCAATAGCAGAACAAGGAACAGGAACACAGAAGCTGAAATGACAAACCAGCAATAAGCCAGAGAGCTGGGCTGCCTTTTATAGGGCCGCCAGGGGAACTCACGTGTGCGGCTAAGATGCGTAAGTGCTTACGCCGTTTCGCCGTGTCGCGGCCCGCTGACACGCACGTCTATGTGTGCCGTTGCGCCGTGACGCGGTCCACTGAATCGCGCACCCGCATGCGCCGATTAGCCATTCTGCCACGAAGGCGTACAGGGAAATGCCGGTATTGGCAAACAAAGTTTCTGTTATTCCTCTGACACAACTCGTTTGTCTGCTGCCTGCCCTGACCTCTGCCTGGATACTGGGTAATCCCTTGCCTGCTGCCTTCCCTGACCTCTGTCTGGTTACTTGCCTGTCCTGTCCTCTGCTTGGATACGACAACTCCCTTGTCTGCTGCATGCCCTGACCTCTGCCTGGATACTGACTACTCTATTGCCTACTGCCTGCCCTGACCTATACCTGGATACCAAGTATTTCCTAGCTTGCCCCCTGCCCTGACCTCTGTCTTGATACCAACTACTGTCTTTCCTGCCATCTGTCCTTACCCCTGCCTGGATACTGATTCTTTTGCCTGCTGTCTGTCCTTGCCTCTGCCTGGATAACAAGTACTCCCTTGTCTACCGCCTGCCCTGACCTCTGCCTAGATACTAACTATTCTCTTGCCTGCTGCCTGCCCTGACCTCTGCCTGGATACTGAGTACTCATTTGCCTGCTGCCTGCCCTGACCTCTGTCTGGATACTGAGTACTCATTTGCCTGCTGCCTGCTGCCTGCTGCCTGCCCTGACCTCTGTCTGGATACCAACTACTCTCTCGCCTGCCAACTGTCTTGGCCTCTTCCTGGATACCGACTACTCTCTTGCCTGCTGTCTGCCTTGACCTCAGTCCAAACTAACCTGTTATACACACTCTGTCTCCACAGCATAGCCATCCTGTTCATGTGACTCCTTGGTGGGGCAATCCTGAGGGCCACAACCTGATTTCAGCTTGCAACAAAGAAGCCTGGAGGCCACTAGAGTCATTGGCCCATCACCCCGTGCCTTCTGTAAGCTCAAATCGTCTGCCAGGGGTGTCATCCATGACAGCACGCAACCTTTGGTGCCTAAAGCAGCAACCTTCGGCTAGGGCTTTTACATTTTTTTGCTTTATGGTTCTCACTTTGCATAAAATATTGTGACAATGTGTAAATTGCTAAATTTACTTCTGCTTATGATGGCAAAAAAAAAAATGATGTCCAGGAACTTTACAGGACAATGCTGCCTCTTTACCTCTGCTGCATTTAGACACAGGCCTACTGTGCCCAATCCGTCCTTTTGCCTTACTCTTTTCCGTGTTAGGATAACAATATGCTTTGGGAACACTGCAAACAATTTGAACTGGTAAATGCAACAAAAAAGTAATCATCGGTTCGCCATTGTAAAAAATTCTCTGAAATACTTCAAAACCCGGTTATAATTGATACTCTATGCGATAAGATATGGCATCATTAAACGCCAGGTGTAGGCACAGGGGAGGGAGAAGGTGAACCAAAACTGAACAAGCCCTGAAAACAAATCCATCCCTTAATCCTGCAGGTTTAACTTTCTTTAACACGGATTAGCAATGTAACATGGGAAATTCTTGAGTGACTGAGCTGTCGGCTGCCTTTCTGGAGGACACGCTGCTGGACCTGAAAGTCATCACATTTTGGCAGTGACAAGCACACAACGCGTGTTAATATGATCAGGCTAATAACAGCACAGTGACTGCTAGGTGTATATACAGACAGGAAGGGGGACAGTTTCCACTTCTTGGTATCTACAGGTCAATGGAATGATTTGGATCACAATCCACCGCTTCCCATGTAGTTTTCAGTATGTGAGATTAAAGCTGAAGCAAACTTAATCAGAAAATCTCATCTAAAACTTAACATGGTGTAGTGCTACCCACGCAGGAGCCGCTAATAATGTCGGGTCCTCTGTTCTTATATGACTCTGCAAAAGGCCTCAACCCCTCTGACGCCTCAGGTTATACCCCGTAAGACTATGTGGGTTTGCAAATTTCACAGTACCTTAGGATCATCCTAAATTAAAACTCAAGACTAGTTTTAGTAGATAACAGTGTGTGTTGTAGCGCCCTCCTAGGTAGGTGCTAGAGTGAATGTATATAGTTTTTGGTTTCTCTGCTTAACGGGGAGACAGCTAGGCAAATATATGTGCTGTCTGCCTAACAGAGAGGTGTGATTGTTTGATAGAGTCTGCTCAATGTGTTCTGGTGCTGCTCATGGTGTCTTGAAAGTTCCACACTGTTCCAATAGCTATGGAGTATACTGGACAGTGGGAGGAAACCTGGCAGATGAGAGCATGGATGTCTGTACAGCCCTTGTCCATTAAAAGGGGATGTGCCCCAAGGCATGCTGGGTGACTGTATTTATATCTGAGGAGCACATGGGCTCTGGGCCTTCTAGAGCAGTGGTCATTAACCCTGTCCTCAGGGCCCACTAACAGGCCAGGTTTGCAAGATAACTGAACTAGATCACAGGTGATATCATTTGCTGCTCAGTGATTGCAGTATTCTAGTCTGCATCTCCCCAAGGTAATACATAAAACCTGGCCTGTTAGTGAGGACAGGGTTGATGACCACTGTTCTAGAGAGCAAGAGAGGTCCAGGTAAGGAGGGGGCTGTCGCCCCAACTCCATGCAGGCTGCCATGTGGCCTCAGGTGGTTGACCTGAGGGCCTGAAACTTTGAGGCTACAACCCATGGTTCTTGTGAGAGCTGACTGAGGGAGGATGTCCGTGGATCCTGTCTGGTGCTACTGAGGAAGGCTGCCGTGAGTGCTTCAGGAGCCTTGTGAGTACAGACCCCCACAGGGGATCCTGGGGACCGGTGCTGGTAGATCTGTGGTCAGCTGAGATCAGATCAGCTGAGGTGTGAGCTAAAGGGGACACGAGCTAGTGTCTTGAAGAGGCAAAGTTCATGGAGTTCCTTCTGCTACAAAGGGACTTGTCCGTTCCATACAGGCGCTGTGTGGTCCTACAGATAATCTGCCACACAGTTCTATTGAGAGAGTTGTCCTCACCTGTGAATAGTTCATTTGGAGTATCCTACTAAATCCCTTCTCCTATCCAAGTTCTCCAAATAAAAAACAAAAACAAATCCCCTAGACTGGTCATTAAAGATAACGAGTGGAAGAGTGTGTGAAAATACCCTGTAACTGGCTGTGGATTAATCAGTGGGAGGCCCGGGCAAACAAATATCCAAGCGGCTCCTGCGGGGGTACTGCTCCTGCTATTATCTCTTGAAAGCGGATGCAAAGGTTGCTGGCAGCCTGTAAAACTCCATAAGAGGCTGAAAGCTGCTGCGGCTAGATGGGGCTGGACGGTGAACCCGTAAAGGCAGTAGGCACCCAAGGACAAATGCATGGAATGCAAGCAGTCTGTGTTCCAAGCGTTCATCCCTGGGGGGCATACTGCCCTAAATGCTAGTACCACTTTGTGCACCATCCAGCCGCAGCAGATGCCGGCAGCGGGGCTGTACGGTGCGCCTGCGCCTTCCATCCGCACCAAAATTCAGAGATCTCATGCAACGAGGATAAACCTCCAGAGTGCTTGAGGCCTAAATGGCTGGATCAGACCGATCTCCTCTGTGGGTACATTTCCATTCTTCCCAGTTGTGAAGCTCTGATTTTTTTTTTCACTAGCCTGCAGCTTTAGCCACTACAGGTGTCAAGTATATTGGATTTCTCAGAGAATTAACACCTAAGGCTGGGGCCCCCGGCTCCCACACCACAAGCCACCTGATGTGAACAAAGGGCTCACTTTGTTATGTAAACTCTGTGAGGGGGGGGTCATTACTCCTCAATTTGTCTGTCTGGTGTGAATCAAAGTGGTGTCACATTTCCAAAGGTCGCACTGCCCGCTGACTGAATGAAAGAAGCTGCCCGGCCCTCGGAATGGCTCATTAAATGAAATGAGAATTTTTCTCATGTTTTATGTCTGTTAAGCCGGATATCAGTTATCACACGTGCAAATGTCCACATGTCCTGCAGGAATTTTATACCTGTGGCCCTTTAAGGGCTTATTGGCAGTTGGCAGCTGCTGTCGTTATCACAGGTTATGTTCTCATTTCAGATGTCCCTTGCATCTATTCTATGCTGTATGGGCAATGCCAACCGAGGGGCTGTAGGAAGAGATTTTCCAGTATGCTGCCAGATATTTTGGGAAATATGTGCACAGCCACTCCTAGGCTCCTAGGGATGGACTGCGGCACATTTAGGGGTTGATTTACTAAGGCAAATAAACAGTGCACTTTGCAAGAGCAGTTGCTCCAGAGCTTAGTAAATGAAATAAAGCTTCAATTTGCAAAGAGTACCTAATCACATGCAAGGATAGAAACAAAAAAAAACAGCATTTTTGCTTGCACATAATTGTATGGGTCAGCAGAGCTTCTACTTATTTATTAACCTCCCTAGCGGTAATCCAGAGTGTGGTTCGGGGTTAATGTTCAGTACCAAAAGCCGTAACCCCCGAGCCACACTCGGGATTGCATCGCAGTATCCTGGTACATCTTACTTACCTTGTCCCCAGGATCCTGCGATGTCCACCCCACTGTATCCTCCCTTGGATCATCCACCCAATGCCTCTGTGTGCCAGGCTCTGTTCCCTGCGAGCGTCGCGACGCATGGGGCGGAGCCCGGCCGCAAATTAAAAAATGAACACCATACATAACACACATAAAACACTGTAATCTTACAGATTACATTACTGTATCAAATAATTTCACCTCCCTTTTGTCCCTAGTGCTTTGTCCAGTGCCCTGCCTACACTTTTATATTATATATACTGTTCTTTCTGCCTGGAAACTTGAGAATGTCCATGGCAACCAAACGTCAAAATCGGTTTTAGACCAGATAGAAAACAGCAATAGTGAATTATAATCACTTGCAGAATTGAGCGATAGTGATTTGTGGGGAAAGTTGTCATCTGACACTGAAAGTGACGACAGCGACAATTCTGTGACTGAGCAAATTTCAGTGTTTTTGATTTTATTGCATTGTTGAATACATTTTATTATTATTATTTTTTATAATTATTTATTGTTATTTATTATATTATAATTTATGATTTCGGGTTTCGAACTTTGAGACAGAAATTTCTGTCTCAACTAAACTTGGATGATGGTACATTTTTACTTAGCCCACCTTGATATGTGAGGCCAGCAAACCCTTTTGTGTTTCAAACTTTATTGAACCCGGGATGTCTACTAGACTCTTGTTTGGACAGATTTAAGTGAGTTATTCCTAAGAATTACAGGCCTGCAATATAAAATGCCAAATTTTAATGCAAAACAATGTACCGCTTTGAGATTCAAAAAATCTAATTCTATGAAATAAAATGAATAAATAACACAAATAATAAATAAATAAAACAAATAAAGTACTTCCCCAGTCTGAGCACTATGAAATTGATTTACTAAAGGCAAATAGACTGCGCACTTTACAAAGTGCAGTTGCTCCAGAGCTTAGTAAATAAGGTAAAGCTTCACTATACAAAGAATACCCAAATCACATGCAAGGAAAAAAAACTGCATTTTTGCTTGCATATGATTGGATGATGGAAGCCAGTGGAGCTTCTGCTCATTTACTAAGCTCTGGAGCAACTGCTCTTGCAGAGTGTGCAGTTAAATTGCCTTTACTAAATCAACCCCTACGTGTCCCCCCTGGTTGGGAACCCATGTCGCTATTTAGAAAAAAAATTAATTGGTGGCTGGCTTCTTCCTTCTCCTTTGCTCACCCACCAATGATGTCATGTACATTACACGGCTGGGGGGGGAGGGGGGGAAGACACCCTCAAAATCTTGCAAGATCTCGGGTTGTCTTTTTCAACACTTTTGTTATGTCATACAGGGCATGCACTTGTCTTACTTGTAATGCTTACTTGCCAACAAACAATGTCTCTACAGAGGGACATGCTCTGGTTTCCACAAGATTCGTTGGGAATCTTTCACTACTGCTTCTCCTGTCCCTCACAGACAGGGTAAATTTCTCTACACAATCCACTCGCATAAAGCACTACAAACCTGGGAGTTAGGGCACCTAGGGCCTTAAATAGGCTCTGCCTGACCCAAGATGGTCGCCAGAGTCACATGGGGTGGCAGCATCGAACTAGATCACTTCCCTAGTGACCCGGGAAACCACAGAGGAACCATGTTCCTCCTGACTTCCTTTCAAACTGCAGTGCCGCTGCGGATAGCACCACCTCCAATGGAGAAAGTAGACTGCACCTGCCTACAGTCTGCTTCCCCGATTAAGGACTCTCTCAACAGTAGGGATGAGCTTGGGTTTGGTCCCAGCTTGGGTTTTCACCAAACCCAGAGGGAACTGTCATTACCACCCAACCAACTATGGTCAGAACATTCCTGCCCCGCACCTGCATGTACCTAAACAGGAACGCTCATGATATTGACCTATTAGGAGCTGCATGCTTTGGCCACAGTTGATTGGGTGGCAGTGGGTGGAGATGACAGCTTCCTTTCTGGTTTGGATTAAACCCAAGTTTATTCTTAGAAGAGCCCTGGGGCCATTTGAAGCTCAGAATTCTGATTTTTGATCCCATAATTTTGCTGATTAAAGGATTTAGGATGGCCCCAGGGCTCTTCCATAGGTACTACATTGATGCTCATTGGTCCTATAACTTTACAAATCATAACCCTTCTGATAGGAGCTACTGCATATAAATTCTCAGAATTCAGATTTTTTAACTCAGAATTCTAACTTTTAATCTCAGAATTCTAACTTTTAATCTCAGAATTCTAACTTTTAATAATTTTGTTGAATAAATTTTAGGATGGCCCCAGGGCTCTTCCGTAGGTACTACATTGTTGCTCAGTGATCCTATAACCTTACAACTCACAATCCTCTTTATAGAAGTTACTGGATGTATATTCTCAGAATTCTGATTTTTTAACTCAGAATTCTAATTTTTTTTTAATCTCAGAATTTTGTTTAATAAATGTTACAATGGCACCAGGGCTTTTCTTTACATCCTTAAGGGCCGTACACATGGACCAAATATCGGGCGGCATTTCTATTGACGTTCGGAAAGTGCACAGCAGCCGGTCCAACAGACGCTAGACAGTCGGCCTACTTCTGTCGATCGGGTATGACCAAATTAGGTCTGCCGATCAGCACCTGATCAGCAATCTCAACCAATGGCTGAGAGCGCTGACTGGTATGTTCTGGTGGGGGCCGTCCCCCTATCAGAACACAATAGCTCAGCAGGGGAAATCACTGTACTAACATTGGATTGTTAGTTGGGTTGAGCAAAAAGAAACGACTAGTGTGTATAACTGAAATAAATACTAGGCTTTACTCAACAGTAACATAATTGACCATGATTACTCCAGTTTGTCAGGTGTACACAGCACCCTATCCTGGCCAAATTGACTTTCTCAGTGTCTTCAGCAAAGACCGAATCCCGGAAAAACTGTACACTTCTATAACCAACAAAAGGAAATAATTATATTAATGAAAGGATCAAATCCCATATACAAGTGTATCTGAAAACTGAGCTGGCTCAGCAGTTTCATGAACAGCAGTGAGATTAGGCTGCCCGTTACCCTCGCAGCTGAGACGGCGTCATCCAATTCAGCGGATAATAATGGCATTGTATGTCTATAAGCACTTAAATAAAAACTGGTTGTCTGAAATAGATTTTTTTTTTATATTTCTATTTGCAGACCGTTTCAAGTTACAAATTTAGCACAAAGTCTGAGCTAATATTGACCAATCGGATTCTATCTTTCATTGTCCTATAATGTACTGGAAGGGTAAAGCAGAGATGATAACTGATTGCTGAGGGTTACAAAGGCAGTTTATAGTTCAGACACCATAACAAATGAGGCCCAGAGGGCTAATTTCATCCTGGGACAGCAAACACTTAGGGCCCATTCATACTTTTGCGTGCATTAACGTGCCTGGATTAAAAGGCACGTGTTTGCCCTTTAACGCCTGAAAAAACACACCTGCGCTTTTTTTGGCATTAAAGTTTACTGTATCTAAAGCCAAAACGTGTTTTTTTTTTTTTCATTTTGATCAAGCAGCAGTAAAAGCAGAAGTTTAATGCGCCCAAATATGGCATTCCCTGGTTCTATCTCCCCCCCACCCAATCAACATAATAATATATTTATTTTTATTTTTTATTTTTTTACATACCTTATTGTAGGCACAGTAATGCCATCACTGGGTCTCTGTGCTATTCTATACAATGCACGCAGATTTAATTTTATTTATTTAATAAATTTCAGGTACTTATATAGTGCCGTCAATTTACGCAGCGCTTTACATATATATTGTACAGTCACATCATGGCTGGTGGGAGGGCCGGCGGGGTGTTGTACATAGCGTCCTAAAAACATCACAGCACCCCGCCTCATTACACGTCTCAAGAGCCCCTGTAACGACATATTCGGCGACCCATCGCAGTTTGCTACGGAAGTGACGTTACGTTGCCGCCATCTTGCTACACCCCACACTCGTCCACAGTAAGGATACACTAAGGAAGGGGAAAGCAGACATGTTGCACCCACCAGAGTTTTGCATTTTACATGTATTTATAACAGTAAAGTCAGTTTATATCAGTGGTTCTCAACCAGGGGGTCGGGACCCCCTCGGGGGTCGAATGATGATTTGCCAGGGGTCACCAAATCCTGGGCTGTCCCTGAATCCCGCACCGCTCTCCCAGCCTTTTTGCGGCCGCCCAGCTCGGCTGTCCCTGGAGCCTGTAGCTGCCAGGCTGGGCTATTCCTGGAGTCCGCGGCCGTCCACTCACCCTCTTCACGAACGCTCTATTCAGTTCACGTTATGGCTGGGGGGCAGAGACTAGAGGTCAGCTGACTGGTGAGGAATGTGAAGTGGGAGGGGCTGGAGGAGACCCTATCTCCTGATTTCGTGATAGGTGTCACTGCTACGAGACACCACAAAGTCTGAGACACAGTGAAGCCGGAGACACAGTGAGTAACACTACCTGTGATTATAGTTGCCATTAAAAGTCCCCACTACAGTTCTCAGATCAGCAGATGACCATGATCAAGAGCACCTGATCAGAACTCCCCGCCAGCATTGCCACTCATCCAATTCCGCCCACCAAGGAGTAAGAGAAGGAATAAAAATAGAGAATACATGGAAGGGAGAGGAAAAAAGAGGGGGAGGAACAAAGTAAAAGGGAGAGAAAGAATTGGAGAAAGAACAAGAAAGACGGCTAGAGAGAGGGATGGGGGGGGGGGGGGGGACAAGAAATTAGGATAGAGAGAAATACAAGGGAAAGAAAGGAGAACAAAGAGAGTAGTACATCCTAAAATGTACCCTAAGGGGTTTTAATACTATACAAGAGGAAGGGACTCGGGGAGCGCTAAATGGGTTAGGGGCGCAAATTACTTGACTTGCCTTGGGTGCTGACAACCCACGCTACGAAAATAATTTTACTGTTAGGGGTCCCCACAACTTAGGAAATTTTATCAAGGGGTCACGGCACTAGACAGGTTGAGAACCACTGGTTTATATAGTGAAATACAGTACTTAGAACTCCGTCTGACTACTTAGATCTTGAATTTTAAAAGCAGCGGCAACCCTGCTCATCTCACAGGTTTGCTAATCTGACAGAAGTTCGCTGCTTTTAAAATTCAACATCTAAGCAGTCAGAGGGAGTTGTAAGGACTGTATTTTACTATAGAAACTCACTTTACTGTTATAAATACGTGTAAAATGCAAAACTCCGGTGGGTGTAACATAGGGTGACCAGACGTCCCCGGTTTCCGGGGACAGTCCCCGGATTGAGGACACTGTCCCCGGACCACGTCTGTCCCCGGATCTGTCCCCGGATTCAGGGGGGTACCTATACTTATTACCTAGCCCTAGCAGGACATGCAGCAATGTCAATATCATCCAGTGTGGTTTGGATTGGTGGGCAAGCCTGGAGCGTAGGGCCGCAGTGACACTGAGAGTGAGTGGAGCTGTCAAACCCAAGCTCTGATGTCGGGGATGGGAGGGGCCGATATGCGGAGCTCCGCCCCCTCTGTCAGACAGCCCGTGCATAAACAAATAGCTGGCGGTTTATGCATTGGTGGGCGGGGAGGAAGGTGGCAGGGGGCAGGACCAATTGTAACTAGTGTATATGTACCCACACCGGTGTATAATTCAGGTTTATTATACACCACTGTGGGTACATATACACTAGTTACAATTGGTCCCGCCCCCTGCCACCTTCCTCCCCGCCCACCAATGCATAAACCGCCAGCTATTTGTCTATGCACGGGCTGTCTGACAAATGGGGCGTAGCTCCGCATATTGGCCCCGCCCATCCCGACATCAGAGGTTGGACTTGACAGCTCCATTCATTCTAACTACTCAGGCAGTCTTGGGGCGCAAATCGGAAATCTTGGGTTTTGTCTTGGATGTCTATGATCAACATCTCTGTCCAGCATCTTTCCCTGGAGAGCTCTGACCTCCCCCTACGGAGCAGCACATATAGAGAGACCAGCTGTACCCACCAATCACTGCACCCGGGCCTAACAAATCCTGAGGAGAGAAGGAGGAGCAATGCAGTCACCAGAGACACAACCTCTGAAGATAGCAGGTTTGCTCACTCTTCTATTAAAACTCCATCTCAACTATCTGCTGCTGCACAGGCCTTTTCTCCCCCCTGCAAAGTCCTCACAATCTTCAGAGCACACACAGATTGCATGCTGCATACCTTGGCATCCCCTCCCCCTCAGACACTGTAAGTAAGACTACTCAGCTACCTACAACTTCTTTTCTTTCTGTTAACTAATGATGTACCAGAAAAGTCTTTACACAAAATCATGGCTGCACTTATGGCACCTCTCACCTTGTGTCATTACAGCCTTGTGTCTTTGCAGCCTTGTGTCTTTGCAGCCTTGTGTCATTACAGCCTTGTGTCTTTGCAGCCTTGTGTCATTACAGCCTTGTGTCATTGCAGCCTTGTGTCATTACAGCCTTGTGTCATTACAGCCTTGTGTCATTGCAGCCTTGTGTCATTACAGCCTTGTGTCATTACAGCCTTGTGTCATTGCAGCCTTGTGTCATTACAGCCTTGTGTCATTGCAGCCTTGTGTCATTGCAGCCTTGTGTCATTGCAGCCTTGTGTCTTTGCAGCCTTGTGTCTTTGCAGCCTTGTGTCTTTGCAGCCTTGTGTCATTACAGCCTTGTGTCATTACAGCCTTGTGTCATTACAGCCTTGTGTCTTTGCAGCCTTGTGTCATTACAGCCTTGTGTCATTACAGCCTTGTGTCATTGCAGCCTTGTGTCATTACAGCCTTGTGTCATTGCAGCCTTGTGTCATTGCAGCCTTGTGTCATTGCAGCCTTGTGTCTTTGCAGCCTTGTGTCTTTGCAGCCTTGTGTCTTTGCAGCCTTGTGTCATTACAGCCTTGTGTCATTACAGCCTTGTGTCATTACAGCCTTGTGTCTTTGCAGCCTTGTGTCATTACAGCCTTGTGTCATTACAGCCTTGTGTCATTGCAGCCTTGTGTCATTACAGCCTTGTGTCATTACAGCCTTGTGTCTTTGCAGCCTTGTGTCATTACAGCCTTGTGTCATTACAGCCTTGTGTCATTGCAGCCTTGTGTCATTGCAGCCTTGTGTCATTGCAGCCTTGTGTCATTGCAGCCTTGTGTCTTTGCAGCCTTGTGTCTTTGCAGCCTTGTGTCATTACAGCCTTGTGTCATTACAGCCTTGTGTCATTACAGCCTTGTGTCTTTGCAGCCTTGTGTCATTACAGCCTTGTGTCTTTGCAGCCTTGTGTCATTACAGCCTTGTGTCTTTGCAGCCTTGTGTCATTACAGCCTTGTGTCTTTGCAGCCTTGACCAGGCAGGCTGATTATTTAAAATTGGCGCCGATCTCCGCTGATTTCTAGAGGAGAGGAGCGAGCGCTCCTCTCGCAGTCCCGCCCAGTCCCGCCCCTATGATGGACATAACACAGGTCCAATGGCAGGACTGGGCGTGACTGTGAGTGGAGCCGAGCCTAGCCGAGTACACTCGGCTATGTGTATATCGGCGGCGCTCGCTCCTCTCCCTTCAGCGTAGCGGAGATCGGCGGGGATCAGCGTATAACACGCACCCACCCAAAAAGTGTGTGGTATACGCTGATAAATACGGTAATTGGTGTCTTTTCAGTTTAACTAATTCCTGGACCTTGCACTCCGTACAATGCACTCCTGAACCGTGCACTCTGTATGTAATGCATGCCTGAACCTTGCACTCTGTACATAGAATCCTCCTGACCACTGCACTCTGTATGTAGCATCCTCCTGAGCCCTGCACCCTGCACGTAGCATCCCCCTGAAGCCTGCACCCTGCACGGAGCATCCTCCTGAGCCCTGCACCCTGCATGTAGCATCCTCCTGAGCCCTGCACCCTGCACGTAGCATCCCCCTGAAGCCTGCACGTAGCATCCACCAGAACTCTGCACGTAGCATCCTCCTGATCCCTGCAAGTAGCATCCTCCTGAACCCAGCACGTACCACCAGCATACAGCGGACACACTGACCACCAGCATACAGGGGGCACACTGACCACCAGCATACAGGGGGCACACTGACCACCAGCATACAGGGGCGCACACTGACCACCAGCATACAGGGGGCACACTGACCACCAGCATACAGGGGGCACACTGACCACCAGCATACAGCGGGCACACTGACCACCAGCATACAGGGGGCACACTGACCACCAGCATACAGCGGGCACACTGACCACCAGCATACAGCGGGCACACTGACCACCAGCATACAGGGGGCACACTGACCACCAGCATACAGCGGGCACACTGACCACCAGCATACAGCGGGCACACTGACCACCAGCATACAGGGGGCACACTGACCACCAGCATACAGCGGGCACACTGACCACCAGCATACAGGGGGCACACTGACCACCAGCATACAGGGGCGCACACTGACCACCAGCATACAGGGGGCACACTGACCACCAGCATACAGGGGGCACACTGACCACCAGCATACAGGGGGCACACTGACCACCAGCATACAGGGGGCACACTGACCACCAGCATACAGGGGCGCACACTGACCACCAGCATACAGGGGGCACACTGACCACCAGCATACAGCGGGCACACTGACCACCAGCATACAGGGGGCACACTGACCACCAGCATACAGGGGCGCGCACTGACCACCAGCATACAGGGGCGCACACTGACCACCAGCATACAGGGGGCACACTGACCACCAGCATACAGCGGGCACACTGACCACCAGCATACAGGGGGCACACTGACCACCAGCATACAGGGGGCACACTGACCACCAATATGCAGGGCCAGTGGCTACCAGTATACAGAGGACATAACAATGTAAAACCACTGCCATGCAACAAAAAAAAATCTCAAAAACAATAAGAGAATCTTGTTAGCTGGTTCCCTCATCTAATGTGAATCAATAAAAAGCAAAAAATGCAGCGCTGCCCTACACGTAATCTATAAAATTGTACAAATGGACTTATAAGGGCAATGGTAACACCTATAAATGAAGATCCAGTGCAAATCAACCCAATGTATTGCAATATGAGTAAAGTAATAATGGTCTTACCCCCTCTGCAAAAATATTTTGAGAAATTGCAGAGCTGCAATGTGCAAATCGTGGTGAAACCCCTTATATATTAACATAATAAAATGTACAATTGATGTACATATTTTACATTTTATTACTATGATTACATATAGGGGTTTTCACCATGATTTGCACATTGCAGCTCTGCAATATTTCTTACTTTTTGCAGAGATGGTGACACCATCACTACTATGTTCTAATACACTGCTTGATTTGCATCTCTGTTATTATTGTATGTAGGGGGTTTCAACATTATTTGCACATTGAAGCTCTGCAATTTCTCAAAATATTTTTGCAGAGGGGGTGACACCGTCACTACTACATTGCAATACATTGGTTGTTTTGCACTGGATATTATTTTATAGGTTTCACCATTGCACTTATAAGTCCATTTGTAGAATTGTATAAAGGAAGAGTAGAGTTGTGCTGTATGTTTTGGCTTTTTATTGGTATACAGAGGCCAGGATATACTGATCACCATTGTACGCCATGAAGAAACCTCCACTTTCTGACCGCGGCAACTTGCTGGCCACACCCACTTTTGGCCATGCCCACAGGTAGCGCACCACACTTGCACCCTCACTTTTACCTCAAGCACCGCCACAGCACCCCCAAAAAAAATTGTCTGGAGCCGCCCCTGCCCGTATTGGATTTGAATTTAGCTGCCCCATCCCTCCCCTCCCAAAAAATTCTAAGAAGTATCTTTTTTTATCTCATGGAGGAAGTGTGAGAAATAACATCTATATCATTTTTACAATCATTCCATACTCACATACCACATACACTGCATATATCATTTAGGATAATATGCGTATAAAATATTTTACCATTTGCCAGTAAAAAAAATTTTTAAAAATGTCCCCGGATTTCATTTTAAAAATCTGGTCACCTTAGTGTAACAACATGTCTGCTTTCCCCCTTCTTAGTGTATCCTTACTGTGGACGAGCGGGGGGTGTAGCAAGATGGCGGCGATGGAACTTCACTTCCGTAGCAAACTGCGATGGGTCGCCGAATATGTCGTTACACCCCCAGCCCTGATGTAAGCTGTGGGATGGCTCTTGGGAGGAGTCATGCAAATTTGAAAATGCCTTGACGGGGTGGATGTCAGTCTGGAGGAGTGGGCGTTCCTAGGCAGGTTGTATTTGCATACCGACTGCCCTAGGAAACATTCATGTGTGATGCTGAGCCACTATGATTAAAAGAACTGAAATCCAATGAATAAAAGTTGTGGGCCGTGGGACAGTCCAGCTGGGGGGGGGGGGGGGGGCTAGATGATGCTGGATGCTCGCCAGCCAGGAGGTGAGGTGGACCCTATCTGACTTGCAGCAGCTTCTAATGCATACTGTGAGGATCTCACATTGTGCAGTGAAATCAGAATGCGCAATATCAGTACAGGGGAGGAATCTGTACAACTGCGCAAGACTGAAGAAAAAAGTCGGAGATCAGCCTTAAACCCCTGTCAATGTTTTTTATTACCAGGGATTTCCCTTCATGTCCTGTCCCAACAGAAAGGGAGAGAAAATCTCTCCAAAGTGAGGGAAATGCTCCTTTGGGTGTCCCCATTGGAAGATTTTCCCCTGTTGCTGTTTGGATGTTCCCGCATATTAACCACTTCATCTCCGGAAGGTTTTACCTCCCCTTTATGACCAGGCCATTTTTTGCACTAATGCATTATTGCGCTGATTTAACTGACAATTGTGCGGTCGTGCGACGTTGTACCCAAATAAAATTGATGTCCTTTTTCCCCAAAAACAGAGCTTTCTTTTGGTGGTATTTGATCACCTCTGCTTTTTTTTATTTTTTGCGCTATAAACAAAAAAATGCACTCCAATTTTGAAAAAAAATTTGTTTTATTAGACACACATTACTGTGTCTAAAACAACATTTTGTTCTTTCTGCTATAAAACACATCCAATAAAAAAATGTAAAAAATCTAAATTCTTCATCAGTTTAGACCAATATGTATTCCCCTACATATTTTTGGTAAAAAAAATGCCAATAAGCGTATATTGATTGGTTTATCCAAAAGTTATAGCGTCTACAAACTATGGGATAGGTTTATGGACTTTTTTTTTTTTTTTTACGAGAAATGGCGGCGAGCAGCGATTTTTAGCGGGACTGCGACATTGCGGCAGACAAATCGGACACCTAACTGACACTTTTGATGCTTTTTGGGAACCAGTAACACTAATACAGTGATCAGTGCTAAAAATATGCACTGTCACTGTACTAATGACACTGACAGGGAAGGGTTTAACATCAGGGGCAAACAAAGGGTTAGCTGTGTTCCCTGGGAGTGCTTTCTAACTGTGTGGGGGATGGTTTTACTGCTTAGCAGAAACACAAGATCTCTGTCTTCCTTACTAGCAGAACGCCGTTCTGCCCCTCTTGGAACGATCGCCGGGTTTCCAGCGGACTGATGTGCCGTACCCGCCGATTGGCTCCCGCTGTGTCTAATCACAGCGGCAGCGGGGCTCCAATGGCACGCCCCAGAGCCAAAGAAAACAATCGTGTACCGGTACATGATTTTTTGCTAAAGCGCCGCCCTGCGTACATATATCCTTAATCGGTTAAAGTAGAAAAACTGTGGCCCCCCCATTAAAAACTATTTACTGCGGCACTTAATAATACCTACATTTACATTTTTCACTTGGCTCCCTTGCAAAGTATTACAAATATCTGTTGAGGAGGTGACGATGCTGCACTGCTCCTGAACTCAAAGCAGAGTTGCCACTCTAATGTAGGCGGTGCTTGCTTGAACTATAGTGGGAGAGAAGATGTTGCAAGGGGTGTGGCTATCAGAATTGTCACTGCTGATTCACAGGCCCATAGCTTGTCAGTCAGCACCTGGCCACACCTAGCCCCGCCCTATGCTTTCTGGATTGGCAGCAGCACTGCTTCATTTGCTGAAACCCTCCCACTGTGAGCTGCAGGGTCTGGAAGGGAGAGCGTAGGAGACACAAATGAAGGAGGATATATCAGGGCATATAAAGGATTTTTTTTTTTGTGTACTTTATGACACTTGTGCATCAGTAACTGGATTTAGTACTAGTTTATATTGTCATAAAGACTCCAGGGCGAATAGAGAATGCAAATCTTCCTAACAGGGACACAGACAGCAATAAAAAACCTGACCAGTAATCTAGCTCCATATCACTCTATTCAAAACTATAAAGGTTTTAGCTTTACATACTTTAACCCCCTTAATGTGGCTGCAAACTCTTATATATACTCAGTGAAGTTACTGGCCTCAGATGATACACAGAAATGAAATCCTCCTACATAGGTTGTACCTGTTTATTTGCAGCCCTTTCTTATCTACGCCTATTAAAGTCCAGAATTTACACAGCTTTTCTGAGCTCCAGAAGGTAAGGGGAGTGGATCTTATGTCACAGACTACACAGCTTAGAGAGGAGAGCTGAGTGTAATCTGAGACCTGAGTTTCTAAACCAGGGGTCTCCAAACTTTCTAAAGAAAGGGCCAGTTTACTGTCCTTCAGACACACTGCATTGGGTGGCAGGCTACGGGTGGCAAGTGGCACACTGCATCTGGTGACAGGCAAAGGAGGCAAGTGACACGCTGCATCTGGTGGCCAGCGACGGCGGCAAGTGACACGTTGCATCTGGTGGCAGACGACGGTGGCAAGTTGTGTCTGGTGGCAAGTGACAAGCTCAGGGCTCCCACTGATTCTGCATTAAGGCGAGTTGAACAATTTCATTATATATTACAATGTAGTCATATAAATAATAATGTGATTTCATCATCCTGACACCATATCAAGCATGGTGTCGGGATGATTTAATTGCTAACACCAGCCATTCGCCCGACAAATCACCCACAACCGAATTCCCTGTCAACCACCCGAGCCCCAGAACCCCCAACCACGCCCCCCGGTTGTTTACATTCATAGGAGTATAAAGAGGACCGGTCATGGATCTATACATGTATATAGGAGAAAAAAGAGGACCTGTCATGGCTCTATACATGTAAAGGAATATAAAGAGGACTCGTCATGGCGCTATACATTTATATAGGGGTATAAAAGGACCTGTGCGTGGCCAGCGGGCGCGATGTCAACCAGCCACCCACAACCGCTCCACAGAGAGCCAGAACGGGGATCTGTCAATGTACACAGATGGATCCCCATTCTGACTAGGTAGGGGGGACAGATCTGATGTTCCTAGTGATTAGGAACAGCGATCTCTCTCCTCCTCTAGTCAGTCCCATCCCCCCACAGTTAGAAACACCTCCCAGGGAACACATTTAACCCCTTGATCTCCCCCTAGTGTTAACCCCTTCCCTGCCAGTGACATTTATACAGTAATCAGTGCATTTTATAGCACAGATCGCTGTATAAATGTCAATGGTCTGAAAAATATGTCAAAAGTATCCGATCTGCCCACTGCAATGTCGCAGTCCTGCTAAAAAGCGCAGATCGCCGCCATTACTAGTAGAAAAAAAAAAAAAATGCAATAGCGAACAGTAAAAAATATTGTTTTTTTGTCACTATTTTTTTGTTTATAGCTCAAAAGATAAAAACTGCAGAGGTGATTAAATACCACCAAAAGAAAGCTCTATTTGTAGAAAAAAAAGGACATAAATTTTATTTGTGTACAACATCGTACGACCGCGCAATTGTCAGTTAAATTGACGCAGTGCTGTATCGCAAAAATGGCCTGGTCATTAAGGGGGCAAATCCTTCCGGTCTGTAAGTGGTTAATCAGGGCTGGGCAAGGCAAGTTCCTCTCAGGCTCTCATGTCTCATACAAATTGCGATGTGTGTTTGTACTTACAGTTTTGATTCGGACTCCACCACCAGATGCGGATTGTCATTTGCCACGTCACCTGCCACCAGGTGCGGATTGTCACTTGCCACACGTTGCGGATCGTCGCTTGCCACGTCACCTGCCACACGTTGCGGATTGTCACTAGCCACATCACCTGCCACACATTGCGGATTGTCAACTGCCACACGTTGCAGATTGTCACTTGCCACGTCACCTGCCACACGTTGTGGATTGTCACTTACCATGTCACCTGCCACAAGTTGCGGATTGTCACTTGCCATGTCACCTGCCACAAGTTGCGGATTGTCACTTGCCACATCACCTGCCATACGTTGCGGATTGTCACTTGCCACGTCACCTGCCATACATTGCGGATTGTCACTTGCCTGTTAAGTTGTGGATTGTCACTTCCTGTGTCCCAGAGTGAAGGCAGGCAGCAGAGATATGATGTAATCTCTCTGCTGCCCGTGGCTGCACAGTGAGGGCGGAACTGTAGTCCACGGTACCCGCTGACTGCTCCCCCTCCGGGCAGCGAGTGTTCTGCCCGCCTGCTCCTGTCACCACTAACAGCAGTGGCGCCGGGCTCCCTCACAGTGGGATAAGCAGCGGACAGAACGGGGTGGGTGGCAGTTCTGCCCCTGCTCTTGGGCCAGGCGACAGTTTGCCACACCCCTTAAAGTGCCACTCGGGTCCCATGATAGGGCCGGCCCTGCCTGCACCCCTGATTTGTGCTGGGAGTGCGCTCACTCTGCGCCCCCAGGATTGTGAAAGTGCTGTCACTGGCAGCCCCTAGTCATTATTTACAACCGGGAGACAATCACAGTGATCACATGGCCAGGATAGCCTTTGGCGTTACTAGCTTTTTTTTTTTTTTTTTTAACAATAATTTTTATTTTGTTTTATCAAATTGTACAATACAAAATGAAAGAAAGAAAAAAAAAACAGTACAATAATGAATTGTATCCCAATTTACAAATAGGAGTAGTTATAAATGGAAGATACATTATATAGGAGTAAGTTGCTCAGAGAACAGTTACAGAGTAGTTAGTATTTCTAACAATCAAATTATGTAACATATAATAATATGCACTTGATGCTGGAGGACCAGTATATGGTCAATACGAGGGGTTGAAAGGTAAACGGGTGAATAATATAACAAGAGTCTGCACGGTAATGTAGATATCAAGCTGTTTCAAATATAAGTCGAAGTCTTGTGGAAATTGCTAATATTATCATGGTTTATGAGTATCAAGCCAGTGTAACCAGGGCCAGGACAAGGGGTGGGCAGGAGGGTCAGCTGCCCTGGGCACAATGGTTTATTGCTGGGATGGGGGCGTCCTGTGCCAGTTGCTTCTGTTACAAGGCTGACAGGAGTAGTGACAGCGACATTACTGCTAACCCTAAGGGAATTGAGTGTAACCATGGTTTCCAAAGGTTATCAAAGAGAATAGATTTGTTGCTATAATAAGCTAACATTTTTTTGTGTAATGGGTTTGGACAATATCAGTACCTTCTGATATATTGGGGGCTAGGTCTTTTTTTCAATGCCTAGCTATGGTGTGCCTTAAAAAGCTAGTAAAATATGTGTTACAACCATGCGATAATAGGTCGGAAAAGTATCTATGTTAAGATTTATGGATAGCTAGGGGTGGAGTTAGGATCCCTGTCATTTCAGGAATCATTTTGAAGGTTTTGCGGCAAAAACTATGCGTGTTTTTACATGTCCATAGTACATGTAGTAAAGTATTCGTTTGGCCACAGCCTCTCCAGCATAAGGGACTTTGATTCGGGGAGGATTTAGTGATTCTGTATGGAGTTAAAGACCATCTTAATGAAAACTTTTGTGTTAGTTCCCATTGGTTGACACAACGGGTAGCTGCAAATACAAATTGAAAAGCATTTATCCAATGTTTGGGCGTTACTTTTTTTTTTCTAGGTCCGTTTCGCATTTTGCAAGGGGAGTGGATTTAGTAAATAGTCATTTGTTTTGAAAAAGATTGTAAAACAGGGTTATACCATGCCATTTATAAGTGGTGCACACTATTATGCCACGTAAGCACGAGCGGACTTTTCGACTGGACTGGTCCGACGGACCGAGTCTGGCGGACACTCCAGCCGTGTGTGGGCTTTATCGGACCTGCAGCGGACTTTTTCGGTCGAAAATCTGACGGACTTTAGATTTGGAACATGTTTCAAATCTTTACGTCAGAACTCCGCCGGACCCAGTTCCTATAGAAAAGTCCGCTCATCTGTATGCTAGTCCGACGGACCAAAACCGACGCTAGGGCAACTATTGGCTCTGGCTATCAACTTCCTTATTTTAGTCCGGTGTACGTCATCACGTACGAATCCATCAGACTTTGTTGTGATCGTGTGTAGGCAAGTCCGTTCATTCAGAAAGAAAGTTGGAGGTCCGTCGAAAGTCTGCCAGATAGTCCGTCGGACCAGCCCAGATGAAAAGTCTGCTCGTGTGTACGCGGCATTAGGGTTTTTTTCGTTCAACCCAGTGGGCTGAACAAAAAAAAACTGGAGAGCTCGTAAGGAGCCGCAGTACTAAATATGCAATGTTAGTACAGTGATCTCCCCTGCTGAGCTGTTGTGTTCTGACCCCTCCCACCAGAACACTCCAGTCACATTCTCGGCCATTGGCTGAGATTGCTGATCGGATGCCAACCGGCAGAGATTTTTCGGTCATGCCCCTTCAACAGAAGCTACCCGGCTGCCATACACACAGGCGAAATGCCTTTCCGATATTCGGCTCAAGTGTACCACCATTTAGGAGTGAATGTAATATATAATTGTGAAAATGCATTGGGTATAGTTATCAACTTGACCAGGTGTTTAGATAAAACATGATAAATGCGTAAGTAAGTATGTTGTTCAGCGGGAGGAAGATTAAACTCTCGCATGAGTTCATCAAATTGTTTAATTATTGTCATTTTTATAAAGGTGTTGTATTGTGGTAATACCGTTCTGTTTCCAAACAGTAATGGGAATAATAGGTATTAAAACCAGTATGGCTGTTAAAGGCATATAGAAGGAATGAGTTCTGAGAATCTTCCAGATGTAGCACCCTCCTAGGTAGGTGCTAGAAGAGAGTATAGTTTTTGGTCTTTCTGCTTACCACGAAGATGGCCATGGAAAACTTAGAGTGCTCTCTGCCTACCGGGGAGCAGGATCTATTGGTTAGGTCTGCTCATTGTGCTCAGGTGCAGCTCAGCTTGTTCCGACTGTCCCTCACTGGTCCAATAGGGAGGCATAATGGATAGTGGGAGGGGACCTGACAAGTAAGTGCTTTGTTACAGTCCTGGCAATTAGCAGAGAGAAAGTGCTGCATTGCATGTTGGGATACTTTATAAAAAGCCAGAGCACATGTGCTCAGGGTGAGATGAGCCGGTGAACACAGCCTAGGAGGGAGAGGGGCAGCTGCCCTCTCCTCCGCGGAGGAGGCCAGGCGGCCTTGGGTGGTTGATCCAGGGGCCTAGAGAGAGAGAGAAGCTGAACCCAGAGGTCCTTCAGAGCTGACTAGAAGGGAGACACCAGAAAGGATCTGATTCTGCCTACTGTGAGTACAGATCTGTGTCTTTGGGGCCTGTCAAGTGAGGGCCGCCCCTTTAGCTACAAGTCTGCTGTTAGTGAGAGCAAGAAGACTTAACCCTTCCATACATGTGGCTGTATGGTCAAAGCAGTGTGACTGCTTCTGCTACCAATCCGGTGAGGTCAAGTGAGAGTTGTCCTTATCCTTTGTGAAAGGTTTCAGTTGGAGTATTCCACTCATCCCTTCTCCCATCCAAATTCCAAAATAAAATACAAAAACACAAATACCCTGGACTGGTTATTGAGTAACGAGCAAGCGGGAGTAAGAGTGGGACAAGCGGGAACTCCTAGCAACCAAGCGGGAACCCCTAGAAACCAAGCAGGAACCCCTAGCAACCAAACGGGAACTCCTAGCAACCAAGCGGGGACCCCTAGCAACAAAGTAGGAAACCCTCAGTAGCTAAGTGGGAACTATTAGCAACCAGCTGCAGGTAACCAGAGAGAGGCCTATGAAGTCAACACTCAGCAAGCCCTACGGGGACAGGGCCACATTTGGGGGCTCGTCCGGGATATCTTTCTGAGTTACAGCAGTGGTTGCTGCCAGCAACGGCCGAGTGTGTACACAAGGAACACTATGTCTTCTAAAGTAAAGTGCTGGAGTGTCAGTGAAAGAAGGATGTGTTGCACTGCAGAGGAAAGTTATGTCTGCTTTACAGTAATCAGTGAAAGTATGCTTTTAAATTGTGTTATAGAAAGCAGTGACCCGGGACGCAGGGATCGGCATGTCAGGGGCTGTGTCTATACATGTGCTGGGAGAGGAAATCTTTGCCAAGCAGCTAGCAACAGTGGGACAGTTTCTAGCAGCAGTGAGAGAGTCAGGCTGGCATGTGAACAAGAAAATGTGGCCAGGACTCAAGTATCGGCAGATGAGTTTGTGTCCTTGGCAGGGAACACAGTCTGCATTACAGTACCATTCATGGAAGCCGAGCAGCGTTAGAGCAGCAGTGAAGGGGTTACCGTACTGTGCGGAAGAGAGCGCGCTAAAGAGATCTGCCTAGCAAGAGGAGCCAACGCCAGAGAGTCAGCTAGTCTGGGTCCATGGGCGGAGTCACCATTTGCGGGTTGCCTATCACAGGAGGGGAAGAGAGCTACAATGTCACTTCTGCCTTCAGGTGTAGCTGCAAAGAAGACACGTGCGAGGAATAGTAAGATGGCGAGTACTGGAGGGAGCCGGAGCGCGGATGCTATCGCATGTGTTGGCAGAGAGCTTGCAGAGCGGACTGAGTCACAGAATCCAACCCTGTGGGATACAGGGGTTCGATTAATGCCCAAGGGAGGACTGGCGCCGTGCAGTGAAGGAGACACGGAGCATCGTGGGCTGGTATGTAACAAGTGCCTAA
The DNA here is from genome assembly GCA_037952925.1 of Lithobates clamitans. NCBI lineage: Eukaryota > Metazoa > Chordata > Amphibia > Anura > Ranidae > Lithobates > Lithobates clamitans. The sequence continues at coordinate 728,380 of JBBGZY010001010.1, forward strand.
ATGTATCTGTGAGGCTGCGAGCGTGGAGCCAGTGTGGGCACTACGGTGACCTGTTGCTGCAACTGGAGCAGAGTGATTGCAACTCCAGAAGGCTGTATGTAAATTGGGAAGTAGGAACCACTTCAGAGACACTGACACCTATAGTGGCTGTTCTATTTGGGAGTGCCAAAAACACTGCTGGGCCCGGGACCAGTGGGGCACACCTGCACTACCATCCCTCAAACCAGGGAGATCCATGTGTCCAAAGTGCAAAATCTGCTGGTCAAGAAGGCTGAGTCGCGGCCACAGGGCACCTCAGTAACAGCCGCAGCAGCTCTTAAAGGGGCAGAGGGGCTTCAATGGATCCAGAAATGGAAGTCCTCCAGTTTGTTCAGTGAGGAGGAGGCAGGGATCATTGATGTTGGGTCACCCTGATTTGAGCACTGATTTGGGTCCCTGGAAGAGAGAATCGGTGATTGGAGATCAGAGACCGAGACTGAGTGGCTCCAGTTCCCTCAGTGAAGAGACAGAGGCGGCAGCTGTTCGCATAAGGGGTGCAAGGAATCTTGGGTTCTGCAAGGCCTATGTCACAAGGGTCCCAGATCTATCCCCACCCCGTACCTACGTTCGGGCTCAAGCACAGAATGACGCCTACGAAAAACTGATCACCAAAGTGGAGACCCTGTATGCCCCACCTGGGAGAGGTGATAGGCAGAAACTCCCCAGGTTCTCCTGTTTTCAACGGCTTGTTCAGAGGAAGGTGGCCATGGAATATGGTACGACTATCCACATGTCCCAAGGAAGACCATGGAGGAGATTAAGAGTAAGAGGGATGCCTGGTGGGATGAAGCCGTTTGGGACTTCCTATATGTCCCCAAGCCACACCGGACCCCGTCCAGATCACTTCTATAGTACACCTTCCTCTCCATCAAAGAGAATTGGAATCTGGGTCAGTCGATACGCATTGACCGAGTAGAGAACAATTGCCCATATAAGAGAGGCCAGGCTTGGTCTCTCGGTATCATATGTCCAGACCACTATTATTGAGAAATGACAAGTCCAAGCCAGATTTAAGGACTGTCAGTAAAGGGCTGTTGCCACAGATGGCCTGTTGTTCAAGGGGTTAAAGACCCTATTCATCCAAGTTTCCCCTTCCCTTCTATCCCTGCAAATGAAGGAGGGAACTATTGAAGCTACAAATGTTTCATCATCTAGGAGAAAAATCCTTTTGCCACAGAGGATTCCGTCTGCCAAAACCAGGGGCTGCTACCTAGTTCACAAAGACACTTTGTGAAGATCTTTGGTCAAAAAGGCCCTTATGTTTGCTCAAGTGCTGTTCGGAAAAGAAAGAGAAAGGACACTTTGTGAAGATACTTCATTCAACAAGGACACTTTGCGAAGATTCCTTTGGGCCAGTGGGCCAGTGTAAAGTGTGCGAGTTGCTACCCTGTGAAAAGAAAGGGGTAGTGGCTCATTGTTTCTTCAGAGAAGGAGAGTGCCAGAAAGAAAGGGCTCCCTTGAAGAATTTCTACAAACACTCACAAGTAGGCCAGCTATTGCTAAGGCTCCAGCAATAACAGCAGGCCACCAGGAGAAGTTGTGTTGCCTTGGTACCGCAGAGGAAGGGATACTGTGGGCATCAGTCAGGACTCAGCACCTCTTCATCCTAACTTGTGGGTCTGACTAGGAAAGACAAGAGTCAGTACCTTGGTAATTGAGCGGGACTGAGTCTATTGCTAGTCATATGGTTTAAGTGTGAAATGTGTCCAGTTAGTCAGACTAGGATGTTGTTCTGTTTTATCTATTACAGGAATACTACAGGACGACGAGTAGAAGTTGCCCTTAGGGGGCTGGATACATCTGCAATCTCTGATGATTAGTGATAGGGATTGGTAAAGTGAGAAGGTCGCCTCTGAGAAAAGTGCAGTCTCACTGTAAGTATATAGGGTGAGTTAGAGCTGCACGATTAATCGTTAAGAATCAAGATCACGATTCTTCCCCCTCGCAATTTTAACAAAGCATTTTCCAGATTCTATGCAGAGTTCTCTACTCAAGCTGACAACTGTCAAAAAAACAAAACAGGCTGCCAAGTTTCACAACATTCCTCAGCTGCTGAGCTAACTATAAACATTATAACGTTTTGTTCTTTAGTTTAGATCAGGGGTAGGCAACCCCCGACATGCGAAGCCTCTTTTGCCGGCACTCGACTCCCTCCCCATCAGTGGAGCAGCGCAGGGAAGTGTCAGTGAGACACTAATGCATTACAATTTCAGATTTTCCCACACTGCACCTGCACTGAGGGGGAGGCACTGTGCCCCCACACATTGTAAAAGATGGGAAACATTGTTTGGTTCTGTAACTTTGCTGTAGCTGCGATCATCAGCTTTTGTGATGGTGAAGAGATTGGGTGCAGTTCTGCTGGGGGGGGGGGGGGGGGGTGGTCCATGTTTCCAGGAGGAGGAGGACTGTAATTGGCCACTACTAAAGCCAATCACAGTCCTGCTAGCCCCGCCCACCATCTGGAGGAAGATGACTCGCTTGGTTGCCACTACCAATCTCAGAATGATGTGTCTCATCTCTGCTTCCTTTCATCACTCTGCATATCATAGAGGAGAAGTGGGTACAGCGGTGGAGCAGATGAGCAGGAGGGTACAGAGGTGGGGCAGATGTGCAGAGGGGGTACAGGGGTGGAATAGATGAGAAGGGGGTTCAGCAGTGGGACAGAAGAGCAGTGGCGTTTAGTGTTGGGCCAGATGAGCAGGGGGTTACAGTGGTGGGACAGATGAGAAGGGGGTTCAGTGGTGGAACAGAAAAGCGGGGGGGGGGGGGGGGGTAGAGCAGTGCGGCAGATGTGAAAGGAGGTGTATTGGTGAGACAGATGAGCAGGGGGTTACAGAAGTGGGGCAGAAGAGCAGGGGAAATAGAGATGGGGCAGAAGAGCAGGAGGGTATAGAGGGAGACAGATGTGCAGGAGGTACATTGGTGGGGCAGATGAGAAAGCGGGTTACAGTGGTGAGCAGCTGAGCAGATGGGTTCAGTGTTAGGAAAGATGAGAAGGTGATTCAGCAGTGAGACAGAAGAGCATGGGGATACGGCAGTGGATCAGATGTGCGATGAGGTACAGTGGTGGGGAAGATGAGAAAAGGGATACATTGATGGGGGAGATGAGCAGGGAGGGTTACTGTGGTGGTACAGAAGAGCAGGGGGGTACAGTGATGCGGCAGATGAGCAGGGGGTTACAGTTGTGGGACAGATGAGCGGGGGGGTTCAGTGATGGGCCAGATGAGAAGGGGATTCAGCGGTGGGACAGAAAAGCAGGGGGGTACAGCGGTGAGGCAGATGTGAAAGGAGGTGCATTGGTGGGACAGTTGAGCAGGGGGTTACAGTGGTTGGGCAGAAGAGCAGCGGGTAAAGAGGTGGGGCAGATGTACAGAGGGGATCAGTGGCGGGGCAGAGGAGAAAGGAGGAACATTGGTGGGACAGTTGAGCAGGGGGTTACAGCAGTGGGACAGAGGAGCAGGGGGGTACAGAGGTGGGGCAGAGGGGCGCAGAGGAGAAAGGGGGTACATCAGCGCAACACATGAGAAGGGGGTTACAGTGGTGGGGCAGATGTGCAGGAGGTACAGTAGTGGGGCAGATGAGAAAGGGGGTTACAGTGGTGAGGCAGATGAGCAGATAAGTTCACTGTTAGGACAGATGAGAAGATGGTTGAGCGGTGAGACAGAAGAGCATGGGGGTACGGCGGTGGAGCAGATGTGCAGGGAGATACAGTGGTGGGGCAGCTGAAAAGGGGGGAACATTGGTGGGGCAGATGAAAAAGGGGGAACATTGGTGGGGCAGATGAGCAGGGTGGTACAGTGGTGGGGCAGATGTGCGGGGGGTTACAGTGGTGGGACAGATGAGCAGGAGGGTACAGTGGTGGGACAGAAGAGCGGGGTGGTACAATAGTGGGGCAGATGTACAGGGAGTTACAGTGGTGGGACAGATTGCAGGGGGTTACAGTGGTGGGGCAGATGTGCAGGGGGTTACAGTGGTGGGGCAGATGTGCAGGGGGTTACAGTGGTGGGGCAGATGTGCAGGGGGCTATAGTGGTGGGGCAGATGTGCAGGGGGGTACAGTGGTGGGAGAGATTTGCAGGGGGGGGGGGGCAGTGATCTGAGGTGTGAAGGTGCATGAGTTGGGGCTGATCTGAAGTGTGGTGTTGCAGGAATTGGGGCTGATCTGAGGACTGGAGGTGCAGGAATTGGGGCTGATCTGATGAATAGAGGACAAGATGGGTGAACTAGAGATACTGTTGTACGAGGAGGATTTGGATTTTGTGGGAATTTCAGATAAATTTTTAGGAAATTTCAGCTCTCATGAATGGCTGGTAACCATTCAAGGGTATACCCTTTATCACAGGGTTAGAGAGGGTAAAAAAGGGGGAGAGGTATGCCTATATATCAAGAATAATGTACAAGTGAATGTGAGAGATGACATCACTAAGGGAGCTAGGGAGGAGGTGGAATCCTTATGGGTAGAGCTCCAAAGGTATGAAGCTAAGAGGAAAATAATACTGGGAGTATGCTATAGGCCCCCTAACCTGAGTGACGAGGAGGATACGGACCTCCTATCACAATTTGGATTAGCAGCAAGGATGTGAAGTGTTATCATAATGAGGGATTTTAATTATCCAGACATAGACTGGGCAGAGGGAACCACATATACGTCTAATGCTCGCCAGTTCCTAAATGTCTTGCAGGACAATTTCATGGTTCAGACAGTACAGGCACCAACTAGGATTAAAGCGTTACTAGATCTACTGATTACCAACAATACAGACCTGATCACGGATGTGGAAATACGGGGCAATTTAGGAAACAGCAATAACAGGTCAATTGACTTTAGTATAAATCACACAAATAGGAAACATAAGGGCAATACAAAGACACTGAATTTCAAAAGAGCCAACTTCCCTAAACTATAAACCTTGCTAGAAGGCATAAATTGGGATAAAATCTTAGGAACAAAGAACACGGAGGAGAGATGGGTTCGCTTTAAGAGCATATTAAATAAGGGCATTAGCAAATGTATCCTATTGGGTAATAAATTTAAAAGAGCGAACAAAAGTCCTGGATGGCTTAACTCCAATGTAAAAATGCATATAAAAGCAAAGGAGAAGGTCTTCAAAAAATACAAGGTTGAGGGATCATCACCAGCATTCAGACTTTATAAAGAATGCAACAAGAAATGTAAGGGTGCAATTAGGACGGCTACGATAGAACACAAAAGACACATAGCAGAGGAGAGCAAAAAAAATCCCAAGAAATTCTTTAAGTATGTAAACAGTAAAAAAGGGAGGACAGACCATATTGGCCCCATAAAGAATGAGGAAGGACATCTGGTTACAAAGGATGGAGAGATGGCCGAAGGTATTTGTTTATCCTCAGTCTTCACAAGTGAATCGGGGGGCTTCAGTAACCAAAACTGCAGTGTTTATCCTCATGACACGTCACAGGAAGCACCTCCATGGTTAACAGAGGACAGGATTAAAATTAGACTTAAGAAACTTAAAATTAATAAATCACCGGGTCCAGATGGCTTGCACCCAAGGGTACTTAGGGAACTCAAGTAATTGCCAGACCATTGTTCCTAATTTTTACTGAAGGTCTACTGACTGGAATGGTAACAGCTAATTTGAGAATAGCCAAGGTAGCACCAATATTTAAAAAGGGCTCAAAATACATCCCTGGGATTTACAGACCAGTTAACCTAACATCAATAGTATGCAAGCTCTTAGAGGGGATGATAAGGGACTATAAACAAGATTTTAGTAATGAAAACTGTATCATTAGCGGGAATCAGCATGGATTCATGAAGAATCATTTTTATCTGGGTTTTGCAAAAGCATTTGGCACAGTTCCCCATAAACTGTACAAAGTAAGGTCTGCTGGCATGGACCATATGACAAGTACATGGATTGAAAACTGGCTACAAGGGCGAGTTCAGAGGGTGGTGATAAATGGGGAGTACTCGGAATGGTCAGGGGTGGGTAGTGGGGTCCCCCAGGGTTCTGTGCTGGGACCAACCCTATTTAATTTGTTCATAAACGACCTGGAGGATGGGATAAACAGTTCAATCTCTGTATTTGTGGACGATGCTAAGCTAAGCAGGGAAATAACTTCTCTGCAGGATGTGGAAACCTTGCAAGAAGATCTGAACAAATGAATGGGGTGGGCAACTACATGGCAAATGAGGTTTAATGTAAAAAAATGTAAAATAATGCTATTGGGTGGCAAAAATATGAATGCAATCTATACACTGGGGGAGAACCTCTGGGGGAATCTAGGATGGAAAAGGACCTGGGGGTCTTAGTAGATGACAGGCTCAGCAATGACATGCAATGCCAAGCTGCTGCTAACAAAGCAAACAGAATATCGGCATGCATTAAAAATGGGAATAATTCCAGAGATAAAACGATAATTCTCGCACTTTACAAGACTCTGGTCCGGCCGCACCTGGAGTATGCTGTCCAGTTGTGGGCACCAGTCCTGAGGAAGGATGTACTGGAAATAGAGCGAGTACAAAGAAGGACAACAAAGCTAATAAAGGGTCTGGAGGACATTAGTTATGAAGAAAAGTTGTGCGCACTGAACTTATTCTCTCTGGAGAAGAGACGCTTTAGAGAGGATATGATTTCAATGTACAAATACCGTACTGGTGACCCCACAATAGGGATAAAACTTTTTCACAGGAGGGAGTTTAACAAGACACATGGCCACTCATTAAAATTAGAAGAAAAGAGGTTTAACCAATAACTACATAGAGGGTTCTTTACTGTAAGAGCGGCAAGGATGTGGAATTCCCTTCCACAGGCGGTGGTCTCAGCAGGGGGCATCAATAGTTTAAAAAAACTATTAGGTAAGCACCTGAACGACCACAACATACAGGGATATATAATGTAATACTGACATATAATCACACACATAGGTTGGACTTGATGGACTTGTGTAACTATATGTAACTATGTAGGAATTGGGGCTGATCTGAGGTGTGAGAGTGCAGGATGTTCATTTTCTTACTAAAACTCAAGTAGTTTACAGCATTTTCTTTTTAAAAATCCTTTTCATGATTGAGAGTGTGAAGTTAAATTTTTTTTGTTATAACATCGACACGCTCAGTTTCTTTGAAAACATTTTTCAGCACACTGTGCTCAAAAGGTTGCCTACCCCTGGTTTAGATCAAAGGAACAAATTTCGGTCTGTAAATGTGGTCAGTTTAACCACTTACAGACTAAACCTTTTTCTGAAACTTTTTTCAAGTTAAAATCATTATTTTTTGCTGGAAAATTACTTAGAAAACCCAAACATTATATATATTTTTTATCAGAGACCCAAGAGAATAAAATGGCGGTTGTTGCAATATTTTATGTCACACTATAATTGCGCAGCAGCCATTCAAATGCAATTTTTTGGGGAAAAAAATACACTTTAATTAATTAAAAATACTAAACAGTAAAGTTAGCCCAATTTTTTATATAATGTGAAAGCTGATGACACGCCGCGATAATCGTGATCTTTATTCTATGCAAAAAAATAGTGATTTTGATTTTTCCCAGAATCGTGCAGCTCTAGGGTGAGTGATGCTATATACTTGTGTTTCTTTTCTTTGCAGGCCTGCAAGAAATCTTCATGCCTCTGCGGAGGTTGTCCTCAGTCCATTTGTATATATATAATATATTTTGTACATATGTGTAGCATAGTTAGTTAGGGGTGTTCAGCCATTTCCCCGTCATTCAGTTTTGTTTGGTGGGGGGGCGCACTAATCTAGTGCACCTGGAAAAAATGCTCTTTAAAAATAATGTAAATATTTGTACAGCAGAGATCTATATTTTTCCTACATAATTTATTGTGCTAACTGGGGTATGCCCCATGGCCCTGTACATATGTTATTTCAGTGTCCATCAGTGCCCTCTATCAGTGTCCATCAGAGTCCTCTGTCTTCTCAGGACCACACGGCTCTGAGCTGAGAGCGCGTCTCTCCAGTGGCATCACTAGGGTTGGTGTCACCCGGTGAGGAAAAAATTGGTGTCATTCCCCTCCACCAACTATAGCCCCCCTCAGTACAGACCCCCCTCCACTAACTGCAGACCCCCATCTCAGTATAGACCCCCCACTAAGTACAGACCCCCCTATTGCAGTATAGATCCTTCTCACTAAGTACAGACCCCATCCATCAGTATAGCCCACCTCATTGCAGACCCCCCATCTATCAGTATAGCCCCCCTCTATCAGTATAGAGCCCCATCTATCAGTGTAGACCCCCTTAGTGCAGACCCCCATCTATCAGTATAGACCCCCCTCAGTGCAGACTCTCATCTATCAGTTTAGACCCCCCTCTATGACTATAGACCCCAGTGTAGACCTCCCCTCCCTCATTGCAGACCCCCCCTCCATCAGTTCACACCACCCCTCAGTACAGACCCCCCCTCCATCAGTGCAGGCCCCCCTACAATGCAGACCACCCCCTTCCATCAGTGCAGACCCCCCATCAATGCAGACCCCCCTCATTGCAGACCACCCCCCTCCATCAGTTCACACACCCCCAGTACAGACCCCCCTCCATCAGTGCAGACCTCCCCTCCCTCATTGCAGACCCCCCCTCCATCAGTTCACCCCCCCCAGTACAGACCCCCCTCCATCAGTGCAGACCCCCCCTCAATGCAGACTACCCCCCCATCAATGCAGACCCTCCTCATTGAGACCCCCCTCAGTGCAGACCATCCAGGGTGCAGACCCCCCATCAATGCAGACCCCACTCAGTTCAGACCCCCCTCCCTCCATCAATGCAGACCCCCATCAATGCAGACCCCCCCTCAGTGCAGACCCCCCTCCCATAGCGTTCCCCCAGCACATGTCTATTTGAATAAAAACTTTACAGACCTCAGAACAGCACGGGATAGGCACAGCGGCATGTGTCCCTCGGACTCCTCCTCCTCCCTTTCCGTAAACAGAGAGGAGGGGGAGGCGGCTTCGGTCCGCTCCGTCCGCTGTGCGCAGCGCTGTGTAGGGGTGAGGACTGTGCGGCGTGTGGTGCCGCTTCCCACAGGTGTCACTCCTCTGGCGGGTGTCACCCGGTGCGGACCCCCCCCCGGCAACGCATGTGTGTCTCTCATCTAACAGCAGCACAGAGACACCGGCATAGTTTGTTTTATTTCCCTCTCCGTGTGTCCTCTGATGACAGAGGACACACAGCCGATCTTCTCCCCCCTCCCCTCTCTGTGCTCCGCGGGAAATGTGAGCTCCTTAGCTTCACACTTGACTGCCCGCGGAGCACAGAGAGGGGAGGGGGAGAAGATCAGCTGTGTGTCCTCTGTCATCCCGTGGGAGAGAGGACACACGGAGAGATAAATAAAACAAACGATGCTGGTGTCTCTGTGCTGCTGTTAGATGAGAGACACGATCTCCGCTCAGAGCCCTGTGAAGAGCAACCCCGCTGGGCCCCCCCCCACAGTGGCAGAATGCCAGGCCACGTCGCAAGTGCGACTGTTGCGACCCCCGTAATTCCGCCACTGAGGCCAAGTGAGAGTTGTCCTTATCCTTTGTGAATAGTTTCAGTTGGAGTATCCCACTCACCCCTTCTCCTCTCCAAGTTCTAAAATAAAATACAAAAACACAAATACCCTGGACTGGTTATTGAGTAACGAGCAAACAGGAATAAGGGTGGGACAAGCAGGAACTCTTATTAACCAAGCGGTAACCCCTAGCAACCAAGCGGGAACTCCTAGCAACCAAGCCAGACCCCTAGCAACAAGTAAGAAGGCCTCAGCAAGCAAGTGGGAACCCTCAGCAACTAAGTGGGAACCATTAGCAACCAGCTACAGGTAACCAGAGAGAGGCCTATGAATTCAACACTCAGCAAGCCCTACAGGGACAGTGCCACATTTGGGGGCTCGTCCGGGATATCTTGCTGAGTTACAGCAGTGGCTGCTACCGACACCGGCCGAGTGTGTACCCAAGAAACACTATGTCTTCAGCAAGCCCTATGGGGACAGTGCTACACAATGTTAGAGAGCAAAGATACTTCCAAGCTTCTATGGATGCCTGGATTGTTGGGACTAGTCGACAGGTTGGGATTTGCTGCCATGCATTGGCTAAATGATCACGTGGGAATGATTTTTTTTTCGATGTCACACCACAATATATCCGGCGATGAGGAAACCATTGTTTAACCAGTTCAGGTCCGCCCCATAGCAGTTTTACTGCTACAGGGTGGCACCTGTGCGCTGGATCACGTATACACACTTGATATGGCTCTTCCAGGTAGGGGGCACACATACACGCCACTGGCGGCTCGCTCCCAATGTGATCACATAGAGCGGGAGCCTAGCGGCAGGTACCAAGGACTCGATGTCCGCCGCCACCCGCCGATGATCCAGCAGAAAGGCAGAAAGGCGGTCTGCCTTTGTAGCCAAGGCAGATCACCGTTCTGACAGGAGGGATGGCATGGATCTTGTGTCTCTGCAAAGCAGGGACTAGGATCCATGGTTTCCCCTAGTAAAAGGGCTTCCCACACTGTAATAAAACACAGGCTAGGCACACAGTTAACCCTTTGATCGCCCCTGATTATAACCCCTTCCCAGCCAGTGTCATTGGTATAGTGACAGTGCATATTTTTAGCACTGATCACTGTATTAGTGTCACTGGTCCCAAAAAAGTGTCAGTTAGTGTCCGAATGTCCGCCCCAATATTGCAGTCCTGCTATAAGTCGCTGATCGCTGCTACTACTAGTATAATTTTTTTTTTAATAAATACAAATTTTAAAAAATATCCTATAGTTTGTATATAATACTTTTGTGCAAACCAATCAATATATACGCTTTTTGGGATTTTTTTAACCAAAAATATTTAGCAGAATACATATTGGCAGAAAGTAAAAATTATTGTTTTTTTTTTTCCAAAATTGTCGGTCTTTTTTTTTGTGCAAACAATAAAAAACGTAGAGGTGATCAAATACGATCAAAAGAAAGCTCTATTGGTGAGAAAAAAAGGACAAAAATTTTATTTGGGTACAGCGTCACATGACCGCGCAATTGTCAGTTAAAGTGCCATATCGCAAAAAATGGCCTGGTCATAAAGGGGGGGTCAAGTTGGTCTAATATCGATGCTCTGTAATAATCTCGAATGTCTATGTAGCCCATTCCGCTAACCCTTCTGTGTTTGCGAAATTTTGAAATTATTATGAAATTTTTAAAAAGAACGAAAATGGTTAACAGTGAATAGCAGCAAACCACAACGCGTTTCGGAATTGCATTACAACATGAGTCTTGACCAATGCAAAGGTGCGAATCCAGCCCTACAATCCCCCAATGGCTGGTCTGCATCCCTCAGTCATTTAAGGGCCAGGACACCACGCGCTTCGCTGCCAGGAATTTACAGCAGATACTCGAACTCCGCTCTCTTCCATTAAGACGGTGACAGTCTGGGGCGTGCCAGAACAGAATGATTGAAGACGAGTACTAATCGTATCAATTGATATAAATTACGGTGTCAGCGGTAGGATACAGCAGTCTGTAGGATTTACATCTCATTAGCTTTCGAGCGCTAAATGAATCAAAAGGATTCAGGAGAACGTTTTTAATTAACAGTTCCAGCCACAGGACAGCGTGCGGAGGGAAAGCGCCGGATTTCACTGCGTTGGCTTCGTTGTCTGCAGAGAAGATGATTTGCTGCTTTCTCCGGCAGAGAATGGGGGGTCAGACACATTTTCCCGTACGGAAGTCTGGCATGGCGGGCGTAGGGGCAGACATTGTGTTGGCATGATTTACGAAGCATATAAGACTTGGCGTGCGTTTTTTATAGTGCGTGGAGTTGAAAGTGATTTGAGTTAAAGGGAAACAATTATGAAAGGAAAATAAGGATGCTTCCAGTCTTCCATTGGTAACCCTAATCTGAAAAAAAGAAAGTAGCCTGTCTGTGATGCTCATCCATCATTTTCTGTGCCACCACCGTGGGGAGCATGGAGCAGGTGATGTCATCATGATGTCACAGTTGGTTTCCATGCTGCTTGTTGAGGGTTTTCAGTGCTGGTCCCGGTGTTGGATGCTCCAATACTTTTGGCAATGATAAGCTAGGAATAGATTAAGAGGGGCTACGAGGTCATGGGATTTTTACCACCCCTTGACAGGTTTTACCACGCCTGTCCATCTAAAGAAACACAAGCAGCTGCTCAGGACTGTACACATAATTATTATTATTATTCAGGATTTATGTAGCGCCAACAGTTTGCGCAGTGCTTTACAACATGAGGGCAGACAGTACAGTTACAATACAATTCAATACAGGAGGGATCAGAGGGCCCTGATCGTTAGAGCTTACAAAATGCAGCTGCGATGCTTTGCTTTACAACTGCTGTGAAAATCAAACACCATTTTGAGTTCAGTGGGCAGTGCTGCCGCCAAATACGACCCATTCGATTCAATGGAGCTGTGCTACACCACCCTGCAACAGCACGCAACGCGTTTGCGGTGCAATGGTTTCGGCCTTTTCAGGCTTAAAACAGTCGGTGGCCTTCCAGCCGCCTACCAACCTCCCTCTGAAAACTATTTATTTTTTGAGAGGGGCAACACGCAGTCCATTTAGTATGGTTTCCTATGGGTCAGGTTCACATGTATGCATTTTATGGAAAGGGCCAGGGACTTTTTGGTGGTTTCTGGCTCTATAGACTTCAATGGATCAAAAACGTGTATTGAAAAACGCGAAATGCACATGGAGTATGCAAACTGCAACCTGACCTGCATAGATGTGAACCAGGCCTTAGACAGTTGTCACTGGAACAAGTGTCCCCATTGGGATATTTTCCCCTCTCATAGGCGTGCGCAGGGGGGTGTGCTAGGTGTGCCTGGGCACACCCTAATCACCCCATGCGGTACAGATTCCCCCTGCTGCCTCCCCCGTGTCCCCCTTTCCACAGGGCTGCCAACTTCTCTCCTCTGCTGCAGACACACAGGGTGATATTTAAGGATGGAGAGCAGCCCCTTCCTTTTCTGAATGAACACAATGAGTGATCAGTACAGATCATGTGTAGAAAAAAGGAGGCCCTAAGGCCAACGTAGCGCTAGAAAATATGTGAAAATGGATATAGAATGTGAAATAAACAATATACAGCTGCTAGCACTTTAAGGTCTAATACAAAAAACTTCAAACAGGAATGGTATACAAAGTAAATGCAGCGCTCATAGATGTACTGATCAATTAAACAGGTGATGTAGAAACTAAAACAAAATTCCATTGAAGAAAAACAAGGTGAAAAAAGAAAACTAAAGCAAAGCCCCATTGGGTTTAAAGTCCATATATTGAACAATGAATGCCCATCCAAATGAGAGTGATAGTTTGCAGTGAAAAAATTTGTGCTTCCAGCTCCACATCCAGGTGAGAAAATATGGCCATTCCCCAGTTGATGTACACTAGTGACGAAACGCGTAGGGAGGAGCCTACAACGGTGACGTCATCACGGTTTTCCTCTCAGGAGGTGGATGGGCAAATTACACAGGAAGTGAACAGAAGTCTCTGGAGATGTTGCGGTTCCGCTTTTAACCAACAAAACGCTGTATCCCTTTCAAATAGCTTCTACCTTTTAAGTGCAAATTTATTTATTTGCTTTATTAAATCCATTTTATACAGGATCATGCTATGGGAGCCTTTCTTTTTATGTTTTTTTGAGCACCATCGGCACCAGCTACAGTTCCAGGCAGCCTTTTAAAGGTCTTGGGGAGACCTAATCATTCCCTATGTTTGGTGAGATCACCGATTAGTGATCACGGCGTTCTGGTAAGCAGATTATTTTCTCACCTGGGTGTGGAGCTGGAAGCACTTATATGAAGGATTTCTTTATGTTTTTTTTCACTGCAGACTGTCACTCTCATTTGGATTGGCGTTCATTGTTCAATATATGGCCTTAAATCCCAATGGGACTTTGCTTTAGTTTTCTTTTTTCACCTTGTTTTTTCTTCAATGGAATTTTGTTTTAGTTTCTACATCCCCTGTTCAATTGATCACAGATCATGTGTGTTTGAGCTTTGGGGTGCACACCCTAATGCCAAAGGCTGTGCACACACCTATGCCCCCTCCCATCCTGTTCTGGTGACAACTCAAAAGTTTTGGCTTTTCCTAATTTTTCAGTCCAGTTGACAATGGTTACCTCCCCAGGGGGTGGCACAGAGAGCAATGAAAACCTGACAGGGATTCCAACCCTGCACCACTCAACCAAAATCTACAAAAAGAAAGTTTTGGATTCAGACACACTTAAAGCAATTTGTTGTGATGTGTTCAAGTAATGCATGCGGGGAGCTTGCAGAGCGGTCCCATGGGATTGCGTTCATCCGGCGCTATACTTCCGAAAGCGACAGGGGTATGATTCCTGCCACAGGCACGAAGCAAAAGCATCGCAGCCACAACATGTATACACCACCAGCTGCTGCCTCTGCAGTTAAAGGGGGTTGCTGCTGAACCACAGGGTTTTACCCCCCCCCCCCAACATCACAAGTGAATGACCCCTTAATGATATGTTACTGATGACAGAGCTGTATTCATTTGTGTCTTTTCTATCTGCCTGGAGTTCAGCTTTAATTTAAGTGAAATGACAGAGGTGCCTCAAGGGTTAAGAAGAGCGCGGCTGGTTTTTAATCTGGAGAAGCCCCGGAGGCGAGTGATCATCGGTGTCTTGTATTTATCACAGTGATTGACGTGAAACACTTGTCATGGTGTCGTACCTGCGGGTTTATGGCTGCGCTCTGTCACACCGCCGCCGACACTTTGCAGATATAATACAGACATTCACAGTATCCTCTATGTGCAAATTAGCAGCCTCGCTTAATGGAGGAGAGTTAAGGCTGACAAAACGCAGAGGGAGAGATCTGTTCCGCGGCGTCTTAACCGGAGCAAAGTGAAGAAGCGGGAGACGTCAGTCAAACACTTAGCGTAGATGTAAACCCAACCGCGAAAATATTTTATAAGCCTTCACATGTTCACGTTGTTCCAAAAGTAATTTTCGGTCTTTTACGATCTGTGGCTTTCATTAAAGCGGAATGAAACTCCTTAACTTTTTTTTTCGAATGGGCCCCCAGGAACTGTTAGCCTTAATTGGCATATTGGCACATTATGGCAGACGTACCTGTCAAACGATGCCCTCCAGTGCTGCGCTGTCAGCACTCCAGCTGGTCACATGTAGGCAGGGGGTAGAGGGTTGCGTGGGTGGTGGTCACATCCTTCATGATTCCCTCCTCATTGGGTGCCAAGCAAGGGTCACATGAGAGGCCTACCCGGGATGGGTTCTTCTGGGCTATGCTATAGGCACCTTATACAGGATCACTTTACCAAACATAGTACCTTTGGTTCGCGCCATTTTCAATAATGCCCTGAGGCAAGGCCGAGGCTGCCGTGGGGGAATACTCTACCTGATGGCGGACCTCTACTCTTATGCCGTGTACACACGAGCGGAATGTCCGTCAGAAAAAGTCAGACGGAAGCTTTTCATCGTATATTCTGATCGTGTGCATGCCCCATTGGACTTTTTACGTCGAAAATTCTGACGGACCTAGAAAGAGATGTTCTAAATTTTTCAGACGGAACCAATTCCTATCGGGAAAACCGCTCGTTTGTATGCTGTTCCAAAGTACCAAAAACGACGCATGCTCTGAAGCAAGTACGAGATGGAAGCTATTGGCTACTGGCTATTGAACTTCCGTTTTCTAGTCCCGTCGTACGTGTTGTACGTCACCGCGTTCTGGATGGTCGGAATTTTTTTGACCGTGTGTATGCAAGACTGCTTGAGCGGAATTCCGTTGGAAATCCGTCGGAAAAACCTTGAGTTTATTTCGATGGCAAAACCGGTCGTGTGTACAGGGCATAAGAGATGAACGTACAACGTGTACACTTGCGCTGCAGCAGTTCTCCAGTTACTTCTCGGTTCCCGTGACAATGTACACCTTTTCTGTAGTCTGCATTTAGGAGGGACATGTTGAGCTTTGTCCACGTCCACCTGTCCAGCGTTTTCCACTACCATTGCCCAGTAGTGGAGTGGGCCCCACTGTGCACCTTGCATGGGCTCCACACATGCACTCAACTTAACCCTTGGACCTTTGTACCTCTGTACAGGATGGGAACCTCTGCTTCCATTGCTATGTGAGACAGACCGCTGGTGGAAGGAGTGCCGACAATACCTCCCTCGCTGTTTGAGGCCATACCACCTGCAACAGGCACATGCTATAGACAGGCTGCTTATTAGACTTCTGTTACCCTAGGTAACCACTTGTGTCTTCACACTTCTCCACTCCACACCGATGTCTTCATACCCCAATGTGTTTAAGAACCAATCTGTGTGCCAGCTACTTGCATTACGCTCCTTTCAGTAACCTCAGACCAGGCAGGGAAAACGTTTTTAATACTTTATTTAGGAAAAGTGCAAAAATGAACATCTCAAAGTCCAACACACAAGAACCGGAGTTTTCCTATGTCCCTACTCCTAACTACAGGCTTGTCCTGGCCTGGCATACCTGCAAAGGTAAAGTCCAATCAATTATAAGTCTTTCGGAGGCATTCTCATGTAGACACAAGTCCTTCAGAGGCATTCTCATGAAGACACAAGTCCTTCAGAGGCATTCTCATGAAGACACAAGTCCTTCAGAGGCATTCTCATGAAGACACAAGTCCTTCAGAGGCATTCTCATGTAGACACAAGTCCTTCAGAGGCATTCTCATGAAGACACAAGTCCTTCAGAGGCATTCTCATGTAGACACAAGTCCTTCAGAGGCATTCTCATGTAGACACAAGTCCTTCAGAGGCATTCTCATGTAGACACAAGTCCTTCAGAGGCATTCTCATGTAGACACAAGTCCTTCAGAGGCATTCTCATGTAGACACAAGTCCTTCAGAGGCATTCTCATGTAGACACAAGTCCTTCAGAGGCATTCTCATGTAGACACAAGTCCTTCAGAGGCATTCTCATGTAGACACAAGTCCTTCAGAGGCATTCTCATGAAGACACAAGTCCTTCAGAGGCATTCTCATGTAGACACAAGTCCTTCAGAGGCATTCTCATGTAGACACAAGTCCTTCAGAGGCATTCTCATGTAGACACAAGTCCTTCAGAGGCATTCTCATGTAGACACAAGTCCTTCAGAGGCATTCTCATGTAGACACAAGTCCTTCAGAGGCATTCTCATGTAGACACAAGTCCTTCAGAGGCATTCTCATGTAGACACAAGTCCTTCAGAGGCATTCTCATGTAGACACAAGTCCTTCAGAGGCATTCTCCAGTGTCTTTGGGGCAAACCCCAGGTTCAGATGGCTTTACATCCAGGAAGTAAAAAGCGACATCCTTCTGCTTTTCTAAAGTGTTGCTCTCCGTCTCACCCTCTTACGGGCATCAGACCTGATGCAGGCACTGGACCTCTTGTAGCCTCTTCCCTGGATCTCTCTCAGGGGCCTCACATTGTACTGGACCACTGCCTTATATTTATATATTACAGGATTAGTGGGCCGGACTCAGAGAACTCTCCAAAAGACTACATAAACCAGGAAAGGCAATAACTCCTACCATCCCGGCCGGGACAGTGCCTAACTGGCTATTCTATCCTGCTTACACACAGGCACGTCCATCTTCTCCTGGTCTTCCTTCTGGTTTGGAAGGTTTGGCCACTTGATCGGCCCGTCCACAATGATGTCACTTCCACTCATGTGCACAGGAGTCACATCATGTGATTGTCATTTATCACTGTGTATACGCCCACATGTGTGATTCTGTAGTCACATGGGCTGCTCAGATGTGATAGGAGGAAATGCTCAGCCTAGAAACTCACAGAAAACTGAGCATGTGCAGAGCTGCCAACACTGCTGTGCAAAATCCTGAACTGAAGTGGGGACATGGACAGGAGGGGGAGACAGAACAGCCGGATCAACCAGGTTTTTTGCAGAATACAGAAAACAAATCTCAAAGTGACTGAGTGAGTATGAACAGCATGTAATACACCATTTATTGATAGTTTTTATTGATGTGGGTTTAATGACACTTTAAGCAATGCAACACAATGCACAGTGCAATCACATGGGGTTGTAGTGCAGTGAAGTACCAGTACATTGCTGTATATGTGCCTTCGGGTGCCTTTGAGAACAAAAGATGATTCATTCATTAATGTACATCAGAATGTGCAATGATGCATGAACAAACGCATAGCATAGGTGGGAAAAGATCCTAAAGGCAGAAAGATTAAAGTGGTTAAAGGGTAAACCCTTACTTATACTGTACCCAGTGAAGTGATTGGCCGCAGGTGATACACAAAGATGAAATAAATCCTCCTACAACAGTTGTACCAGTTTATCTGCCGTCTTCATTTCTTTACATCTGTTCAAAGTCCAGAATTTATAAGCCTAGGTTCACACATATATATGCGTAGGGAATGCTGCATTTCCCGCACCGCATTACAATCGCACAGTATTTACGATCCGCTGCAGGTGTCACTACAAAGCTAACAACACCCAAAACGCATTGCAAATGCAGTGCGGTTTGCATGCACTGTATCGCATGGTACAAAACGACCACCGAAAAAAGTGCCTGCACTTCTTTGGTGCGATGCGGTGCAATATGAATGCGTTCAAAATGAATAGGCTCAAATTGTACTGCACTGAATCACATGTCAAGTGTACAGGAATGCGGTGCAGTTCCGGGGTTATTTACATGCAGGTTATAGTGTGAACGGGGCTATAGCTTGTTTTGAGTTGTCAGTAAACAGGGGGCAATTATACTTAGCAGAGCTCAGTGAGGAGAGCTCTGAGAGCTGACTGGAGAGAAGGGACACCCCCCCCCCCACACACACACACACACACACACAGAAACAGAGCTGAGGCTGTCAATCACAGGCTGTGTGCTGGAGGTCCCTCCCCTGTCACCTTTTTTCTCTTGGTGTCAGGAAAACTTGTCAAAAGTGACTCTTGCAGATAGCAGAGGAATGGGGCAGCAAGGAGAAATGACACTTAGTACTCTTGATTGAGATATGCTTTCTTCATATTTCATGTCTGAGGGTTACAACCACCTTAAAGAATATGTTACCCCAACATTTTATATTCCCGATATGTGCCTGATGTTCCAATGTACTTGTGTTAAAAAGTCTCCTGTTCTCTTTGCATTGCTTCCTTTGTGTGAAGTACCTGGTGACCCTGCCAGTCCCCCAGCTTTCCTTTTTTGGAAGCACGGAAGCTCATCCATGCCACCGCGGTCAGTTTTTTTGGCTGTGCTTGGAGAACAGCCTGCCTGTCCCCCAATGGGCAGACGTGTGCTGACATTCCCACACCCTGTACAGCCATTCACTGGGAAGATCATTCTACTGCCGTTCCTCCTCCCCTAGCTCTCTAAGCCCCTTATGCAGCTGAGAACAGAAATTTTGTGATTACCCGTAAAAAAAAAAAAAAAAAAAGGTATTCATAATGTTTTTTTAACCACTTGCCGACCACCGCACACAGATGTAAGTTTGCAGAATGGCACAGGCAGGCAAATGGACGTACCTGTATGTCCCTTTAAATTTGCCGTCTATCACACCGTGGGAGCGTGCCCGCGGGTCCTGGGAACTCGATGTTCACCGGCAGCCCGCGATCGCGGTGTGGAGAGGTAGAACGGGGAGATGCCTATGTAAACAAGGCATTTCCCCGTTCTACCTAGTGAAATGACAGGGATCTACTGCTCCCGGTCATCTGGAGCAGTGATCGCTGTCATGTCAGTGGTAGCCCATCCCCCCCCATGGTTAGAACACCTCCCTTGGACACACTTAACCCTTTGATCGCCTCCTAGTGTTTAACCCCTTCCCTGCCAGTGTCATTTACACAGTAATCAGTGCATTTTTATAGCACTGATCGCTGTATAAATGACAATGATCCCAAAATGGTGTCAAAAGTATCCGATGTGTCTGCCATAATGTCGCAGTCACGATAAAAATCGCAGATCACCGCCATTACTGTTAAAAAAAAAATTAATAATAAAAATGCTATAAATCTATCTCCTATTTTGTAGACGCTATAACTTTTGCGCAAACCAATCAATATACGCTTATTGCGATTTTTTTTAAATTTTTTACCAAAAATATGTAGAAGAGTACATATCGGCCTAAACTGAGAAAAAAATTTGTTTTTTTATATATTTTTGGGGGATATTTATTATAGCAAAAAGTAAAAAATATTGCTTTTTTTTTCAAAATTGTCGCTCTTTTTTTGTTTATAGCGAGAAAAAATAAAAACCGCAGAGGTGATCAAATACCATCAAAAGAAAGCTCTATTTGTGGGAAAAAATTTTTGTTTGGGTGCAACGTCGCACTTGTCAGTTAAAGCGACGCAGTGCCGTATCGCAAAAAGTGCTCTGGTCAGGAAGGAGGTAAATACTTCTGGGGCTGAATTGGTTACTATATACAGGAAGACGCTATATAAATCCTGTCTAATAATAATAATAATAATAATAATAATAATAATAATAATAATAATACACACACGTTTTGCCTTTCATTTAGTTTTTCAACTGAATGGGTTGTTTTACAAGGTAAGGGTTCACATATACTTTAAAAGGCACAGCTGTGATCCCAAATGATCAGTATTGCTCGAGTCGCTAGTGATAGTGCCGCAGCATTGGGTTGTCCTCCAAATCGTTCTCCTTCATCTATAGAAGTCAATGAAGAACGATTAAGGCTGGCAATTTTGCCGCCAACACGAAACGCTGCTGATTCTCGGTCGCTGAGCAACCAATCCCTTTAAAAATTGAATTAGTGATCCCCTAAAAATTATTAATTTCTTAGGGAGAAATCACCAAAACAAAACCAGGGAGGAGGGTAAACAGTCCATCATAAAATTTCCCATGTAATTATTAAGAAGTAAGATGCCTGCCTGCGATTCGATTGTCAGCCACCGCGACAAACTGAAATATCCCTTTTGGGTAGAGCCTGCCTTTAGAAAGATAAAATACAAACTAGAACCGTATATATATTCCTTTTTTTTTTTTTTTGTGTGTAGCAGTTACAGACTTCCATAACGGCACCCCGGGTATAATGCAATTTCCTGCTACACCGCTGTGAACAAATGAAAGAAATTGATCGATTCTAGGGAAATTGGAATGTACTGGTGGCTGCGGCGGGGAGAATATAAGCACCTGTAATGTTACATCGCATTTTATTTTACTGATCTTAGCTGAACTGAATTCGTTACCAGGGACTTGCAGACCACACAGAGAATGGTTGGGGGAAAAGGGGGAAGAGACCCCGGGGGTGTTGGGGTGGGGGGGGGGGGGTCACACCCTGTCCCCATTTATGCCCTGCAGATTACTCTCATGGTAATGCACAGTGGGGGGGGGGTAGCCAAACAGGAACTTACATTTTAGCATCTTTGAACCCAATTGAAATGCTCATATGAGGGAACCTTTTTTCTGTCTCTGTCTTTGTCCCGTATGATAGAAAAAAATTTGATTAACGCTTTTCAAAATCTTATTCCATTATTATTTACTCGACTTTAGATTCAGTCAGATATGAAGAATGGAAGGACAAATAATAAAAAAAAAACATACAACACTAGCCTTTCACATTGTTTTCACCCCAGAAGAACCTTTGAAATAATTTTCAGGTACCCAATTAAAACCAATTGTTGGGGATCAATGGGAAAAATGCCCCTTATTTTGTTGGCTTTGGGATAGAAAAGCTCCCCTTACAGGCAGATACACAGATCATTGGTGTCCTGCTGCTGGCTCTGATAAGTGGCATTGGCCCCAGAATCATGAAGGCACCATCAAATGGGAGGTCAATCAGCCACAGCTCAATGAACCCCTAACAATCTCTGGAGGAACCCTAAAATTCCAAGGAAACCTAGGTGAGAATAACTGTGCACCTGGGCCCAGACTATGGACAATAAAGTATTGACATATTCTTAATAAGCAGTCAAGGAGACTTAATATAAGCCATCCTCTAGCTGCATGTACTGTGAAGTCATTCATCCTCAAAGACCACAAGGAAGACTCTAAAGTTCGGCTCCTTTCATATGGGTGGCAAAACGAGGCCGCTAAGGAGCATTATTAAAACCAAACAGTGGCCGTGTGCAATCCCTCTTCAAATACACTATATTTCCAAAAGTAATGGGGCGCCTGCCTTTACATGAACTTTAATGGCATCCTATTCTTAGTTCATAGGGTTCAATATTGAGTTGGCCCTCCCTTTGCAGCCAAATGAGGCTTCAACTCTTCTAGGAAGGCTGTCCACAAGGTTTAGGAGTGTGTCTATGGGAATGTTTGTCAATTCCTCCAGAAGCTCATTTGTGAGGTCAGGCACTGATGTGGATGAGAAGGCCTGGCTGGCAGTCTCCACTCGAATTCATCCCAAAGGTGTTCTATCGGGTTGAGGTCAGGACTCTGTGCAGGCCAGTTAAGTTCCTCCACCCCAAACTCGCTCATCCATGTCTTTATGGACCTTACTTTGTGCACTTGTCTAAATCATTTGGTGGAGGAGGGATTATGGTGTGGGGTTGTTTTTCAGGGGTTGGGCTTGACCCCTTAGTCCTAGTGAAGGTAACTCTTAAGGCGCAAACATACCAAGACATTTTGGACAATTTCATGCCCCCAACTTTGTGGGAACAGTTTGGGGATGGCCCCTTCCTGTTCCAACATGAACACCAGTGCACAAAGCAAGGTCCATAAAGACATGGATGAGCGAGTTAGGGGTGGAGGAACTTGACTGGCCTGCGCAGAGTCTTGAATTCAACCTGATAAAAAACCTTTGGAATGAATTAGAATGGAGACTGCGAGCCAGGCCTTCTTGTCCACATCAGCGCCTGACCTCACAAATGCGCTTCTGGAAGAATGGTCAAACATTCCCATAGACACACTCCTAAACCTTGTGGACAGCCTTCCCAGAAGAGTTGAAGCTGTTATAGCTGCAAAGGGTGTGCCAACTCAATATTGAACCCTACAGACTAATGCCCTGTACACACGATTGGGCATTGATCAGACATTTCGACAACAAAATCCTAGGATTTTTTCCGACGGATGCTGGCTCAAACTTGTCTTGCATACACACGGTCGCACAAAGTTGTCGGAAAATCCGATCGTTCTGAACGCGGTGACGTAAAACACGTTCGTCGGGACTATAAACGGGGCAGTAGCCAATAGCTTTCATCTCTTAATTTATTCTGAGCATGCGTGGCACTTTGTGTGTCAGATTTGTATACACACGATCGGAATTTAACTGATCGGATTTTGTTGTCGGAAAATTTTATATCCTGCTTTCAAACTTTGTGTGTCGGAAATTCCGACGGAAAAAGTACGATGGAGCCATCACATGATCGGAATTTCCGACAACACAATCCGATCGCACTTTTTCCGTCGGAAAATCCGACCGTGTGTACAGGGCATAAGACTGGGATGCCATTAAAGTTCATGTGCGTGTAAATGCAGGTGTCCCAATACTTTTGGTAATATAGTGTAGGTGTGCAGGAGGCTGCATATACCCTCCCGATCACCTGCTAACATTGGGCCAGCCACTCCTGGCAAAGCAATATACCATAGGATGTGAGTCAGCAGCAAGGCCCATGTAAAAGTAGCTTTAGAAAACATGTGCTGTGCGTTTCCAATTATAGACTGGCAGGCTGCCCAGATTCTGCTGCCAGAGAAAGTAATAGGAAAGAAGCTAAGATTTCAACGCTTTGAAGAACAATTCATCCACAATTTCTATAGCTACAGAGGTGAATGAGTGCTTGTTTTAAAATGCTTGTTCAGAATATGTAAATATTTTGTTATGCATAGTCTGGGCACAGGTTCACTTTAGAGAGTGATAAAACCCTGTACAACCATGCCACCTGAAAAAAATCACAAGTTGCCCATTTGTTTGAATTATATCAAAGTATGCATTTAGCTATATTATTATGCCTACTTTTCTTTTTTTGTACTTTCAGTCATTTTTTCCTGCTCCTGAGGAAGCCATCAACATACAAGAACAATCATTCCACAAACTTCCCTAACATTGCCTCCAACCTTCAAGGACAGCATAGCAGCAATCTTTTGAAATTTGGGGGAAAGTACAAAGTTTGGGTTTAATTTCACTTTATAAACACATGGAAAACTAAGAGAACATTTTCAACCTGCAATCATCTCTTTTCAAATGAGCCTGAATATAATTGACCTAGAGCAATCGAGAAGAGCTCCAAACAGGCCAGCTTGTCATAGATTTGATTGGAATGTTGGATGACGGAACTGTTGTCTACTTTCTCTACTGCAGGTAATACAGTGGCACTGCAGTTGGGGAGGAAGTCAGGAGGAACATGGTTACTCAATGGTTTCCTGGGTCACTGGGAAAGCGATCCGATTGGATGCAGCCGCCCCATGTGACTCTGGGGACCATCTTGGGTTAGGGAGAGTCTTTTTAAGGCCCTGGCTCCCAGGATTAGCGCACTTTTGGCGAGTTAGTAGAGTAGGGAAGGGTACCCTGCCTGTGAGGAACAGTACTAGCACTAGCGACAAGTTCCTGATGAAGAGGGCAAGCGTAGGGTCACAACTCCTTTGGGCACCTTCCCGATTGGGCACCAGATGGCCAGGCCGCATTCTGCCCCCTCTCAACATGTGCTTTCAGTCCTGCTGTAATATGCTCCTTCACTTTGTTGTAAACCGTAAGTGCACGCAGCTGGGTAGCTTTTCCACTGGGTCTGTTGTAAACTGTTGCTACATTATCTCAATACAAGTTTTACGTTGCACCCGATGTGTGAATTATTGACGCTGCACTTGCTGCACCCTACCTACAGACAGAGCAATTGAATCTTAAAATCCATATTGACAATTTGACATTTTTATTACAAACCAAACTAAGACATAAACATGGTGGTTTCTATTGGCCAGGAGTAATTAGGACCAACATTGCTCCAACTGAATGGAGCAGAAGAATCTGATTCCCGATATTGCCCTTAGATTTTTCCCATTCTAAATATATTTCAATCTGAAATCAGAACCATGTTGTCACCAACATTGGAAGAAGCTCATCACTGTAACTTGGCCAGGCTTTGAATATGTCTGCTAATACAAGTGGTGATGTCCAACAAGTAAGTGGATTTAAATGTGGATTAGACTGCCTTTCTTCCTAGAATTGCCATCCCTAGCTATAATTAGTATAATCCATCAGTGTGTGATTGATCCAGAGACTTAATCCAACTGCCATTGACGGGGTCAGAAAGGTTCACAGTGAGGATGAACTGGCCAATGTATTACAAGGGTTTTGTTTTTCCTTTTATTGATCAACAGCATAAGAACAGTAATAAAAATTCAATAGATATAATTTGACATTTTGACCTTTTTGTCATCTCTACTCTCTATATTGCTATGAAATCGCAGGCAATGGACAAGAATTCTCATGGCTCACAACTGCACCTCTCTCAGAGAGATGATCCCTCTTTTTGGCACCAAGTCCCTCTGTCCGATTTCCTCCTCAATTTTCCCTCTTTTAGGTCTGATACATTGATCCCTATACATAAATTTGCTATTCAAAGCCCAACTCTAACCCACTGTAATGATAGAGCACCTGAGGGTGTGTCCATGACAGCCTGGGCTGACAGGAAGAAGATCGACACACCCAAGGGTGTGTCTATGATGGCCCGGGCTCACAGGAAGAGGATCGATGCCCTCAGGGGTGTGTTCATGTTGGTCTGGGCTCATAGGAAGGGGATTTGTGCCCCCCAGGGTTGTGTCCATGAGACCTGGACCTTGGCTCACAGAAAGAGGATTGGTGCCCACAAGGTGTGTTCCTAATGGACTTGGTTCACAAAAAGAGGGTCGACGCCCCTGAGGGTGTGTTAATGGTGGCCTGGGTTCACATGAAGAGGATCAGTGTCCCCAGGGGTATGTCCATGATGGCCCAGGCTCACAGGAAGAGGAGTGACATCCCTAAGCGTGTGTCCATGATGGCCTGGGCCCACATTAAGAGGATTTGAACCCCTTAGAGTGTGTCCATGACAGTTTGGGATCACAAAAAAAGGATTGATGCCCATGAGGGTGTGCCCATGATGTCCTGGGCTCACAAATAGAGGATCAGCTCTCCTGGTGGTGTGTCCATGATAGCCTGGGCTCACAGAAAGAGGACTAGTGCCCCCAGTGGTGTTTCCATGATGGTCTGGTCTCACATAAAGATGGTCGATGCCCCAGGGGATATGAGCAAGATGGCCTAAGCTTACGGGAAGTGGATTGGCACCCCTGGGGGTGTGTATGTGACCCTCTGGGCTCACAGAAAAGGAACCTGCTGGGTAATTTCTTTTTTTGCAAAAATGTGGCATTGGGCTTTACCTGTCAAAAGCGTTCCTATTTCAAGAATGACCTATAGTATATGGAATTTTTTTTACTGCTGCAGGGTACTCAAGGGGGGCAAACTGGGGAGGGGCATGGATTGGCAATCCAGAATTTGGGCCTTAACATCTCTCCCTGAAAAATAGCAAATGTTCACTTTTTAAGTCTAGGTCCACTTTAATATTCTATCAACAACATTGCCAGCTGTCCCATTTTTACCAGTAAGGTTGGTAAAGCAAAGACCGTATGGCATGTTTGCACACAACACGAGGCAACATGTCCTTCTACACTCATGTAAATGAGCATTAGAAGAGGTAATGAGGAGAGAAAGACCACAAAAGGTAGGAAAAACTGAAGAGTTAAGAGAAAGGGCCATGCTGACTTTTCATCCTTGATGAGGTTCCGCAAATGTATAATTCTTATAGGATTTCATCGGTTGTTCTGTCCTCGGATATGTCATTTTGGCCCCTTTCCTTTAAAACCAGGCTGTGTCTAAGTCAGAATTCCAAGCTGACAGTAAAAAAAAAAAAACGATCAAGGTAGGATCTCAAGAGACCTCAGTTTTGAGGATTCTGTAATTAAGTGTGTAATTAACCTAATTACCCTATTACCATAACGGCATCTCAGCTGCACAGTTGTTTCCCCTTTAAACCATTCTAAAAAAAACAAAATACACAGGGTCACGGATATTGACCTGTGATATATAAAGGGCATATCCATACTAACCAATCAGATGTCAGATTTATTTTTATAAAAAGTAGAAAAAAAAAAGAAAGCAGGAATTTGATTGGCTACAACTGAGCTACTGACAAGTGGGAGAGTAAAATGTAACATCACATTTAAAAAAAAAATCTCGCAGAAACCTCTGATTAAAAACGACCAACACCAAAAATCACAACATAAAATGTGCTGCGCTAAATCACATAGTTGTTTAGTGTGGCGTATTTTATGTTTTTCAAAAAAATGTAACATTGCTTGTGAACAGGAGAAGTTCAGATATTATTTTAAAGCAAAACTTTGTTGATAACATTTTGAGGGTTGCAAATGCTGACCCGTCTCTGAAAATTGTATTTTCCTAGCTGTCATGCTGATCTTTAGGCCCCTGGAGTTACGGGAAAAGTATTTAGATATGGCATGTTTGTTCCTGGGCAGTGACTCACAGAGTACTAAAACATGAGGATCGACATGATAGCACTTTTCAGTAGATCATCAGCAATGGAAGCCTACTCCTTTCATTCATGATATGTATGATATAGGCAGGACTACTGTTAGAAACCATGGGGCCCCATACAGCCAACCTGACAGGCCCCCCACCCCCCTACAAATAAACACAGTTTACTATGCTTCAGTTATGAATGAACACAGTGAGTGATCGGTAACGATCACTCACTGTGTTCATTTAGGAAATAAAAGGGGCTGGTAAATGTGACATATTTACTTGACCCTGCACCCATTCTTCACCCTGAAGGACCCTATTGTGTTCTTGCAGCTTCTGGTGGTAAGGAGAGGAGGGAAGTCGGCAGCACTGTGGGGGTGAACACAGGGGAAACGTATGGTGCACAGGAAAGGTGCGGCAGGGGGATAATTACTGGAACCAATCCCCTGTGGGAGGGAGAGGAGAAGAAGCCAGCTTTCAGCTGCTGCAGAGAGAGCCATACAGGGGATCGATTCCAGTAATTGCCCCCCCCCCCCCCCCCCGCTGTGCTGATCACCCTCTCTGCCCACATCTGATTCACCCAGCTGCTTGGGCTCCCCTGCTGGCCTGGGCTCCATATTGGAGGACTGATGGTAACCCCTTATCCATGGCCTTGGATATAGGATTAGTTATACACCTCTGTGTGTAAATCTCAGCATTAGCTATTGAGCACTTGCTCTCTAGAGGAGGATACAAAATATTCATTTACAAAATTTCATATTAATCTGCCAATTCTGCAGGAAGGAGCAGGGGACTGTTCCCCCTGAAAGTTCAGAATAAATATGAAGAAGGGATGTCCATTATAAAAAACTAAGAATAAATAGGTTCAGAGTTGGGAGCATGTTTTAAAGCCATGGTTCCCAAACTTTAACAGATCTCGGATGGGAGTCGGTAAGAATGCTGGAAAGCCTTTCATTAACAAGCAATGTGTTCATGAGCATTTTGACTTCTGCTAGGTCAATTCTGGGCTTCTTCCATGCTTTGAATATTGACTATTTGACCACAATAAAAAAAAAAAAAAGCTTTTGTTGAGCAACGGTAAGTCCTGTAACTGGGTGTTGCAAAAACGCCATCCCATGGTCTTTTGGAATAGAAGTGCAAAACAGAGTGTGGATACAGCTAAGAATTCTGGTCCAGGAGATCAGTTCCGGGAAGGCCTACCAGATATGGGGGACATTGCCTTTCTGACCAAAGCCTTTAAAGTATCTATCATCAAAAGGATGGGAGGGCTCTCACCATCTGTGCCTGTACCCAATACCATCGGAAGAGAACCTTTTAAGTGGATTCGAGTATAGTGGTATTGGAGGATCAGGCTTTGTTCCAGTTCTCGAGGGGTATTGAGTGTTTAAAGTCTTGCTTCCAGAGTCCTACAAAGGAACTTGTCGCACGGGTGTTCATAGAAACCATCAATTTCTAAATCTAATGCCCACCCAGTAGAAAGGCATGCTGCGAATTGTAGTTCCAATAGATTCCAGAGACTCGGCACTTACCTACTGACTCTAGGCTGCACGAGAAATTGAAGCAACGTGCCTGCATTGTTAGTTCCTTTCCATTAACGACAAGCATAGAAATGACATAATTAATTGCTATTTAGTGAATCCACTTTAGGAAGCAATGGGGTTAATTAAGCCAAGATCTGAAATTCAGGCAACATAAGTTGTGCGGCTCGTTAATGAGAACTACGGAGAGATTATGAGGGAGGGCTGAACAGACCGCTGAAAGAGCAGTGTGATATAGATTCAGAGCATTAAATTGGCCCCCAGGGGCAGCTAAGAGCTCCGTATGGCAGATGCGTGCCCCTCTGTTACCCCTACAGAGCTGCGTCTCACCAGCCGACAGACCGCCCCTCTTCTTTTTAAAGGGGCAGAGATAGAGAAAAATGACAGGACCTTAGAAACCGTTTTGACCCAAAACATAATTATTTCATGTTCCTAATTTTTTTCAGCCATAGTTTATTTTTAATTTTCTCAGCTTGTCAATGTGTTGTGGTGCTGCCCACTCCAGACCCCGGAAACCATTGGTGATCTTTAGAATTACTGTAAACTAAAGTTGGCCGTACACGGTTCTAATCTCGGCTGGTTCAGCAGGAATCGGCAAGGAGATTCAAACCGTTAATGGGCAGGCTGAATGTACCATGTTGTTCGATCAATCAACTTGGGTACAACCAGCCTGCTGAGTTCTCTTTGCGATTATTACTAGCAGCTGCTATAGCCACTAGAAATAATCACTGTCTCCCCCCCTCCCCCCGCTGGAATAAGACAATGGCTCGGCAGGAGGGATTCCCCTGTCAACACTGTCTGTGTTGATGGGGGAATTGTGCAAGTTTCTTTCCTGCAACCTGTGGTTGTAGGAAAGAAATTTGCGCTGTGTATGGCCTGCCTAACTGTATATACTGTACCAGCTTTTAAGCCAATAATCATTTTCTTTCTCCCCAGCTCTGTCTTCTGAAGACCCTTTGCTCCCCCCAGTTGTGGCCATGCCTTTCCGGGTTGCACAGTGGCGTCGGCGGGGGGGGGCTGACAGTGGCTGAAGCCCCGAGTGGGTCCCCAAAAAGCCCTGGGTCTTGGGTGGGCACTGTTCTATTATTAGCCCCGAGCACCGCCGCCCGCCGGGGACCGATCTGATCCCGAGCACCGCCGAGTGCGGCTGAGTCACATAGCAGGTCCCACCTTCTGGAGCCTGCAGCCCCTATGATGGATGTTCCACCGGTCCAATGGCGGGCCACGGAACGTGTGATGTCTATCATAGGCGCTGCAGGCTCCAGAAGGCGGGAATTACAATGCGGCCGCCACATCGATCCCCACTTGGCGCTCGGGCGGCTCTCCTCTCCTCTGGCTGCCGCGCACACCACGGCTGAGCTGAGCTGCTGCTGCAGGACACGTGAAGTCTGTCTCCTGGTCAGGTAGGTCAGTGTGTGTATGTCAGGTAGGTAGGTCAGTGTATGTCAGTGCATGTCAGGTAGGTAGGTCAGTGTGTGTCAGGTAGGTCAGTGCGTGTCAGGTAGGTAGGTCAGCGTATGTCAGGTAAGTAGGTCAGTGCGTGTCAGGTAGGTAAGTCAGTGTATGTCAGTGCATGTCAGGTAGGTCGGTGTATGTCAGGTAGGTAGGTCAGTGAATGTCAGATAGGTCAGTATGTGTAAGGGCACTGGTAAGCCAGGCAGCAACCAGCAAGTGAGCTTACCCTCCGCCACACAACCACAACGCCCAGCCAAAAAACCCCGCGCCACTAACGCATGCCCCCCCCCCCCCGGTGCAGGCCTTGGACTTTGGGCTGAAGCCCCTGGTCTTTTTGCCACCTAGCAACTCCCCTGGGGTTGCATGATACTCAACAACCTTCCTGTGAGCCCAGGTTGTCATGTACACATCTATCCCCAGCTAGTGACATCCCACAACCTTGCGCATTACCTTTATAAATACTTTTATTGAAGAAATAAACAGATGTGTACTCACAAACCGCATATGATATCAACAGGGCCGTTTTTAAGGCAGGGCAAAAGGGGCAGCTGCCCTGGGCCCTGTCATTGTTGTGGGGCCCAAAGCAGCTGCCTCATACTTGCCAACTATCCTAATTTAACCTCCCTCGTCCCTTGAGGTTTTAGTCCTGTGCTGTGTCCTGATGTCTCAGTGTGAAGGGCTGCTACTAATACTGCCCCGCTCTGCCCTATTGTTGTGTACAGATGACTCACCTGCAGACTCTGTTTACATGTAAATTACAGGCATTCATATGTAAATAGCGGTGACATTCATATGTAAATAGCGGTGGCCAGCGGCATTGATATGTATATCATGCCCCCCTGAGGTCATATCCACAATAATCCCTAGCAACCAATCAACAAGCAGAAATCATGTGCTGTAACCTCTAGCAATAAATCAATGAGCCATAATGTGTGTTGCAACCTCTAGCAACCAGTCAATGAGCAGTAATGATACACTGTAACCTCTGGCAACCAATCGCAATAGCTACCTGATCTGATTCAGTAAACTGATTTTGAGTCTAGCTGCTATTTATTGTATGTCTCAGAGCAGGTGGAGAGCGAAACTGCATGGGGGGGGGGGGGGGGCCCAAGAAAAGTTTTGCCCAGGGTCCAATCAATATTAAAGACGGCCCTGGATATCAAGCTCATCGATGTCCCGCATTGTCTGTCAAACTGTGCGAGTCCCAGCAGGGGGAAGACATTCCAAATGGCTGATGCGTTTCAAGGGTAGCCTCTTCCTCAGAGCCAAATCATAATAATGCATAGTCCGTATCTACTGTACCCTTGAAACCCATCAGCAAATCCGAGCGTCTTCCCCATGCTGGGACTCGTACAGTTGACAGACGATGCGGGACATTGTGGCTATCGATGAACTTGATATCACATGCTGTTTGTCAGAACACATCAATAAAAGTATTTATAAAGGTAACGCCCAAGGCTGGCGAGACCTCTGTTTTTGCTTTTCCTAGTGTTCCTTTTGGACTTCCCCAGTCCTGAGGGAGCTGCAAATCCTTGCCCTAGTTTGAGTTGTTGAAAAATCAAAGACTGTTCATTCTTGGAACATTTATATTGAGCGCAGGAGGTTGCTCATTTTGTCTGCAGTGACATCGCACAGCCTGGACTCACAAGTGAATGCTACAAACAGTGGCACCTGCAATGTAAGCATCGTTCTATCTGGCAGTGACAGCTGGCCAACGCTGATGTTGGAGAAGACAAAGAGGACCACACACATCAAGTGATATACAAAATAATGGACCCTAACAAACTAAATATAAGGGCTATAATGGTACCCAATTTATGTAAAAACTATCAAAGAGTATTTATTTATGATAAAAATTGCACATGTATACATATCAAAAAGCATACAAAACACACAAAAGCTGCACATAAAACATAACCAAAGCCATCTAGTACTCCTTGAATACAGATTCTCGGTGGATCCCCTATTGTAGAGCCCAGTGAGTTGCTGTAATTTCAGGAAAAGTTTCAGCAAGAACACTCACGGGTAATAGTCAAAAACATCAAAAACATTGAATGGTCCTCCTACAAATGGTCATTGTACCTGTGGTATTAGGTAGGTGAAGAGTTTCCCATCATATCGTTCCTCAGATCAGCATGGAGTGTGATAGATTCTGGGACTGGTTGGAATTTGAGAGAACTTGACGTTTGTATGTTATTTTTTCCAGTTGATTGCAAGCACAGGCCTTCATTCTTGAATGGGTTGCCAAGGTACCAAAAGGCAAAGTACATTTTTAAAGCCTAACTCCAGGAACTGGATAGAATCTACCCCTGTATGGGCCACTTCCCCACACTGCAAGGGTTCTATGTTCATTATGTCTTGGGGAGAGACGAAAAAGCTTTAACACCTACCTTATCCCTGCTCCAGCTCTCCCCTCCTCACCCTTCAGCGCTGCAGGCTGTGGGTGGCCCCTTGGAGTCGCCATATACAATGTAGGGTTATTAGCCGTCCTTTGTATGTGGAAAAGGTAAGAGTGCAACCGTGGCTGGAAGAGCCTTAGAGAGGAGGCTTTGTGGGACTGGTTGCACCACTGGAGGGCCTATGGGTGGGAGGACTAAGGTATTATTCAGTGGCGGCAATACTTTGAGGGGAGCGGCAAACAAACTAACCTGCCCCCCTGACTTGCACTAACGCCACCCCCCCCCCCCCCGCGTACAGTAGATGAACGATGGAGGTCAGTGGACGCCCCAGCGAGAGACGGACAGCGGCGATCAGTGTCCTTACCTTAGGAGGCCAATGCTGCTCCTCGCACCAGATTGCAGAGGGAAGAGCCGGGACTGTTGCACCGGTGAAGGAAGATTTACAATTACTGTTTCGCTCAGCTGGACTGAATATCGTCACCGGCTTTTATTCTTGGAGCACCTAAGCACTTATATTTTTTTCTGGGACTGTGTTTTTATTCGTTGCACTTTATTCAATACCTTCCCTTTTTTTATTGCATATGTGTATGAGTGTATGATTGACACTGTTTCAGGGCCGGTTTACACCACAGAAATGCTGCACCTGCAGGGTTCTAATGGGGAAAATGGCAGGGTCTGCATCTCTCAGACGTGATTTCCCTTTGGGAGTATCTCACCAAAAATGACATTTGTGTTGAAGGGGATGCCCAAAATCTGATTTATATCTTAATGCAGACTTCTGGCAAAATCAATAAGCCAATCAAACCAGCAGGAAATGACATTTCTATGACATACACCATCTGTATACAGAACACCTCCAGGTAGCCATATTGCATTCCATTTTACAGAAAATTACAGAGCTGCAGATTGAAAACGAAAAGGTAATTTTTAATAATATTCTAATAATAATAGAGGCCAGACACTGGGAGAAGAGGCCGGAGAGAGCGGAGATGTCAGAAGAAGACCCCCGAAGTTGGAAAAAGACCCCCGGAGCTGCCTAATAAATTACTTTTAAAATCTGTGTAGTGTGTTTTTTATTGACACTTTTTCCCCCAGGTGAATGGGTAGGGGTACGATGTACCCCATACTCATTCACATAGGGTGAGGGTCTGGGATCTGGTGGCCCCCTTATTAAAGGGGGCTCCCAGGTTCCGATAAGCCCTCTGCCCACAGACCCCGACAACCAATGCCCAGGGTTGTCGGGAAGAGGCCCTTTTCCTCATCAACATGGGGACAAAGTGCTTTGGGGTGTGGGGGCCGCAGGGCGCCATCCTGCCCCAAAGGACTCACCCCCCCATGTTGAGGGCATGCGGCCTGGTACGGTTCAGGAGGGGGGCACTCGCTCGTCCCCACCCCCTTTCCTGACCGGCCGGGCTGCGTGCTCGGATAAGGGTCTGGTATGGATTTTAGGGGGGTCCCCCACGCCGATTTTTCGGTGTAGGGGGGGGTTCCCCTTCAAATCCACACCAGACCTAAGGGCTTGGTATGTCCCTTGGGGGGAACCCATGCCGTTTTTTTAATTATTTAAAATTTGGCGCGGCGTTCCCCCTCATGATTCATACCAGAGCTGTCAGCACTGCCTGTCGCTCATCGCGAAAGGAAAAAACAGTTTTCCTTTCCTGATGAGAGAGCCAGCTCGGCGCTGGCTCCCGCAATGGGGCTCGCAGTTGTCAAATCTCGCCGATAACAGCGGTGGGATTGACACAATATCGCAGTCACCTACTGTACCTCTTCTTTAACGTTATCCCTTGCAGGTGCCAGCAACCCCTGGGTGCCGGTCTTCGAACATCTTGATTGGCCGGCACAGAATGATGTAACAGGAGTCAGTCATCCCGACACAAAGAGACCGTGCGGGCGATGTAAGCAGAACTGCACATGCACAGCTCAGTTTGCACAGCCACAGAAGCAGTGGGTTCGCTATGGGGGTGCGGACCGCACTTAGGTGACACCCGCCAGAAGGGTGATACCATCAAGTAGGAAGTGATATCTGACCGCAATGATGTCACCCTCATCCATGACAGCTCACAGATCGGAGTGCTGGCACCGACCACATCATTTACAGGGGCTGCTTTAGGGTCACCGCCCCCCTCTGCACTCTCCTGTCAATGGCCAGGTTTTCCCCAACGTTAGCCTCCACCCCTACACTCTCTCAGCCCAGATAGTGATATGTGGCCCCCTCCCCCGTATTGTGTGTCGGAGGGATGCAGCGGTGGGGTGAGACTTTAGGATCCGTTGGAAGCGGCACATCGTCCGCCAACTCTGACATCGGGATCGGACACAGCATGCCGCCTTCAGGGACCTCGTCCTGTCCTGTATCGATCCCTTCTCCCACCTGGTGCTATATTCAGGGCTGGTGCAAGGATTTTTGATACCCTAGGAGAAACATCATTTTGCCGCCCCCTGGCTCCACCCACTTTGCCCTGCCCTTGTATCCCTGCCCTTGTATACCCCTCCTTTTAAATGAGCATCACATGCAGCCCACCAGTGTCCATCAAAGGCAGCCTCACCAGTGCCCGTCAAATGCAGCTTTACCAGCGCCCATCATATGCAGCCTCACCAGCGCCCATCAAATGCAGCCTCACCAGCACCCATCAAATGCAGCCTCACCAGCGCCTATCAAATGCAGCCTCACCAGAGCCCATCAAATGCAGCCTACCAGCACCCCTCAATGTAGCCTACCAGCGCCCATCAATGAATGTTTGCTTGCTTTCATTCATTCGGGAGTCGGAATACAGACACAGTCCTCCGCCGCCGCTGCGCCTCTGACACTATGTGCGAACGGAGCGGCGGCTGCCTGCTGATTCTGAAGCTTAGTTGCTTGCTGCAGAGATAAAAAAGTAGGAACACCAGTGGCTGGGCGCCCTATGTGGCTGCCTAGTTTCCCTAGTGGTAGCACCGGCCCTGCCCATATTACCCCAAGAGGACTGTCCGGGACTGACAGACGGAGCATGATACCGGAGTACTTACCGAGAGTATACTAGAGTACTTACCAATAAGTCACCAAGACTATAGAGTCCCTTTTCTGGAGTACTTAACAGATAGGACTATACTGGAATACTTACTGATCAGTGATAAGGACTATGCTAGAGTACTTACCTATCAGGTACCAGGACTACACTATATACTAGGACTATACTGGAAACGGGGGATGGGGGGGGGGGGCCACCATGTTTTACCACTCCAGGTGAAACCACTGATGCCACTGCGCAGGCAGGTAGGTGTAATGCAGAAGAGACCGCGTATATTTCTCCTGCACTAAATAACCCGTCTGTTCGCAAATTTTTGTAAAATGCCTTCAGTTTCACTTTAAATGCCTGTTTAGGTTTAGGGGCCCAGGAAAAGCATTTGGACTTACCTGGCCCTCCGATCCCGCAGGCTCTCTCTGCACTGCTAAACTGGTCCCTGTCCTCTTCTCCCTTATGCTCTGGCAATTGCAGGTCCTCCGACATCATCAAGATTGATGCAGAGTTCATAGAGCTGCATTGGGCATGAGGACACCAAGGGACAGTCCACTGTCAGAGCGTAGGGGAGTAAGGGCTCTTTCACACTTGTGCAACCTAAAAGTCACGCATCTACAAGCAATGCCTGTGTAATCTTGAGGTCTATGGACCACAAGTCGCATCAAAGTCGGACCAGTGTGCAAGGACTACTTTGAAGTCGCTGCGACTTGAATTTGCACAGATATGAAGGGTACTCATTGGAAATCATGGAGTATGTCTTCTTATGCAACTTTGCAGTTCCAAGTCGCACAAGTGTGAAAGGGGTCTAAAGGAGAACGCCAGCCGCCGGGGGAGCGGGGATCAGATAAGTAAAAATGTTTTTCCCATCCCTTAGACAAGTATTTACCCCTTGCAGTGTGGAGGCAGCTTCACCATACGAGAAGGTTTTTACTTTCCCCGGAGTTGGGCTTTAAATCCAGGCAGAACGCACCTGAGAGCAAACTGCATTCGCCCATCCATAGATCTCCCTGTAAATGTATTCACTTTCCCTGACAGCTGCAACCCAACCGCTGCTTTTAGTCTCCCGCCGCTCAGGCGGTGTTCAGAACCAGTTCTCCCGCACACTTGTAATACACATAATTAGGGAATTCGATGGAAAATGAGGCAGATCATTGAGCGCTGCTGTTACACGGTACGAATCATCGGAAAATGGTGCTGCAGGGCGGCGGTTGGGGATATAAAGCATAATATTTGCTTCTGGGTAGCGACACGGCTCAGCATGCTGCAGAACTGCGCAGCAAAGCCACAGCGGGGTGACAGGATGAAAGACGCATGGCGGGCACAGACGCATCGACACAGCCGGACGCAGGATCTTTAGCCACTCCACAGAAATCTCATGCGATCAGCCATTGTATTACGCTTAATCAGAGCTGCTAAACAATTTGCAATCTGAGTTTCCACCAGGGCTGGATGTCTGATCTGGGGGTGCAGTAAAAAAGGTTGAGGGGCATAACATCAACACACATCCGAGTCCCACATCACAAGAGAGCCATCTGTCCCCCCTCCACAAATAGTCCTTCACGTTGCATGTTTAAAGTGATTGTAAAGGATCTTATATTTGGTTTTTTTCTACAAATAACAAACATATTATACTTACCTCCACTGTGCAGCTCGTTTTGCACAGTGTGGTCCCGATCGTCCATTTCTGGGGTCCCCCAGCGGCTCTTCCTTGCATCAGATAAGCCCCTAGGAGAAGCGCTCTCCCGGAGGGGGGGCGCGTTGGGGTTTACCTTGTGGGCGTGCTCCCGAGTCCAGCATTTGCGTCCACAGACACGAATGCCGGACTCAGCCCCCCCCCCCCTGCAATATTGGATTTGATTGACAGCAGCAGGAACCAATGGCTGTGCTGCTATCAATCTATCCAATCAAGAGCCAGGACCCCATGGAGAGAGGGACAGCGCGTCCCCGCCGAGGAGATGAAGAGGCTCAGGTAAGTAAAACGGGGGGCTGGGGGGGCGGTGACTGCCAGGTGTTTTTTCACCTTAATGCATAGGATGCACGAGGGTTTATAACCCCTTTAAATAAACATTGTTTATAAGTTTCTAGAAGATTGAGATACAAAGTAACACTGTTTATAAACATTAGAAAGCAACATTGTTTATAAACATTAGAAAGTAACATTGTTACTTTTGTTTCTACTCTGTTTCAATCATCTGCAGATCAAAGTGATGAGCTTCAATCTCCCCCAAACATCAGAGTCCCCTCATCA
Source organism: Lithobates clamitans (assembly GCA_037952925.1). NCBI lineage: Eukaryota > Metazoa > Chordata > Amphibia > Anura > Ranidae > Lithobates > Lithobates clamitans. Next base: position 766,468 of record JBBGZY010001010.1, read on the forward strand.
TATGAGAGCCCCCATCCCCCCCCCACACACAAACCGGGTCCCTTCTACACATAAGAATCATCTTTTCGCATCACAGTCTCCCCAATCTCATCAGATCCCCCCCCCCCTACACACACACCAATGTTCCCTCATTACACCTGAGCCCCAGTGCCGGGACAAGGTCATCTAGTGCCTAGGGGAAAGATGCCAAGCAGGCACACCTTACCCCATAAGCATAAATTCCCTTTGAAATCCAAAATTCTCCCCAAACAATAACACCCTATTCCCAGTACAAATCCCCCCACCCCAGTGCAATCCCCAACCCAGCATAAATAAATCTTTGCCCCCATCCCCCTCACAACTCAAATCCTCTCCCTCCCCCTCCTAGCACAAATCCTCTTACTCCCCATATCCCCCCTCTGACCACAAATCCCTCTCCCCAATCCTGCTCTTCCAGCACCCCCCCCCCTTTCAGCTCAAATCCTCCTCAGTCACCCTTACTAGCATAAATCCCCCCCACTCCCCAATTACCCCTTACTAACACAAATCCCCCCTCTCAAATCACTCCTTCTAGCACAACCCCAAATCCCCCTCTCCTAGTACGCTCACCCCATAAGCATAAATTCCCTTTGCAATCCAAACTTCTCCCCAAACAATAACTCTCCCTATTCCCAGTATAAATCCCCCCCCCCCCCAGTGCAACCCTCAACCCATAAATCTTTGCCCCCCCCCCCCGACATTATCCTTGCAACTCAAATCCTCTCCCTCCCCAAATCCCCCCTCCTAGCACAAATCTTCAATCTTCTACCCATCAAATTTCCCCTCTGACCACAAATCCCTCTCCCCAATCCTGCACCCCTCCCAGCTCAAATCCTCCTCAGTCATCCCTACTAGCATAAATCTCCCCCCCCCCAAATACCCTTTGCTAACACAAATCCCCCCTCCCAAATCCCCCTTCTAGCACAACCCCAAATCCCCCCCCCTTGCACAAATCCTTTTCCCCCATGCTCCCTCCCAGCACAAATCCCCCTAAATCACCCCTCCTAGCACATCCCCTAAACCACCCCGACACATATCCTCTCCCCTCACAAATTTCCCCTCCTAGCATAAATCTCCCCACATTTTTCCTTCCACCACAAGAACCTGGAGGGGAGAGAACACAGCCTGAACCTCCTCCCAGCTCTCTCCTCCTCTCCAGCTTAATGCTGACAGTAGTAACGTTCTGTCAATACTTCTGTCAGATTGTAGCAGCAGGAAGATGCCACGTGGCGCCCCACACCTCACATGATACCACCGTGCCCAGGGCAGCCCCCCTCCTGCCCACCCCTAGTCCCAGCCATGCATAGCCCACTTCACTTTACAGCCCATCACATCAGAGTCTCCCCCGTCACATCAGCTCCCCCCTCACACCAGCGTTCCCTCATCACATCTGAGCCCCCTTCACATTAAAGCCCATCGCATTACATCAGAGTCCCCCCTTCACATTAGAGTCCCCCTTACACATTAGCACCCATCATATCAGAGTCTCCCCTACACATTGGAGTCCCCCCCATTAGAGTCCTCAGTCCTTTTACAAATAGTTCTAACTTGGGGCTGGGCACTGTGCAGCAGTGCTGACTCTGCATTACCAAGACTGAGCAGTGCCCCCCTGCCCCCTACCAATGTCACTGGTCCTGGGGGGGGGGGGGGGGGCATGAATGAAATCTGGGGGGCGCTCAGAACACGCTCAGTTCATTTGCATGGGTTGAAATCGCACCAAAAGTAGTGCATGCATTACCTTTACAAAAATGCACTGCACTGGATCCCATGGTACTGTGATACCATGCCATCTAGTGCAGGTAAACACATTGCATTTGCAATCTGCATTTGGGTGCAGATCGCACATCCAGTGCGTTTTTACCGCGCTGGGGAAATGTGCACAGAACACGGGTTTCCCGAACTGCGTTCCAGTGTACACTAGCCCTGAATATTTAGGTTTTTTTAATCTAATGCCTGGTGATCCTGCCATAAAGGTCCTTGTCCAGGCACTTCCTGTTGTAGGGTGACAACACTCTTTCCCTGTCTCCCAATTGTGTTCTTGTGTTGTCACCCTGTTTTGGTGAAATTGGTTTCAAGACACATTATACAGACATGCTTCACTGTTGTCACCACAAGGAAACCCATCCTGAGCTCTGCAGTCACCCCAAGGGTGTATGTAGACAGAAGTGGCAGCAAGGTGGCTGCAGAAGATCAGCAGCACTAAGATGCATAAAGGCAAAAAAAAAAAAAAAAACACAGCATGTTTTTGTTTATGATACCACGTCCGTTAGCAAACTAAGGCAGGCCATAGACGGTGAAAATTTCTTTCCAGTAACAACAATTTTCCCATCAGAGGAATCCCTTGAGCTATTGTCTGCTCCCAGCGGTCTGATGCGGGTAGCCAAACCCCGCGGGGAGAAGACCGTGATTATCGCTAGCAGCTATAGCAGCCACTAGCAACAATCGCAAGTGAATCCAGCAGGCTAGTTGTACCCCCCACCATATTTCTCTTTTTTTTTTTAACCACTTCAGCCCCGGAAGGATTTTCCCCCTTAATGACCAGGCCATTTTTGTGATACGGCACTGCGCCGCTTTAACTGACAATTGTCGTATGACACTGTACACAAACAAAATTGATGTCCTTTTTTTCCCCACAGATAGAGCTTTCTTTTGGTGGTATGTGAACACCTTTGCATTATTTTTTTTTTGCGCTATAAACAAAAAAAGTGTGTCAATTTTGAAAATCAAAAAAAATATATATTTTTTACTTTTTGTTATAATAAATATCCCCCAAAAAATGTAAAATGTAAAAAAAAGAAAAGGAGGGGTGGCTGCCCCGGGGCACAGTGGTATGTGAGGTAGGGGCACCATGAGGTGATTAGGGGGGGGGGTGTTGTGTTGGGAGGGGGAATTTGGGGGTGGCAGGGAGTAAGAACTGTTCTAGGAGAGGAAAGTTGGGGAGGTGTGCTAGGAGTGGTGATTTGTATTAAAGCGGAGTTCCACCAAAAAATTGAACTTCCGCTTTAAGTGATGGTGACCCCCTGACATGTCACATTTGGCATGTCAATTTTCTTTTTTTTTGGGGGGGGGGGATACCCTCTTTTTAGGGGCTTCCAGCTCCCACTTCCTCCCCGGGTGCCGCGGTGCCGGAAGGAAGTTCACCTCTCCCCCCTCCCTGCAATCTTCTGGGACACGTCACAGGTCCCAGATGATTGCCCGGCCATTCACAGCGTGGCTCACGCATGCGCAGTGCGTGCCTGGCTGTGAAGCCACAGCCGGGTGCCCACAGTATGAATGCCGGCGCCTCGGAGAGGAGGGGGAAAGGCCCGCATCACTGGACCGTGGGACAGGTGAGTGTGATTATTAAAAGTCAGAACTCCGATTTAAGAGATTTATGAGGATTTGTGCTAGGAGGGGGGATTTGTGCTAGGAAATGTGATATGGTAGAGGGGTGGTGGTAGGAAATGTGATATGGTAGAGGGGTGGGGGTATTTGTGCTAGTAGAGATGATTGGGGGGTAGTTGTGCTAGGAGGGAAAATTTGGGAGGAGGGAAATGTGCTAGGATGTGAAATTGGGATTTGTGCTGGGGCGATAGGGGGGCAAAGACTTGTGCTGGGAGGGGGGATTTCAGTAGGGGGGCGGATTTGTACTGGGAGGAGTGAGAATTTGTGTTTAGGGGGGTAAGCATGCAGATTGGTGCTCAATTTATATCTTGGGGGGGGGGATTTTGGCTGACGCATAATGCTCACACATCTTGGGGATAGGGGGGCGCAATTTGATATGTTCGGCCCGGGGCTCTGGGGGGAAAAGATTCATGCTGGGAGGGGAGATTTCAGTAGGGGGGTGGATTTGTATTGGGAGGAGGGTAAATTGTGCTTAAGGGGTAAGCAAGCAGATTAGTGGTCACATTTTTTTGGGGGGGGGGGGGGATTTTTGCTGACGTATAATGCTCATACATCTTGGGGATGGGGGGGGGGCGCAATTTGGCATGTTCGCCCGGGGCTCTGGGAGATAGGATGGGCAAAGATTTGTGGTGGGAGGGGGGATTTCGGTAGGGGGGTGGACTTGTACTGGAAGGACGGGGAATTTGTGCTTAAGAGGTAAGCATGCAGATTAGTGCTCAAATATTATTTTTTTTGGGGGGGGGAGGGGGTTTTGCTGACTTATAATGCTTATACATCTTGGGTATGGGGGGGCCCCCATTTGGCATGTTCCCCCCTGGGATCTGGGGGGCAAAGATTTGTGCTGGGAGAGGGGATTTCAGTACGGGGGTTGGATATGTACTGGGAGGAGGGGAAATTTGTGCTTAAGGGGTAAGCATGCAGATTAGTGCTCAATTTTTGTTTTTGGGGAGAGGGGATGATTTTTGCTGATGCATAATGCTCATACATCTTGGGGATGCAATTTGGCATGTTCCCCCTTGGGCTCTGGGGGGCGAAGATTTGTGCTGGGAGGGGGGGGGGGATTTCAGTAGGTGGGCGGATTTGTACTAGAAGGAGGGGGAATTTGTGCTAAAGGGGTAAGCATGCAGATTAGTGCTCAATTTTTTTTTGGGGGGGGGGGGGGAATTATTGCTGACGTATAATGTTTTTTACATCTTGGGGATAGGGAAGGGGGGGTGCAATTCGGCATGTTTGCCCCGGGGCTCTAGGTGACCTTGTCCCGGTGCTGCCTCAGAGCAAAGCCATTGTAGCTTTAGTGGGGGGGGGGGCATTTTTTTAGGGGGCGCTAAAAATGTGACTCAACCACCTGTTTTTTAACAGCCCTCAACTGCACGTCTAAACGTAGCTTTACAGTGCGATTCTTATTAATGATGAGGCTGGGTAGGGTTTCCCTGGGGGGGGGGGGGGAGATAATGAATAATTCAGACCGGCAGAGATGTTCCATCTCAACAGGAAGCTTTATGGAAGTAATCACCGATCACCGGGAAATCACCTAATTCTGGACGCATTTTACCATATGTGCGTTGCGTGTCCCCTCCCCCCCCCGCCGGATCAGACCTCCACATCTCCAATTATGCAAAGCTTATGCTTCTCTGAAGTCAAAGGGGACGACTTCTGCGGTCGCGGACGGCGTGGCGATGCATTGGAGCGTGAGCAGATGTTTTGCCGCCCACCATTCTCCGGCTACATCTGTCTGTTTATGGCCCGACTCGCAGAGCTCCAGCCGTGCATTGTGCTCCACAATCCTGCCTTCTATGTATTGGCAACGTTTACCGGCATAAACAGGGCTCGATTATCCGGAATTGTCCGCGCTGGGTGTGAGCGATTGTCCTTTGTCGTTCTTGGCTTTGGGATAAGCCTCCCGCTGTGCGTTAGAATAACAGGCTATTTACAGGCGCAGCGGGAGACCTCTCCACACTCCAGAAGACAAACACGTTCCAGAGAGGCATTCCCCCCCCCCCCAGATCCTGGGAGGACGAGGAATCTTCCCGCGCCAACGCCGTCTCGTCCCGATTATTATGGACGCCCACTGGAACACGACCAATATATAAATGATAGGGTACAGGGATTTTTTTTTTTTTTTAACGCTTCATTGTGGCACTTGGATTGATGCCAACTGATGCCAAGACAGCTGCTCTAAGCTCACCACACACGTTACAACCTGATTGTACAATCTCCTTTAAATCAACTATGTAGTGCAAGGGCCTGCCTGATTGGATACAGATTGATTAAATCGTTTAGCTAGGTCTTTATAGTTTTGGTAAATTTAATATTGATTGTATGGTTACGTTGTAAAATGTATGGTGACCCTGATGGGTCTGCTTGGGTTACTCCCTTCACCCCTCATCAAAATGCTAAAGACATTTTTAAATAAAACCTTTCAATTTGAATTACATACAGTGCACCCGGGAAAGTATTCACAGCGCTTCACTTTTTCCACATTTTGCTATGTTACAGCCTTATTCCAAAATGGATTCAATTTATTATTTTCCTCAAAATCCTACAAACAATACCCCATAATGACAACGTGAAAGAAGTTTGTTTAAAATCTATGCAAATTTATATAAATAAATAAAAAATTCCCATGTACAGAAGTATTCACAGACTTTGCCATGACAATCAAAATTGAGCTCAGGTACATCCCGTTTCCACTGATCACCCTTGAGATGTTTCTACAACTTGATTGGAGTCCACCTGTGGTAAATTCAGTTGATTGGACATGATTTGGAAAGGCACACACCTGTCTATAGAAGGTCCCACAGTTGACAGTGCATGTCAGAGCACAAACCAAGCCATGAAGTCCAAGGAATTGTCTGTAGACCTCCGAGACAGGATTGTATGGAGGCACAGATCTGGGAAATGATACAGAAAAATTTCTGCAGCATTGAAGGTCCCAATAAGCACAGTGGCCTCCATCATCTGTGAATTGAAGAAGTTTGGAACCACCAGGACTCTTCCTAGAGAGGACCGCCCGGTCCAAACTGAGCGATCGGGGGAGAGTGACCTTAGTCAGGGAGGTGACCAAGAACCTGATGGTCACTCTGACAGAGCTCCAGCATTTCTCTGTGGAGAGAGGAGAACCTTCCAGAAGAACAACCATCTCTGCAGCACTTCACCAATCAGGCCTGTATGGTAGAGAGGCCAGATGGAAGCCACTCCTCAGTAAAAGGCACATGACAGCCTGTCTGGAGTTTGCCAAAAGGCACCTGAAGGACTCTCAGACCATGAGAAACAAAGTTCTCTGGTCTGATAAAACAAAGATTGAACTCTTTGGCCTGAATGGCAAGTGCCATGTCTGAGGGAAACCAGGCACCGCTCATCACCTGACCATTACCATCCCTACAGTGAAGCATGGTGGTGGCAGCATCATGCTGTGGGGATGTTTTTCAGCGTCAGGAACTGGGAGACTAGTCAGGATGGAGGAAAAGATGAATGCAGCAATGTACAGAGACCTTCTTGATGAAAACCTGCTCCAGAGCGCTCTGGACCTCAGACTGGGACGAAGGTTCATCTTCCAACAGGACAACGACCCTAAGCACACAGCCAAGATAACAAAAGAGTGGCTACGGGAAAACTCTGTGAATGTCCTTAAGTGGCCAGCCAGAGCCCAGACTTGAACCCAATTGAACATCTCTAGAGAGATCTGAAAATGGCTGTGCACCAACGCTCCCCATCCATCCTGATGGAGCTTGAGAGGTCCTGCAAAGAAGAATGGGAGAAACTGCCCAAAAATAGGTGTGCCAAGCTTGTAGCATCATACTCAAAAAGACTTGAGGCTGTAATTGGTGCCAAAGGAGCTTCAACAAAGTATGGAGCAAAGGCTGTGAATTCTTATGTACATGAGATTTATTTCATTTTTTATTTTTAATAAATTTGCTAAGATTTTAAACATACTTCTTTCACGTTGTCATTATGGGGGTAATGTTTGTAGAATTTTGAGGAAAATAATGAAGTTAATCCCTTATGGAGTAAGGCTGTAACATAATAAAATGTGGAAAAAGTGAAGTGGTGTGAATACATTCCGGATGCACTGTACCCTTTTTCAGACCCATTGACATCTTCACAGGGTCTCCGTGTTTCTTTATGCAATGCAGGCAGATTATGGCTGGTGGGAGAGGCCAGCGGGGTGCTGTACATAACTTCCTGAACACATCCCAGCACCCAGCCTCCCAGTACTCCTCCCAAGAACCTTTAAAGTGGTTGTAAAGACTGAGGCCCAGTTCACACAGCAAATTTGCTGCAGATTCCGCATCAAAATCGCAACCCATCCATGTGGACCGATTGCAGAGTGTATGTTAACTGCTTCCCGACCAGCTGTCATCATTATACTGCGGCAGGCTGGCACGGCTGCGCAAACCTACGTAGGTGTACGGCGGCCACTTTAAGAGCTATAGGGGGCGCGAGTGCCGGCGGGACGCCCAAAAACCGATGCACGTGCCCACCGGCGACCAGCGATCGCTTCTCAGAGAGCCAGAACGGGGATCTGTCAATGTAAACAGACAGATCTCCGTTCTGACAGAGGAGGAGAGAGAGATCGTCTGTTCCTAGTGATCAGGAACAGCGATCTCTCACTACTCCCTGTCAGTACACTCCCCCCACAGTTAGAATCATTCCCTAGGGAACACATTTAACCCCTTGATCGCCCCCTAGTGGTAATCCCGTCCCTGCTAGTGTCATTTATACAGTAATCAGTGGCTATTATCAGGTCTGATCGCTGTATAAATGTCACTGGTCCTAAAAAAAAGTCTGAGTGGAGGAATCTGGGGGGGGGGGGGGGATCTGCGGGTGTGATCAGAGTGGAGGAATCTGGGGGGGGTGATTAGACTGGGGGTATTTGGGGGTGTGATCAGGGTGGGGGTGGGGTTTATGGTCAGAGTGTGGGGGGTATCTGGGGAGTGTGATCAGGGTGAGGGGGTTATGATCCGAGTGGGGGGGTATCTGGGGTGTGTGATCAGGGTGAGGGGGTTATGATCCGAGTGGGGGGGTATCTGGGGTGTGTGATCAGGGTTAGGGGGCACAAATTACTTGCCTTGGCCTGGGCACTGACGACCCACACTAGGTTATGGCTATTTGATTGCTTACAGAGTCCATCATTTTGCTTGCACATTTTTAAATAAATTGAGGCCACCATTATCCTAAAGGGGCATCTAAGGTAGGCCATAGATAGATGATGCATTTTATTTTCGTTCAACCAGCGAGTGTGTTGATGGGGGAATTCCTTTCGGCGGAGCTATTGTGTTCCGACAGCAGGGAGAGCTTGCCGCTGTGACAATACAATGATTAGTGTTGCCGGCTGTAGCCGGCGGCACTGATTGAGCAAAAGATAACCTGACAGGCTGGTTGTACAGAAGTCAATTGAGAGATCAACTTCTGTACAACCAGCCTGCCCATAGATGTATTGCAATTCGGGCCAGTCCCTGATGAACCAGCCAAAATTTGCATCTGTCTATGGCCGGCTTTAGGCTTGATTCACACCTATGCATTTTTAGTGCTTTTTGCATTTTGCAGAATTGCACTACAGCCCATTTAACATGGTTTCCTATAGAACACGTTCTGTAGTGCAAATCTGAAAAATGCAAAAAGCACTAAAAATGCCTAGGTGTGAATCCAGCCTTACAGTGCAATGTCAGGCAGTGTTCATTTTGTAGACTAAAATACGAGTAAAACTAAAACAATTAAGATGACTGAAATAAAACTAAAACTAAAATGCCATTTTAGTCAAAAGACTAAGACTAAAACTAAATTGAAAATTGACTTCAAAATTAACACTGGTCTGTAGTGCATGTTCTTACCGCAATACCATAAATAATAACATATTCGATTTTTCACTCCAGCAGTGTTTAATGAGTTTGGAAATTGTAGAGAAATGTTAACTAATGCATTAGAATTTAATTACACCCATTTGATTTTAGACAACTAAAATGTACTGGAGATTTCGATGACTAAATATGACTAAAACTAAAATAATTGCAGAAGACTAAAATGGGACTAAAACTAAATTGAAATTTGCTGCCAAAATGAACACTGATGTCAGGGATATGATTGTGGAAAGGTTTGGGGATTATATATGCATAGCTGGGAAGTGTAGTAGAAGAGATGTCTGTGGATCTCCGGGTGGCAGAACGCGGGTCGTTATCTGGGCTCAGATGTGTGAACACGATACACAGTACAGGAGGAAACGACTGGGAGATAAGAAGTTGATAATCACTGAGGATTATCAGACTAATTAGTAGCAACGAGATAAGAGATAAACCTGGAGAGAAAAAGATTGCGGAATTCTGCCCATTCGTTTTGTTTGGGGCTCATTCACACCCCATCGAACCCGTTATTATGTGCTGGCACATGGGGTGAACGCACATTGCCATGCGCTGCAATGAAACAAATGGCTGAACTTGCGACAGATTCATGTCCATGTCAGTGGGGTGTAATACAAATCTGTTGCAGAATTGTATTTGTGACACAATGCTTACACGGAGGACGTATTTTACACCAACATGAAAGAGGTCTTTTTTACCTTTATGTTCTTTATCACCGTTACGGCAGCTATTCATTATTAACCTGTTCCCATCCGCGCTATAGCCGAATGACGTGTACAGCGCGGACCCACATTGCCGGGAGGAGTCGTCCTCCCCTTTGAACGCTCCCCCTGCAGGGGGCGCGCTGTGATCACCGAGTCAAAGAGACTCGGGTGATCACGGATCGAAGTAAGGGGCCCATCCTGGTCAATGACAGCTGATCACGTGATATAAACAGAAGATCGGGAATCTTTTTTTTTTTTTTTTCTCACACTGACAGCGTGAGGAGAAAAAAAAGCCGATCACTGGCTTCTGTGTAAGGGACATAAGGCCCGTAGAGGAAGAGGCACAGCCGCCTCATCTGTGCCAACCAGTACCGCCTGCCAGTGCCCCACACAGTGCATATCAGGCCCACCAGTGTAAATCAGTGCCACCAATCAGTGCCAACTATCAATGCCCAGGAGTGTCATCTATTCGTGCCCGTCAGCGGTGCCAATAAATGCCTCATCACTGCCACCCATCAGTGCCCATCACTGCCACCCATCAGTGCCCATCACAGCCACCTATCAGTGCCCATCAGTACCAGCTATCAGTGCCAGCCCTCAGTGCCACCTCTCAATGCCGCCTTATCAGTGACCATCACTGCCACCTATCAGTGCCCATCAGTACTAGCTATCTGTGCCACCTATTAGTGCCCTTCAGTGCCACCTATCAATACCCATCAGTGCCAGCCCTCAGTGCCGCCTCATCAGTGTACAACAATGAAGGAGAAAAATTACCTAAAATTTTATAACAAAATATAAAACAGTTTTGCATTTTTTTTTCAAAATTTTCAGTCTTTTTTCATTTTTTTTAACAAAAAATAAAAAACCCAGAGGTGATCAAATACCACCAAAAGAAAGCTCTATTTGTGTGAAAAAAATGATAAAAATTTCATATGGGTACAGTGTAGCATGACCGTGCAATTGTCATTCAAAGTGTGAGAGCGGTGAAAACTGAAAATTAGCCTGGGCAGAGAGGGGTTTAAGTGCCCAGTAAGCAAGTGGTTAATTATTATTGTCTCAAAAACATCGACTGACAATTAGGCAAGCCAACGATGATGCAATTTCCTTTCCTGCAACCACGGGTTGCAGGAAAGAAAATTGTTTGATTCCCCCATCAAGACATTCAGTGTTGATGGGGGGGGGAAATCGCTCCTGCGGAGCTATTGTGTTCTCCACGCGGGGGGGGGGAACACAGTGATTATTACCAGCAGCTATAGCCGCTGGCAATAATCGCATGTTAAAATCCAACATGCTCTTTATACCCAAGTCAACAGTTGGATCGACTTGGGTACAATCTGCCTGCCCATAGATGGTTCGAATCTCAGTCGGTTCCTGCTGAACAGGGCGACATTTGAACTATCTATGGTCAGCTTTAAGTGTCACAAATAGGAATCACTTGAATTTGTTGCAGATGTCAAGTTAAAATAATAAAAATGTTGCACAGGTTTCATAAATTTGATCAGATCAGCAGCAAGGTTATTGTTACTTGTAGCTCCACAATTATATGGCCTGCTCTGACATCCTTGCTGCACAAGCCTGGAAGCTATAAGGGCTTGTTTACATACATGTGGGGCTATACTGCGGCCCCTTTGAATAGTTTTCTGCTGTGCATCTCTATATAGAAGGTATATGACAGATGGCAAGGCGGCAATGCCACTTATTCACCTCTTGTTTTAACCCTCAAAATGTTCAACCACTGCACCCCAACCATGTACATTGCATGCAGTTGCACGGTGGTTCTGGCACAGCCCTTTTTACTTGAATGGGTCACGTTCGGCGCCAGTGCCGCCTGCTGAAACCAGCATGCTGTTTAATTTTTGACTTACCGCAAAACAGCACAGCATGCATACAACCCTGAGTGGCTGCATGCCCTCATTCAGTTGGGTAGTCAGTAAAACCGCAGCTCAGCGGCCTGATTTTACCACCCTTTGGCAACTTGTGAGAGTGAGCCCTAAGAGTAACCACATTCCACCTGCCGATTGATATTGCTTGCTTCATGGCCACTTCCTCTCCAGCTGTCCAATCGACCTCTCTATTTAAACTGTGCTTAGACTGACATCGGGTGCTTGAGCAACAGGATGTGTTCCCAAGCACATTCACCTGTGCCGGCGTTTCTGAGTGGCCCTGACTTCCAGTTTCTATGTCCCTAAGCATTCTTGTGACCCTAGATCAGTGATGGCGAACCTTGGCACCCCAGATGTTTTGAAACTACATTTCCCATGATGCTCCACTACACTGCAGAGTACCATGGGAAATGTAGTTTCAAAACATCTGGGGTGCCAAGTTCCGCCATCACTGCCCTAAATGCCACCAGTGACTCTATTATTCAGTCACTCCTGTGTTCCCAGCACCCCAGTGCTGCAAGAGACATACACACCCATGTCCCTAGCATCTCTGTACTATATTTAAGCTCTGTACACTTCGGTGACCCCATTGTCTCCAATAACCCCTGCACTCTGTGCCTCTAGTGATCTTTGTATCTTCAAGTCCCATGTCCCAGAGTTCCTGAGCAATCCTCTGACCTCGGTGCCTCCAGTGATTCTCTTATTCCCTCACTCCTGTGTTCCCAGCACCCAAATGCTGCAAGAGACCCTCATCTCAGTGAACCTATAAGTGCTCTCATTGACCTCTCTAAACTCCTGTGACCTCACTGTCTCCAATAACCTTTGCACTCTGTGCCTCTGGGGACGCCCATTGCCTTCAAGTCCGAGCTCAAGCTCCTGATTTCTGGTGTCCCCGAGTTCCTGTCTCTTCAGTTATCAGCCTGGGCCCTGTCTCTGACCATGCTTGTCCACTGCCTGCCCTGACCTGTTGGCATGTGTCCCTGTGAACCTAGCATCTTAGTACTCCCACAGACCTCTGAATACTCCTGTGACCCCACTGTATTAAATAACCTCTGCATTCTGGGCCTCTGGTGACCCCTATCATCTTCAAGACCAGTGTCCCCCGAGTTCCAATGTTCTTGTCTCTTCAGTCATCAGCTTTGACCATGAATTTGACCATTTGGCGGAAGTGACGTTTCGTCGCCGCCATCTTGCTACATCTCGCACTCCTCCACACTAACGATACACGCAGAAGGGGGCAAGCGGGCATCTTGTTATATCCACTGGAGTTTTACATATTACAGTTATTTTTGACAGGAAACGGATCATATATGGTGAAATACAGTATTTGAAAATCCATCGGACTGTTTACATGTTGAATTATAAAAGCAGAGGTGTTCTGTCACATTAGAAAACCTGTGAGATCAGCAGTTTTGCCACTGCTTCTGAAAATCAACATCTAAACAGTTCGTCGGATTTCTAAATCCTGCATTTAACCTTATAAGTTCTGTTTACTCTTAAAAATATGTAAGAAATGCAAAACTCCGGTGGGTGTAAAAAGATGTCTGCTTGCCCCCTTCTCGGTGTTTCCTGACTGTGGAGGAGTGCGGGGTGTAGCAAGACAGCGGCGACGGAACGTTACTTCCGTTACCAATTCTGACGGGTCACCATATCTGTCGGAACACCTGCCCTGACCTGCATCTCTGAGATCCTAGCGTCTTAGTCCCCCCTTTTGACCTCTGTACCCTCCTGTAACCCCACTGCCTCAAGTAACCCCTGCACTCTGCGCCTCTGGTGACCCCTTTGTCCCCCATTGTCTTTAAGTTCAGTGTCCCTGAGTTCCAGTGTCTCCAAGTTCCATTGTTCATTTCTTTTCAGTTATCAGACTTGGCCCTGTATCGGACCACCCTTTTCCGGTGCTTGCCCTGACCTGTCGGCTTGTGCCCTTGTGATCCTAGCATCTTAGTTCTCCCATTGAGCTCTATATACTCCTATGACCCAACTATCTCCAGTAAACCCTGCACTCTGTGGCTCTGGTGACCCCTGTGTCCCCTATTGTCTTCAAGTCCAGTATCGTTGAGGTCTGTGTCCCCAAGTTCCTGTGTTTTTGTCCCTTCGGTTATCAGCCTTGGCCTTGTATCTGACCATGCTTGTCCACTGCCTGCCCTGACCTGTGTCCCGGAGATCCTAGCAACTTAGTACTTTCATTGACCGCTGTAGACTCTTTTCTCCAGTAACCCCTACACTCTGTGGCTCTAGTGACTCCGGGTTCCCTCTATGTCTTCAATACCAGTATCCCTGAGTTGTCTGCTGCTTGCCCTGACCTGTTGGTCTATGTCTTTGTCATCCTAGCATCTTAGTACCCCCATACACCTCTGTATACTCCTGTGACTCCACTTTATCCTATTAACTCCTGCTCTCTGTGACTCTGGTGACCCGTCTCCCCCATTGTCTTCAAGACCAGTGTCCTCGAGTTTTGGTGTCTCCGATTCCTTGTCTGTTCGGTGATCAGCCTTGGTCCTGTACCTGAAGATGTTTATCTGCCGCCTGCCCTGACCTTTGGTCTGTCCCCATTTATGAGATTGCTTGTCCATTTGCTAGTTCATTCTGGTTCTTTCACAGGTCAGCTGCCATCTGCTTGGGTGTGCTTGAGGGTCGCAACCATGGAGCTGTCCCGCGACAAACTCCATCACCCCATTAGGGTTGCGTTGGTGAATACCAGGTGGCTCGTTAGCCTCTGCACCTCAGACCTTTTTAGGGCTTACACAAACTGTACAGACTGTCTACTATTCCTCTAGCCCACATGTGTCAAACACAAGGCCCGCAGGCTGAATCCGGCCCTCCAGGACATTTCATGTGGCCCTCGCACCTCCCCTGCGGCTGCTGCACATCTCTGATCTGCACCCCACCTTGTCTCAGCAGTCGGCAACAGAGAGGACAACAGAAAACAGAACTCCTCCAGATCCTGCACTTCTGCAGAGAGGCTCGTCTCAAAAACTCCACTCACTTTTTAGCAGTCAGAAGAGAGGACACAACTTCTCCTACAGGTCCTGCACCTCTCTGTTCAGACGCAGCCCCCCCCCCCCCCCCCCGCCATCTCAGCCTCCACTGCTCTCAGCATTGATTAGACTCCGACAGCTGACTCCAGTCCTCCTCTGGTCCTCCTCCAGACCCCAGCTTCTCGGCAGCAGCACAAGGTGGGGGGGGGGGGGGGCACTGTGAGGTGAGAAAATGTGGGGACTCTTGACTTTTGATGTGGAGGGGGGTAAAGATAGAACCGATACTTTGAGGGCAACCATAATGCTAATGCGGCCTGCAATTAAATTGAGTTTGCTCGTAACAGTTACGGGAACACATTTTGCCACGCATTACAGCAACACACAAGGTTGGAGATTGGCAAAATATAAAATCTGAGTTTAGGTGAGCATTACATTCACAATCAACAGTTTTCTCTCTCCCGGCATGCATAAGAAATGCAGCTATACATAAAACAAGATAAATAATTTGCAGGATTCGCCAGCGGCAGGAAACAAGTAAACGGCTGAGCAGAGCGGCGTAGATTGGTCGCGGTGAATCTAACCGCTGCAGAGGAGTCGGCGCTCCATTCCCTGGATCCTAATTGCCAGGAGCTCTCGCCACCCCCTACCCCCCTCCAGCTTATCTCCGGCAGCAGTGCCGTTCCTTATCTCCCAGACAAATGGCCTGCGCACACAACTCAAACAGCGCGAGTATTTATCTCTCTGACATGCGTGTCCCTGTTTGTTTTCTGCAGCCTTGAGACATCGGCTCAATCTTCCAACATTATTTAAGGCTTTGCCTGGCAGGCTCCTCGGGCGCTCTTCTGTGGCATTAATCAATTTCAGAGATGCGTTTATCACGCGGCGTAATAAATCCAGGCCTAATCAATGCCTATCTGGTGTTGACAGTGACAGAAATCTTCAGGAAAAGAAATAAACTTCAGGAAAGCAGGAAAGATACATGGCCGGCGAGAGGCTTTGTCTCTTAATCCTGCTGTTCCTGCATCCATGTCAACAACGTCGGCTTCTCCCGCTATCAAAGGGAATACAAAACGAGTCGATAATACTGGCGCGGTTTTCAAAGTATTTTTTAATATTCCTGGGAATTAAATCTCCCAGAATTCCAAGTCGCGCAGCTTGACGTCAATTACGTTTGAAGGTATGGGGATGACCTTGGAAGATCAATGGCCTGAAAAATAGAAACCCATCCTTTTAGATTGTAAGCCCCCCATGAGCAGGATCCTTCTAAGGCCTCATTCACACCTATGCATTTTTCAGTGCGTTTTCTGTTTTTAAGAAATGCACTACAGTCCATTTAACATGGTTTCCTATGGGTCACATTCACAACTCTGTGTTTTCCACGGGTGTGTGTTTTTTGGAAAGGGTAAGGTTAGGTTCACACCTATGCGAATTGGATCCGGGTTTCCCCGCAATCCAATTCGCACGGTAGGAGATTATAACCGGCTCTCTATAGAGCCGGTTCACATATCTCTGCTGCGGCTCCGGTGTGAATTTGCACAGGGGTCCTTGTGCGTCTTTTGGTCCGTTTCAAGTCTGAATTCAGCCAAAAAATTCAGGCTGAAATCAGGCCTAAAACGGTGAGCGGTGACGCACCGGACCCCTGCTGGGAGCGGCATGCGGCAATAGTGTGAATCCAGCCTCAAGGACTTTTTTTTCCCCCACAGCAGGTTGCGTTTTTGGTACAATAGACTTTAATGGAAAAGCAGCAGAAACGCATCAAAAACACAGTGCTTGCGCTTTTGATGCGTTTCTGCGGCACGGCAACAGACACCTCCCAAAAACACCTCAAAACCACACCGGAAAAAATGCATCAACTGCAACCTGAATAGGTTTGATTTAGGCGGCTCATTCACACAGGCATATGCGTATTTTCTGCATGGAACCCAAGCAGAGCTAACGGAAGAGCTTCTGTCAAATATGCACCTACAGCGCCTTCAAAAAGTATTCATACCCCTTGAAATTTTCCACATTTTGTTACAACCAAAAACATAAATGTATTTTATTGGGATTTTATGTGATAGACCAACACAAAGTGGCACATAATTGCAAAGTGGAAGGAAAATGATAATTATTTGTAAAACATTTTGGAAAATCATTTATGTGAAAAGTGTGGGGTACATTTGTATTCAGCCCCCCTGAGTCAATACTTTGTAGAACCTCCTTTCACTGCAATTACAGCTGCAAGTCTTTTTGGGGATGTCTCTACCAGCTTTGCACATCTAGAGAGGGACATTTTGCCCATTCTCCTTTGCAGAATAGCTCAAGCTCTGTCAGATTGGATGGAGAACGTCTGTGAACAGCAATTTTGAAGTCTTGCCACAGATTCTCAATTGGATTTAGGTCTGAACTTTGACTGGGACATTTTAACACATGAATAGGTTTTCTTCTAAGATTGCCCCGTATTTGGCTCCATCCATCTTCCCATCAACTCTGACCAGCTTCCCTGTCCCGGCTTAAGAAAAGCAACCCCCAGTGGGGTTGGTGTGTCCAGGGTGATGTGCAGTGTTAATTTTCCGCCACACATAGCGTTTTGCTTTTAAGTCAAAAAGTAACATTTTGGTCTCATCTGACCAGAGCACCTTCTTCCACATGTTTGCTGTGTCCCCCCACATGGCTTCTTGCAAACTGCAAATGAGACTTCTTATGGCTTTCTTCTTGCCCCTCTTCAATAAAGGCAGTGGCAGCCCGTCCATTAAGTGCGCACTGGCCGAAAGTTGGACAACAATTGTCAAAAAGAGGGTACTAACGGTAAGATTTTAGGACGACAGTCTGTCAACAGACAATCCCTTGCCAACAATCATACCGTGTGTACGAGGCTTTATACACCACTTTTACCTACAGGTAAAGGTTTACCTGTAGGTACTGTAAATATCTTCTAAACCTGCACTGTTTAGGAGATATCCCCTGTATCAGCATGTCCCGACGTCATCGGCACATGCGCACTGAAGAAACGGCTCGATCGCATGCGCAGGAGTGACATTAACCTGGAAATAACTCTGGGAGACATGTCGCCGGTGACAGCGATGTGAAGGGACCGCTGCAACAGCTTTGATCTAAGGTAAGTATTTCACTATGAGCTAGTGTTCTATGCATACTAGTTCATTATGCCTTTGTCTTGCAGGTTTTTTTTTCCTCGGGTTTACAACCACTTCAATGAGACATTAGGGATCGTTTAGACGCCTGATGTCTCACCTGCCCTCCATTAAAGATAACAGAGCACAGTTCGTACTTTATTAGCTTCTTACCTGTCCGCAGCGACCAATGAAAATGACACCTGAAACTGGAAGTATACATAACGCTTCTGGGTTCTTTGCAGATAGGGGAGATCAGTGAATGAATGTTCGCTGGTCTCTCCCTCCCCCTCCACCCAATGCTACCTGCCATGTGGGTCCGGGGCCTGCAGGTGGGACAGATGAGCCTGGGAAGCATGATGGGTGGGGGGAGCACAGTTCCAAAGGGCACAGAAAGCGTTCAGATGACTGTACAGCCGCCAGGTCACTTTCCTAAGAGAGACAACTGTCGGCTTGTGGAGTGTACAACAGTTTGCATAACCCCCCCGGGTACAATAAGTACGACTTTTCAAGAATGAAAATCACTTTCACAGTTAGAATTGTGTTTAGTTGGGAAAAGTTTTCTATCCTGCTCCTTTCCACTAACGATTATAAAATCAAACAAATGTTCAAAAACCAAAAATTCTATAGGGCCAGCTTAAAACTCTTGAATTGTATTGTAATATTTCTGTCTTCCTTTTTATTGTACATTACTGCGCAGGCTATTATAGTGTTACTAAACCCACAACAGTAAAATCAGTGGGTATATGCAGTAACGCATGCTTGTTATACTCACTGTGGAATCTAAAGGGTTAATCCTCCGCATTGTGTAAAAAAGGCTGTTTGATCCGGTCTTCTCTGATCCTCCCCTTCTTCCACTGTCCTTAATCCATCTCCTGATAGCACAGAGCCTTGGGATCACTTTGCACTTTTTTTTCTTGGGAGAGTGCATGTGATCAGCACAGGGCCAATCAGCACTGTCCAGACAGAAGGTCAGGGGTTCTGAAGTCTCAGAGGACAATCAGGGTAGAATGAAAACTCCTCCTACAAGCTTTAACCAGTGCTCGACTGGACACTGATAGAAGTACTGCTGCTGATGAGAAAAGGTATTTAGCAGGTTATGTTTAATAAAATAATTGCATTTCCATGTTCTGTGTACTGTGGGAGACCAGATATAGTGAATGCAGGGTCACTTTAATTCTATATTAAATCCTGTATAATAATGAACACATATGTAGAACTGTATCAACAGAGGCACGGAACAGCAAATCCCTTCCCAAACTTGCTTTTCAAAGGAACAGATTACCAAGATAAGTAGACATAAACGCAATTACAAATATATCATATAATCTTTTGGCTGGATTTACACTGTTATGGTATGCATGGTAACACACAGGTGTAGGTGAATGAGCCTATACAGTTTTCTTTTGTCTTCCACACTAAATTGCAGTGAACAGATGTGAAAGAGGAAGAAATGGGATTTCTACTTGACATGCATTTTCATGCAGCACAATTTAAGAGCTTTGCTGCATCAAAAATGGAAAAGTGTGAATAGGCCTTTAATGTTGATGTAATAATAATAAAAAAAAAAAAATATTGCAGCTTTCATTAAACTAATACCAGATGATTCTGCCATGAAGTTTCTTGACCGGGTACTTCCTGTCATAAGGGGGACAACACTCTGTCCCTGCCTGTCATAAGGTGATTGTAAAGCTTTTTTTTTTTTCTTCATTAAAATAACAAACATGTTATACTTACCTGCTCTGTGCAATAGATTTGCACAGATCAGCACTTCTGACCCCCTTCCCCCTCTGAGTGCCCCCAATGCAAGACGCTTGCTATGGCTTCACTCGTGCTTGCACCCAAGCCTCGCTCCCTGTCACTGGCTCTGATTGACAGCATAAAAGACAATGGCTTCTGCTGCTGCATCTGAGCCAATGAGAGAGGGAGAGAGAGAGAGAGAGAGAGAGAGAGAGAGAGAGAGAGAGAGAGAGAGAGAGAGAGAGAGAGAGCGGGCGCCTCAGCTCTCATGCACATCGCTGGATCGCAATCAAACTCAGGTATGTAGGGGGCGCTTATACAACCAGCTCTAACCACCTTTAAGAAACCTGCCCTGAGAAATTCCATGCAGCCATTGCTAGAGTGCCTGCAGATAGGAAGGGGCTGTAATAAAACTGTAAGGCAGGGGTAGGCAACCTCGGCCCTCCAGCTGTTTTGAAACTACAAGTCCCATGAGACACTGCAAGACCCTGACAATCACAGGCATGTCTCCCAGAGGCAGAGGCATGATGGGATTTGTAGTTTCACCACAGCTGGAAGGTCAAGGTTGCCTACCCTTGTTGTAGGGGGTCAGCAGTTCTAATTTAAGAGGGATGAAAAAAAAATTAAAAAGAAAAAAAATATTGGGAATTTATTACTACATGCAGTGCTTTAACAAACTAAATATTATTCCGTTAGGGATTACTCAAAATATATCCTAATTGTCTTTAAAAGCTATGACAATCAGTGTCTGGTGTGCAAGTTTCAGGACAGTTGAGCCATTTGACCTGTACAATGGACGGATGAGAACAGTTGAGCCATTTGACCTGTACAATGGACGGATGAGAACAGTTGAGAAGTTGGACCTGTACAATGGATGGATGAGGACAGTTGAGAAGTTGGACCTGTACAATGGATGGATGAGGACAGTTGAGAAGTTGGACCTGTACAATGGATGGATGAGGACAGTTGAGCCATTTGACCTGTACAATGGATGGATGAGAACAGTTGAGCAGTTGGACCTATACAATGGATGGATGAGGACAGTTGAGCAGTTGGACCTGTACAATGGATGGATGAGGACAGTTGAGCAGTTGGACCTGTACAATGGATGGATGAGGACAGTTGAGCCGTTGGACCTGTACAATGGATGGATGAGGACAGTTGAGCAGTTGGACCTGTACAATGGATGGATGAGGACAGTTGAGCCATTTGACCTGTACAATGGATGGATGAGAACAGTTGAGAAGGTGGACCTATACAATGGACGGATGAGGACAGTTGAGCCATTTGACCTGTACAATGGATGGATGAGAACAGTTGAGCAGTTGGACCTATACAATGGATGGATGAGGACAGTTGAGCAGTTGGACCTGTACAATGGATGGATGAGGACAGTTGAGCCATTTGACCTGTACAATGGATGGATGAGGACAGTTGAGCAGTTGGACCTGTACAATGGATGGATGAGGACAGTTGAGCCATTTGACCTGTACAATGGACGGATGAGAACAGTTGAGCAGTTGGACTTGTACAATGGATAGATGAGGACAGTTGAGCAGTTGGACCTGTACAATGGATAGATGAGGACAGTTGAGCAGTTGGGACCTGTACAATAGATAGACCAGGCCATACCTCACAAAACAAAGGCTATGTGGAAGCAGGACCTTAATGGTTGAACATGGACAATAGGTGGCATAGGTAAAGGCAAATTGTAAATCCACAGTACATTGTTTATGCTAGAATAAAAAAAAAAACACACACTTTTGCATACAGATAGCCTAAGTACCTGCATTCAGTCTTTATTTTAACATCCTGTAGTCCCCTGTAGCAGGGGCTGCAATCTGCACCAGTCAAGGCATTACTGCTTTGCACAGTGCTGCCACTGATACTGTGAGCCTGCTTACAAAAGAAGAAAGCAAGGGGATGAACAGATCAGTGCACTACTGCTCCTTCACTATCCAATCAGCAGGTTGGGGACTGGCCCTTAAACAGGCTATACTGCCTAAATGCACTGAAGTCTGGGACCAGGTTGTGCTGTCTAGCAAGGGTTCCTTCCCATGCACTAATGAGCCCCTCTGATGGGCTTGTAGAGAGATCTCACTGCTCCAAGTCTGTAAGAAAATCCCTGGCTGCCGTAGAAATCTGGGTGCCAAACACACTCTATGAACTCAACAAGAAAGTAGCAAGATGCACATCAATTATGTTAGACCACGTCCAAATTTATTACATTTGGACACAGCACACTTAAGCCCTGTCTAGGACCGTTCCTCTCTAATGTGCGAGAGGCAAGGTCCTAGGCGGGGCAACAGTGGGTTTAATAAAGCTGGATGTGACTGGACATCATCGGCGTGCAACTTCCTGCTTTCCTATTGAATTCATAGAGTGTTGGGCTCCCTTTGGTCAGAACCTGGAGTTCTAGAGGACGAGGGATTTTAATACAGGCTTTTAGCAGTCAGATCTCTCTGCAAGCCAATCAGAGGGTCCATCCCGTGTGAATTGACCCAGTTCCGCAGCTCATTGAATTTTAAGTTAGAGATAAATTTGAAGGATGTCCAAGCTCATCTCTAGTTGTTAACACAAGATGCATTTCAGAACTGGCCCAAGAATCACAAGTGATGCTCAAAGCGTGCGGCATTAACTGCTTTTGGGGAGCCAGCCAAAACAATCCACCTTGGTCTGCTGTACCCTCCACACAACCCAACTGTAGTCTGGTACTGATGAAATTCCAGTATCAGTAAACAGGCTTCTATCATCTGTGGATCAATTTAAACTTCTAAACATGCTGACATAAATCACACAGTGATAGAATACCCCGAGAGACAAAACAGCGATGGGTAATTAAAAACACATTTCGCCAATGAATATCAAGAACGCAAGCTTCTTTAGTAACGAAAAATTCCCTGAAGACCACATCAGTAAACAAAATAGCAGTTATTTACACTCTGATGTGTGACGGTTCACACTCTGCCAGGCTTTTAAAGTTGTTCGGCTTCACTTAGGAGATGGATTGAATGCCCAGGAACACATCTCATACATTAATAAGGTATCCACCATACATGACTATCATTTATTCCTAATGAAAACCCATCCAGAGCTCTTGTTGTGGGTCACACCATCTTTAATGAGAACGATGGGAAGGATTAGTCAATAGGTAATGGAGCATCGCTGTCTTCGGAATGCTGTATTATAAGGAGAGGATTCTTGCAAGGGGTCACCTCTAAGAAATTGCTGACGGGTCCCTCTGGCTTGGTGCCTCCTGGATGTCGACTGGCACTGTCTGCCCCCTTCACAACTAGAGAGCTGTCAGCGGCATCGTGCCCATGGGGGACCTCTGGGGCGTTAACTGCCACATGCGCTGTCATGTCTTGTACAAGAACAGTTGCGAGGGTCGGGGAAGGATCTGCATTTGCAGCTGTGGAAGGTTGGCTGGGTGTTATCTCCACAGCCTGTATGAGCGCCGTCTCATGCAAGTCTTGTGTTTCTGATTCCTCTGAGCTGCTGCCGCTCTCGTCCTCATCAGATGAAGTGTATTCAGATGAGGAACTGCTGGAAGTTTCAGACGTAATGAGGGCTGCGGGCTGCCTGGGAACGCCGCCTGCAGTCTCCAGCAATTTCTCTTCCTCTTGTACCAGACTGGCAGCTTCCTCTAACTCTTCCAGCTCCAAGCCCAGGTCTGCTTTGGAGAGGCTGGCAGCCTGCAGCAAGTCTGCGAGACCTGCCAATTTCTTGGACCTAATCGAGGAATGGGAAGGAAGAAAAAAAAACTATTAGTGCCAATGGGTAGGCAGATAAAAAATACACACATTTAAGCAAGTTTATTGCATTTAAAAAAAAAAATCTTTAATGCATATTGAAAGAGAACTTTCATCTGTCTTTATATTAGCTTCTTGTACATACCTGCACAGAATCATCCCTACACTGCACAGCACACAGGGAGCTAAATGACAGGAGGGCTGAGAGCATCAGTGTGCTGAACTCCTTCAGTATCCAATTACAGCCTATGGGGACCCTTGACCAAGCTTTATTGCTTCAAGTGTAGTACAGAAAAGTGAGGTCATGGGCCCTCCAGTGAAATCCTGAAGAAGCGGAGGGTCCCAAATCTCTCGAGAAGAGGCACATGACGTTAAATTTGGGGCTCATTCACATGGACATCAGGCCCTAGCACCCCTCTCAGAGGAGGTTTGGAGCTGTTTTACAGCCATTCAGTAGGTAATGCTGCCCATTGACTTTAACGGGTGAGTTTGACATGTGGTGCCTCCTGTCAAACTCAAAATTCCAAATTAAAGTGACCACACCATGAAGCAAAGCTCTGGGCCAATGAAAATAGGCCCAAGCAGCCACCGTACAGTGCCTTAATTTTCCACATTTTGTCATGTTACAACCAAAAATGTAAATTTATTTTATTGGGATTTTATGTGATAGACCAACACAAAGTGGCCAGAGGCCAGATTTGTAGAGTGCACGACTGTGGACAGATTCTCCCACCTGAGCTGTGGATCTCTGCAGCTCCTCCAGAGTTACCATGGGCCTTTTGGATGCTTCTCTGATGAATGCTCTCCTTGCCCGGCCTGTCAGTTTAGGTGGACGGCCATGTCTTGGTAGGTTTGCGGTTGTGCCATACTCTTTTCAGATGATGGATTGAACAGTGCTCTGTGAGATGTTCAAAGCTCTGGCCACTTTGTGTTGGTCTATCACATAAAATCCCAATAAAACACATTTACGTTTTTGGTTGTAACATGACAAAATGTGGAAAATTTCAAGGGGTATGAATACTTTTTCAAGGCACTGTATATTTTTTTAGATGGGTGGTCAGGTTTTGGGGGGGGGGGGGATTATGGATCAACCAGCTGTTTTTACCTCCCCCTGGCAACCTGTGTGTATTTATCCTTACCTAGGCACTGCAGGCAAAAGCCAGTGTGTAAGGTTAACATTTTTACAAGAGGGTCTTAAGCAGGGGTCTCCAAATTTTTCAGTTTGAGTTTTATAGATCAATGAAAAATAAATTAATAAAATAAGTTTTACTTGAATATTTTTTGGAATCAGCATAATAGGATTCAGAACAAGAGAGAGAGAACTTCAGTAAAACAAAGCAAAGTCTCCCATTACATCAGAGACCCCCTTACATCAGGGTACTCATCAAAGCCCCACTTAGAAGTTTGAAATGACATCAGGGTCCCCTTTACATCAGAGTCCCCATCAAAGTCCCTTCCTACATGACAGTCCCCATAAGAGTCCCTCTTTACATGAGGGCCCCCATTAGAGCCCCTCCTACATTAT
This sequence comes from Lithobates clamitans, assembly GCA_037952925.1. NCBI lineage: Eukaryota > Metazoa > Chordata > Amphibia > Anura > Ranidae > Lithobates > Lithobates clamitans. The sequence goes on from JBBGZY010001010.1 coordinate 791,417, forward strand.
ATTATGGTTCCCATCAGTGTCCTCCATTTACATCAGGGTCCCCATCAGAGCTCATTTTAGGAGGCCACCCTCACATCACAATTCCTATCAGTGGTTCAACATCACCTTGCTTACAGAATGGCTGTAGTCAGTGTATCTGGGAGACAGAGCAAGTATGAATGGAGGACGTTCTGTCCTCCTGCTGAAGCAAGCTCATCAGTTGCTGGTGGTCCTAGCAACCAACTGGCTTGCAGAAGGACAGTGCAGCGGGTGGAACTCAACCTTAGCTGAAAGCCAGAAGCAATCCTTTTGCGGACCAATAATGGCCTGTGGTCCGTAGTTTGGAGACCCATGGTTTAAAGCAGGGGTCTCCAAACTTTCTTAACAAAGGGCCGCTTTACTTTCCTTCATATGTTACGGGGGCCAGAGTGTGGCCATTGGTATTAGAAAATCCCAGATGTCAGTGGCAGTAAACATTGCCCCATCGTTGGTATTAGGGGATAGGAATAGTGCCCCATCATTAGTATCAGTGGGAAAAATAGTGCCCCATCATTGGTATCAGTGGAATGGTGCCCTATCGTTGGTATTAGTGGGAAGAATAGTGCCCTATCATTGGTGTCAGTGGGAAGAATAGTGCCCTATCATTGGTGTCAGTGGGAAGAATAGTGCCCTATCATTGGTGTCAGTGGGAAGAATAGTGCCCTATCATTGGTGTCAGTGAAGGAATAGTGCCAAGTCATTGGTGTCAGATGGAGGAATAGTGTCCCATCGTTGGTGTCAGCAGCAGGAACTATGCCCCACTGTTGCTGACAGTGGGAGGAATAATGCCCCAAGAGCCGGATAAAAGCAGGCAAAGGGCCACATCTGGCCCCTGGGCCGCAGTTTGGAGACTTCTGGTTTAAAGGATAAGTGGGCCTTGCAATTAGATGCGTGCTCCACATTAGACATCATTGCAAAAAAAAAAATTTGGATTTCAACAAATAAAGGTAAATCATGGCTTAACGGATATATTTTCACTGCATAGGTACAAAAAAACGGTAAAGAGTTTTTAGAGGCACAGCGATGAACTTTTACACTAACTGGTTCATTTTATGTGCATTAACAATCCTAAAAGGCTTAAAAACTGCCAAATACGTATTACAGAGCTCACCACAGCAGAACTATACAGTAGAAATAAAGAGATCCAACTGATAATGAAACAAACTGCCAGACTGAACAACATGCTGGATAAACCCAATGAAATATGGGCACCAAGGGAGCTCCAGAATGCTCAGGGATGACTTTGCTCTTAGTACGGCGGCCTAACTTCCAGACCGTTTTCTTTTCCTTATAAACGCCCCCTTTACCCCCCCCCCCCCTCCTCCACTGTTCTGTTCCCTTATATATTTTTTCTTTTCAGGTGTCTTTACACTGATACAAACTACTATGACTTACAACATTGTTATCGCATCCAAATGAAAGCCTAAGTGCAAAAAATAGAAGTCAGCAAAAGGGACACAAACTTACAGTTAGTAGGATGTGTCCCTTATGCTGATGCCCCCTCTGTACATGTCCCCACCCACATCACCGTTATCTTCCAGTGCAGCTGGGGTTAAAAACAAATAAGGGGCCGTCACAGGCTCTCCTCAAGAAATCCCGACTATGCCCACCTTTTCCACACAGATCCACCATTCTACAGCTTTTATGAATGGAGGGGGGAGGAGTTATCAATCATCCGTATGTCCTCCATTCATAGACCATGGCAGATAGAGGCATTAGCACATTCTGACTGTCTGTAAGTTATGTCCCTTGTACTGATTTTTCAGTTTTTTAGTTCGACTGCACTTAGACTTTAAAGCCCAACTCTAGGCAAATAAAAAAACAAACCCTTGCAACTGGGCTACACCCACCCACAATCCCACTGGTGGACTGTCCTTCGGCACCATCACGTCCAGTGCAGGGCTATCAGTCATTCTCTGGTCTTAATGACATCAGGACCTAGACAGGTGAAGCATGGGGGTGCAGACCCTGAAAGGACTGGGGAGGGGTGGCAGATTCGGTAAGCAGATCTTACATTTTTCCCCTAGAAATAAATTAGCAATTAATTAACCCTTGCTTTGAGGGGGCACAGCCTCACTGCAAGAGATTTTTTTTTTTTAAATTTGCCCGGAATTGGGCTTTATGTTTTACGATCAAGTCCTGAAGTCTAGGGGGGTGGGGGGTGACTTATTTGTTGAACTCTGCAAAATTGAGGAATTAGCCCCCAGAGTTATGATACAAGACCATGACCTGCATATAAAAACAGAAAATGACTCCTGCGCACAAGTGGTCGACCCAATATAAAAGGGATACACTGGCCTTGCTGCCCTCAAGGATGGGGATTCCTAGCAGACAAAGAAATAAAAAGAGAGAAGGGCGCACCAGCCATGTGCATTATCTTTTTGCTGAGCTCTGATGAAGAAGGGATGAGCCCTTCGAAACGCGTAAGCGAGCAGTGTTATATATTCCTCGGAAATACCTTTGGAAGGCTTTGTTCATCATTTATACCACTTGTTGCAAGTTGATGTCCAAGGTTTATGGCACATGATTCTTTACTGCTTGTGAGTAATTTCCTTTATCATTTTACTTAATAAATGTTTTACAAAAGATAATGCACATGGCTGGTGCGCCCTTCTCTCTTTTTATTACCATGACCTGCATGTCTGGACGTAGGACGAAACTCACTTGGTATCTCTCCTCCTGTAGGAGTATTATAGGATCCTATAATGTACACATGTTATTTTCTGTAACTATATTGTCAGCAATTCAAATCCCTGCACCTCTTGTTCATTTCTCTTTTGTACGGTGAAAAAAATAACAAAAAAACCTGCCAAATATCAAAGCGAACCCACACCAAAAAATGAAGGGTGCTGCTCCAGGATTCTGTCTGTCCGGGTCCAGTCCGGTAACGGAGAATGCTAGGGAAGCGCTGGTCTTGGCCCAGTAAATGCAAGCCTAAGCCCCGTGGGCGGGGTGAAGCGCATCAGAGGCGTGGCCAGGACAGAGTCTGGGCGGAGTCTGTTTTTACTACAGAAATCGCTGGTTTCTGCTGGATGTGCAACACCTAGGACCTTTCCTTATGCCAAATATCAATGGCACCAATTCCTTAACAATTCTCAGTTGAAAGCAGTTAAAGTATATGCAAACCATAACAATGAACTTCCAAAATTTGCTTTTGCCCTGTTGAATATACCATTAAAAGTGTTTTGTTATATCTGTTTGATAAGTGCGCCCCAAAAAATCTGTGGATCATTTTAGAAATCTTGTCAAATAACTTCCTATGCTCTCTGTGCTGTTATAAATTACATTGTTCTCAGCTATTTTTGGCTTTGTTAGGTTCGCTTCACACCTATGCGTTTGTTAATGCTTTTTGCAGAAACGCACTACAGTCCATTTAACATGGCTTCCTATGGGACACATTCACATCTATGCTTTGTTCAGCTGCTGTGATTTTGAAAAGGGTCAGAGACTTTTTTAAAAGCAAAACATTGCGTTTTTGGTTCAATAGACTTCAATGGAGCTGCAGAAAAGCATGTAGTGCGTTTCTGCCATGATTTTACTGCAATTCACATTTTTTAGGCCTCGTTCACACAAGATATTTAAAAAAAGCCAGCGCTGCTTCCAAAAAAAAAAATAGCAGCATTAAAAACGCGCTATTAACAGTGTTTTTGAATAATGTTCATGGGCATTTTTCTGCGTTCGCGTTTTTGCAGTAAAAACACTCCCCATTATGTAAAAACGAATAAAACCGCCAAACACGGCTAAATGCTTGTTATGCCGCGTTACACACAGTCAGACTTTCCGATGTAAAATGTGCGATTGGGGCTTGTTGTCAGAAATTGCGACCGTGTGTAGGCTCCATCGGACAGTTTCCATCGCACAAAATTTGAGATCTGGTTCTCAAATTTTCCGACAACAAAATCCGTTCGCTGAAATCCCGATCGTGTCTACACAATTCCAACGTACAAAGTGCGACGCATGCTCGGAATCAAGCAGAAGAGCCGCACTGGCTATTAAACTTAATTTTTCTCAGCTCGTCGTACGTGCTGTACGTCACCGCGTTCTTAACGTACGGAAATTCCGACAACTTTGTGTGATCGTGTGTATGCAAGACAAGTTTGAGCCAACATCCGTCGGAAAAAATCCACAGGGCATTAGTGTTTTTTTTTTTTTTTTTTAGCATTTTGCGTTTTTATAGCTCAACAGCCTCTGCTCCTGGAAGCCCAGGGTGTCATTTTTTCCTACTGCCCCATAACGCTTATGCCTCCAAACGCCTCTAAAAGTTTATGTGTGCATGGACACATAGGCTAATATGGAGGGGCGCTCAGAGGCAGTACAAAAAAAAAAAAAAGTAAGACGCCCCAAGAGCAGCTGTAAAAAACGTCCCGTGTGCATGAGGCCTTAATCTACCCAACAACAAACTGGACGCACAAAAAAAAAATAAAATAAAATAAAATCAAAAAATGCAAATCAAAAAATGCGTGAAAAATGTGTGCATAAACAGATCAAAAGCAAAGTGCATAGGTGTGCACCAAGCCTTACGAAGAAGAGGAGAGAGGGCAAGATGTTTGTCAAAAGCAGGAAAACTGCCTAGGGTGACAGCACTGCTCCTCCATAGATACACTGCAGTAAGTGAGCGTTGTCACTCTAGGTCACTTGGAGAAAATAGAGGAAAAAACTAAATTTAATGCAGCGACCGCATCTAAGGACTGGCAAGCTGCAATATATTAGATGTTTGTTCTTGGGTTTGGATTCAGATGTTATCATTGTGTACAATCTCAGAGAGTGCTGGGCAGTGCAATGGAGCAGACATCTGTGTACAATCCGCTACATCACATCCATTGGAAGAACACACCATTCCCAGGAAATTCACTTGCTCTTTGAATAGTGACTGTTTACATTTACATTGTTACATCTTGCCTAGTGAAGTCTTCATTGGGTGGATGTGCAAGCTGTACCATTGATGGCCAGCCATAGAGAACAGGCTCATTTGTTATTCTCTTAAATCTGTTCATTCTGTTCTTGTGATTAACCTGTTTAAAGCTTTAAAATTGTCAGTCAACAGAGCAGCCGCACAGATTTATTACTGGTGTGTGAGAGATAACATTGTGATTAGTGAAGTGTTTTGTCTAACCATATAGAAGTGATACTTCTCTGTAAGACTACCTGCCCTCCAACAGCCCTGAGTCACTTTAATTGGTCTATATTCTGCCTTCCTCCTTTCCCCCTCTTCAATAACATTTTAACCACTTACGGACCGCTGCACGCCGATATACGTCATAAATTTGAAGAGGAATATCGTTGTTATGGCAGCAGCTAACTGCCATAACCCTGGTATCCGCTTCTTCTGCTGGTGGTCCGCTTTCCGATAAGAGTGGTCTCTGCGGTGGATTCACCGCAAGATTATTATTATTATACAGTATTTATATAGCGCCAACAGTTTACGTAGCGCTTTACAACTTGAGGGTAGACAGTACAAATACAATACACTTTGATACAGTAGGAATCAGAGGGCCCTGCTCCTTAGAGCTTACAATCTAAGATCACTTTTATCGGCGGTGGGAGAGGGCCCCCCCACTCCCGCCGCACTTCGGTGCCCTCCACCGGTTACTGGAGCCGTCGGCATCGGTGGAGGCGATCGGATGTTACCCCTTGCTGGGTATGGAGACCAGTGAGGGGAAGATTGCCCCCCACCCGTCTCCATAACCTTGCAGGGCGGAAGTGATGTCAAAACGTCACTTCTGCCCATAGCTCTTAAAAGGGCCATTTTTTTTTAAATGACACATTTTTTTTATATTGCATTGTAGCGTAAATATGAGATGTGAGGTCTTTTTGACCCCAGATCTCATATTAAAGAGGTCCTGTCATGCTTTTTTTCTATTACAAGGGATGTGTACATTCCTTGTAACAGAAATAAAAGTGACACAATTAAAAAAAAAAAAAAAGTGTAAAAATAAAAAATAAAAAAGGTAAAATAAATAAGAATTTTTTTTCTTTTAAATTTATTTCTCTCGTGCAGAAGCGAACGCATACGTGAGTAGCGCCTGCATATGAAAACTGTGTTCAAACCACACATGTGAGGCATCGCCGCGATCAGTAGTGTGAGAGCAATAATTCTAGCCCTAGACCTCCTCTGTAACTCAAAACATGCAACCTGTAAAATTTTTTAAACGTCGCCTATGCAGATTTTTAAGGGTAAAAGTTTGTCGCCATTCTACGAGCGGGCGCAATTTTGAAGCATGACATGTTGGGTATCAATTTACTCGGCGTAACATTATCTTTCACAATATAAAAAAAAAATTGGGCTAACTTTACTGTTGTCTTATTTTTTATTTCAAAAAGTGTATTTTTTCAAAAAAAAAGTGCGCTTGTAAGACTGCTTGGCAAATACGGTGTGACAGAAAGTATTGCAACGACCGCCATTTTATTCTCTAGGGTGTTAGAAAAAAAATGTATAATGTTTGGGGGTTCTATGTAATTTTCTAGAAAAAAAAAAAAAGTTTTTAACTTGTAAACAACACATCTCAAAAAGTGGCTCGGTCCTTAAGTGGTTTAAATAAAACCTTTCAGTTTTCATTCTGATGAACAGAAAAGGGGTACTGCCAAACCCCCTCCTTGGAGAGAGAGCGCAGCCCCTCTGGTTCCCCAGCAGTGCTTCCACCATGGCGGAGAAAACTGATGGCATGGTGGAAGCAGCTGTTTCCTGTTAAGAGGTGGAGCTACGCTCTCTTCAAGGTGCTGTCCTGAAAGGCGAACGGAGAAAATAATAAATGAATAATACTAATTAAAAAAGAGATAAAAGCTAACGGAAAAGCTAAAAAAGCTGAAATACCTAGCAACAAATGATGCAACAGATCATAGTTTTCTCTATTGGCTAATAAAAAAAAACGGCAAAGGTCAAAAACGTGCGCAAGTCGTGCATAAAAGCGCACCAAGATCGAGCATAAAATCACGCGGAAAAACGCTTAAAGACGCTACGCTCAGGTGTTAATGCGGCCTGAGTTTGTCTTAATTAAATAAAAATATTGTGAAAGAAAACATGCCAGCAGCCTGCTTTGTGCTCCTACCAATGCTAGCAGTGGGTTGGCTCTTGGGAGGAGTTATGCAAATATCAAAATGCCTTAATGTAGGGATATGCAATTAGCGGACCTCCAACTGTTGCAAAACTACAAGTCCCATCATGCCTCTGCCCCTGGGTGTCATGCTTGTGGCTGTCAGAGTCTTGCTATGCCTCATGGGACTTGTAGTTCTGCAACAGCTGGAGGTCCGCTAATTGCATATCCCTGCCTTAATGGCTGGATGTCAGCCTGGAGGAGTCCGATGTGAATGTGACTACTGACTTCAGTACAGCTAATACTTTACTTATGTCTGATGATAAGTGTACCATACAAGCTCTCATTTGCCCCTAGAGGCTGAACCACCATTTGTGAGATATATATTCCAAGTTTGAAATCCTGGTTTTGGTTATTTTGGTGTTGTGGCTTCCATCCAGGGAAAGTACTGTGTAGACATCTGGTGTGAATGTGCCCTTAATGCTTTGGGTGTTCTGGTGGTTGGGACATAGGATGAGCATCTGTTTTCTTCCAACCGGTCAGCCAAGAAAGTGACCCAGTAAAATGGTCCTGTGAGCTGCAAATATATGTATGCCCGGATCAGTGAGACCTGTTTCTTTACCCTCCAAATGTGTGTCCTGAGGAAGCGATCCAGCGAAACGCGTTGACGCACAGGGGCTCAAGCCTGCTTTGATGCCATACTATTGAAACATCATCTCATCCTTTGGGTATAAGCAACGTCCAACTTTTCTGGCCATTGCGTGGCCGTTAAGGACGATACCTTTTTATAATTTTATATTGCTTATGTCTATGTATTTATGTTTAATCAAATTAAATTTTTTAAGACAATAGAGACAATCTGCTTCCAAAGTCCGACCTAGAGGGTTTCTTTTTTTTTTTGCCAATGAATTCTATGGATGTGGCACATGAGTGATTTACTCTAAATTATTGTGCACTGAGATGCGTTGCATTTACATGCGTTTTGGCAGTGCAGAAAAATGCTGTACTATTTTTCACCGCACTGAAATGATGTAAACTATGCCTATAGCTGTGATCGAGAACCTTGGCACCCCAGATGTTTTGGAACTACATTTCCCATGATGCTCAACTACATTGCAGAGTGCATGAGCATCATGGGAAATGTAGTTCCAAAACATCTGGGGTGCCAAGGTTTGCCATCACTGTCCAATAGAATAACCTGGATTTTGATGTCTATGCAGGTGGAATGCAGTCATTAATGCATCCAACTGCATCTGGTGTGAATGCTCCCTTAATGCTTTGGGTGTATTGGTGGTTGGGACATAGGATGAGCATCTGTTTTCTTGCAACCACTCAGCCAAGAAAGTGACCCAATAAAATCGTCTTGTGAGCTGCAAATATATTTCTTCTTTGAAGTGTGTTATTGCGGCCCGTGTCCTGATGGGAAGTGAAGGGAAATCACCCCACCGGGGACACGGCTCACAAATTAAATCTGGCAAAGGTACCAGTGTACTACAGCAATGCCGGGTAATATAGACGCATCATTTGCAGCTTTCGTACTTTTCACACTGATCTACACAGCCGGCTCACGTCTGAGTCCCGCGTTCTGCTCTGCGCCTTGTCCTGGCCTCCCGGCACGCGGATACTTTATATTCTAAGCGTCGTGTTCTGCCTGAGATGAACACAAGGATCTGTTAGCAGTTATAAGCAGCTGGATAGATCACAAGTGGCCCTTTCCAGGGGGAGACTGAGAATAACAAAGTTTAATCCCGGTTTCCTCTCATTCCATTCCTGTGACATTACCGGACTGGAAATAGAAGAAAGACAAGCAACCAGCAGAAGATTAAGCAGCTCCAGCCCTGACCTAAAATGAACATGTGAACAAGGGGTTTGGGCGGCCTTTGGCACCAGAGACACTACAAGTCCCAGGGTTCTAAAAGAAAAAAATAATAATTTTGCTGATATACATTATATTGCCAAAAGTATTGGGACGCCTGCCTTTACTCACACATGAACTTTAATGGCATCCCAGTCTTAGTCTGTAGGGTTCAATAATGAGTTGGTCCACCCTTTGCAGCTATAACTCTTCTGGGAAGGCTGTCCACAAGATTTAGGAGTGTGTCTATGGGAATGGTTGACCATTCTTCCAGAAGCGCATTTGAGGTCAGGCACAGATGTTGGACAAGAAGGCCTGGTCTGCTGTCTCTAATTCATCCCAAAAGTGTTCTATCTGGTTGAGGTCAGGACTGTGTGCAGGCCAGTCAAGTTCCTCCACCCCAAACTCGCTCATCCGTGTCTTTATGGACCTTGCTTTGTACACTGGTGCGCAGTTGGAACAGAAAAAGGCCATCCCCAAACTGTTCCCACAAAGTTAGGAGCATGAAATTGTCCAAAATGTCTTGGTATGCTGACACCTTAAAAGATTCCTTTACTGGAACTAAAGGGCCAAGCCCAACCCCTGAAAAACAACCCCACACCATCTCCCCTCCACCAAATGATTTGGACCTGTCCAGGCCTTCTCGTCCAACATCAGTGCCTGACCTCACAAATGCACTTCTGGAAGAATGGTCAAACTTTCCCATAGACACACTCCTAAACCTTGTGGACAGCCTTCCCAGAAGAGTTGAAGCTGTTATAGCTGCAAAGGGTGGGCCAACTCATTATTGAACCCTACGGACCAAGACTGAGATGCCATTAAAGTTCATGTGTGTTTAAAGGCAGGCGTCCCAATACTTTTGGCAATATAGTTTATACAAATCAGCAGCAGGATTTTCACTGGTGCCTAGGCTTAAGTAGTGCCACCAATGAAGCAAAGTGTGGCACTTGGTGTGGGGTTGCCCAGGGGCCGAAGTGTCCCTAACCGAACACTCCGCCCTCACTGGAGCTCAGTGCCATTTTCTTATATACAAAGGACAGGGTTACTAAGCTGGTTTCTAGAACTCAGGAGGCTAGGCCGCGCAGCATCATTGGTTGTTACGGTGCAGCATAACAGCCAATGATGCTGTGCAGCTCTGCTGTCTGCATCCAAGCAACCAATGACCCACCACCAAACAGCGTCATTAGTTGCCAAGAAGCTGGCAGCTGGGCCATGGCATCTTTGTTTGCTGTGCCAGTGTCCTTGCAACCAAAGAGACAGCCATTAAATATAAGACAGCAAATGGAGGGGGTGGCATTTAACCTAAGGCACCTAAGATGGCAATTTACCTAAAGCACCTATTAACCTAGACCAGCCTTTCTCAGTCTTTTTCCTGCAGAGGAACCCTTGAAATAATTTTCAGATTTTGAGGAACCCTTACAAAAAAAAAACACTTCACTGGGGACCAATGGGTAGAATGCTCCTGTTGTAATGATGGTCCCAATGCCACCCGTACAGACCGTTTTGGGTTGGGTTCATGTACCTGGCTCTGCTAAGTGGCACTGGCCCTAGAACTATGCAGGCACCATCAGATGGGACGTCAATCAGCCATAGCTCAATGAACCCCTAGCACCTTCTAGAGGAACCCCAGTTGTGAATAGCAGAACTAGGCACACTCCTGCCTCGGCTCTTCATCCTTGCAGGCTCCATGTATATCCAAAGGCATATATAAAATTTGGAGTAAAAGGTGAGGGTGGTCATACACTGCTCAAATTATTGCAGATTCCTGCTGGTTCAACTAAAATTCAAGCAACGTGTGGGCCTGCTGAAACTGCTCTGCTCACCAAAAGTCAATTGTTCCAACAGAATTTTGTCGAAGGAGCCTGTTGGAAAACATTCAGCCGAACATTGACTACACGGACGCAGCTGCTGTTTGGGTATTCTGACAGCCAGTGGTGCCAGCTGTCAGAATGCAATAGCCAGGCAGGAGGGATCTGTTTATCCACAGCCTCAGCCCGGAGCGCTCGGAATAGTGCCAGCTCTTCAGGAGTGATAGTCTTTGCCTGTGTACTGTGACCCCCAACTCAGATGGGAGTTGAATTACCTGCTCCTATGCTCTGATCAAGTCGCTCCTTTGTGAGTACAATGTATCTTTATTTTATTAATGAAGAGTGTTCTATCTGCTCTGTATAAATTTCACTGTTCCTACAATAATTATGTCTGGACTGTCGTCTTCCAGCAGAGCTGCAACTTGGTTGGTCAAAAGGTCATTACAATATCCGGCCATCCTCTAAATTAAGTGGCGCTGTGATGTAGGCCCTCGAGATTTGCTACACACACTATATTGCCAAAAGTATTGGGACGCCTGCCTTTACACACACATGAACTTTAATGGCATCCCAGTCTTAGTCCGTAGGGTTCAATATTGAGTTGGCTCACCCTTTGCAGCTATAACAGCTTCACCTCTCTTCTGGAAAGGCTGTCCACAAGGTTTAGGAGTGTGTCTATGGGAATGTTTGACTATTCTTCCAGAAGAGCATTTGTGAGGTCAGGCACTGATGTTGGACGAGAAGGCCTGGCTCGCAGTCTCCACCCTAATACATCCCCAAAGGTGTTCTATCAGGTTGAGGTCAGCACTCTGTGCAGTATAAAAGCAGTGTGAATGGTAAGCCTTTATGAAACTTTCAGTAAGCTTTTGCAGTGCTTTTGGTAAGCTTTGAGCAGCTTTCTCTAAGCATTTAAACCACCCTTTGACTCCTGTTAGGAAATGTTATACACAGATCTTAATGGGAGTGCTGATTATCACTTTAAAACAAGCTGCTAGTGGGCTTCAGCAGGTATGAAACAAGCTTCAAGTAGTGCTGAAGCCTGCTAGCAGCTTGTTTAAAGTGGCAATCGGCACTCCCATTAGGATCTGTGTTCAACTCTCACGCTTACCCCTAACGCTGGTGGTCAGGCACTATAGCTGGCTTCTGTGTTCTTCACCTATAGCAGCCCCCTTTCCCATAAGGCAAGCAGGCCTACCAGTACTCTGTTGCCCCCAGGACTTATACACAATGCTATAGTGCCTGGCCTCCATGAACTGAGCAAAGCAAATGGTTATGTGCAGTTGGCAGACAGGCAGAGTGGTTCAATGACCGTCCCTGGACTGTCATTGAGGTACAAGGCAGGCAAGGTTCAGAATAGTCGGGGTAAATCCATAGTCAAAAGGCAGAAAGAGTTCAGAGAGTAGTCAATATCTGATCCGTAGCCATAAATAGGAGAATCCAAACAGCAGGGCAGGACAGACAGACAGAGAGATTGCACATATTACACATGCTTTTAAAAGCATGAGACTGCAGGCTTGGCTGGCTTAAATCAGGTTTGGTCTCCACCCAGAGACTAACCACATTATTCACCTTGCAGGTGGACAGGCAGAGAGAATGAGACCAGCAGCTGTCAAAAAACAGGAGCGTTTACATGCTCCTGCCATCAACATTTACAAACTGGAACCAAATTAAACTCTAAAAGCTTCAACAAAGCTTGCCGAAAGCTCCGCAAATACTTTGTCAAAGCTTGCTGTACACACTGCTCTTATAAAAGCTGAAGCTCGTGTAAAACAGGCCTTGCGGTTACAGTGCTCTCATTGACCTTAATGGGCAAGTTTGAAGGTGTCACCCATCAAACTCTGCAAGTCAGTCTGATGGCAATAGTAGAATTCAGCTTGGCAGTTGGGGGCGGTAAAACCATGGCTCAACTGCCCGTTATCTCCACTGGCCACCCGTCTGAAAGAGCTCTTAATGTGCAGTTTCACTTTAATAACAAGACTAGGTATTTTTCACTAAAGGAACTAAATGGAAGATATTACCTCTGTCCAGAGTTCTTCCTTAGTCCCCCCTGCACTGGTTTGTGTACAGCATTTTTCTGTGCCGCCGCCGCCGCCACTGTACAGAAACACAACATTCTGCAACAATCCAGTGCTTATAAATCTCCTAGAAAGGCCCAGTTTCATTTCCGCTGCACGGCTCCCCGCTAACCTTCGAGGCACGCTGCACCGCCATCACAGCAATCAGCCCATAATGTAATACACAAGTCCCCCGAGGAAAGGCTGAGGTGCTCATTCTCTCGGCTGAATGGCTTTTAAGAGCTTCATATTCCCTCTCCCGGGAGGATAATCATTTAACTTGTCACAAAACTTTGCCGTCTATCCTCTAATAGGATTTTATTTCCCGCTACAATCTCCTCGCCGCTTTAGGAGGCGGCAGCGTCTCGCGGCACACGAGGCCAGTTCCTCTGTGTCCGATCTGTAGAGGTCAACAAAGGTCCATGGCCAGAGGAGATCGTCAGTCACCCATTATGCCAATAAATCAAAGTGGCCATTAAAGTGTATCTAAAGTTAAGAACTCTTGAAAGCGGTAAAAAACCCAAAAGCAACCATTTATTTTATTGCAGCTTACCAATTCTTAGATGTGATGACTGCACTAGTTTTCTTTTTTAAGCTTTCTTTCTTCTATTTTCATTTAGTATTCCAGCCAGCAAGCCTGATGTTTTTTTTAAAAGCTCTCCAGCAGAATCTATCAGTTTACATAGATGTGACAAACTACATAACACTGGCAGGGGTGTTTACAATGATCAGTTTTTATTTATTCATGTAAAACCTTTATCCCAAAGGGAAAAAAAATCTGTAACTGATTATATAGTGTGAGTCGGAGTTTGGCTTCAATTTGTTATTCTATCTAAATCTGCTAATACATTTAACTCTACTACCCCCCGACAATGCTGCTGTGTCTCCAGTTCTCATTCCTCCAGAGTTGTGTCTGACACATACAGGAGATGTTACTGGCAAGATCACCAGGTGAAAACAGAGGGGAAAAAAGCCAAAAGAAAAAAACAAATGCAGCCACCACGCCTAATGATTGGTGAGCTGCAATATAATAAATTTTTGGTTTTGAGTTTATAATATTATTATTATTATTATTAATACCATTTTAACCACTTGCTGACCGCACTATAGCAGAATGACGGCTACAGCACAGCTGACCAGTTCTGGGAGGGCATCATATGACGTCCTCCCGTGAGCGTGATCGCGCCCGCTGTGGCTCACTCTGTGATCATTGTGTCCTCCGGACACAGATGATCACAGATCAGAGTAAAAAGCCAATCAGCATTTTTTTTACCACGTGATCAGCTGTGTCCAATCACAGCTGATCACAATGTAAACATAAGCTGGTTATCGGCTTTCCTTTCCTTACCCTGATAGCGGAGAGGAAAGGAGAGCCAATAACTAGCTTGTGTAAAAGGGACATCCACACCGATAATCAGGGCAGTGATTATCAGTGTCCTGATTATCACTGCAGTCCCAACAGTGCCCACCAGTACTGCCAATCAGTGTCGCCTATCAGTGCTGCCTATCAGTGCCCATCAGTCAGGGTGGATAAAAATCAATGATTTTAAAGAAAAAAAAAAATCTGATTTTTTTTTAATTTAACCACTTGAGCCCTGGAAGAATTTACCCCCTTCCTGACCGGGCCATTTTTTGCGAAACCGCACTGCGCCGCTTTAACTGACAAATGTGCGGTCTAGAAACTCTGTACCAAAACAATTCACGTCCTTTTTTTCCCCACAAATAGAGCTTTCTTTTGGTGGTATTTGATCACCTCTGCGGTTTTTATTTTTTGCGCTATAAACAAAAAAAGAGCGACAATTTTGAAAAAAAAAAAAAAAACCAATAATTTTGAAAAAAAAAGCAATATTTTTTTTAAAAAAAGCAATATTTTTGACTTTTTGCTATAATAAATATCCCCAAAAATTATATATAAAAACGAATTTCTTCATCAGTTTAGGCCAATATGTATTCTACATATTTTTGGTAAAAAATCGCAATAAGCGTATATTTATTGGTTTGCGCAAAAGTTATAGCGTCTACAAAATAGAAGATAGATTTATAGCATTTTTATTATTTTTTTTTTACCAGTAATGGCGGCAATCTGCAATTGGTATTGTGACTGCGACATTGCGGGGGACAGATCGGACACTGTTCACACTATTTTGGGACCATAAATAGCCACTGATTACTGTATAAATGTCACTGGCAGGGAAGGGGTTAGCACTAGGGGGCGATCAAGGGGTTAATTGTGTGTCCTAGGGAGCGATTCCAACTTTGGGGGGATGGGACTGCCTGGGGGAGGAGACTGATTGTTGTTCCTAAGCAGTAGATCGCTCTCCTCACCCCTGACAGAACAGTGATATGTCTGTTTACATTGACAGATCTCCGTTCTCTCCTTCTCAGGAGCAGACGCGGGTAGTCAATGGGCATCGCGGCCACACGCACGGGCTCCTATGTCACGCGGCGGGCATACAGCTATGGCGATTCGTACAGGAGTGCCATTCTGCCGCCGTCAATCAACGGCGGGCGGTCGGCAACTGGTTAAATCGCATTTTTTTTTTTCAAATTCATTTTAATAAAATGCTTTGAGTAGAAATCTATCTAAAGATAGTTTTCTATTTAAGATATATTAATAATTTTGTTTATTCAGCATGAAATGGAGCTTAGTTATGTAGCATGAGGCTGTATATTCTGCAATATTTACATTTTTGGTAAACTAATTCAATTAATCCAATCTCTGCAAGCTGAGATAACATGCACTGCATTGATGCATTCACACAATGGCACAGTGACCATGAGATAAACCAACGTTCAGGAATATTCCTTTATCCCATTGTTTTGCAAATCTATGTACACTACAAACTGTATGATGATCGGTTCTCATATCACCGTTTTACTAACTTGACAACTTATTATTCTAAATAGGAAACCTTTATTTTGTTTGCAAATATTAAAGATTTAAACTAACAGCAAGAACAAGTCCTTACATTTAAAGAGTACCTGTCATTTCAGATCATCATGGCAGCGCCTGTTAGCGGGCATCCACTCACCTGCTGCCACCACGTCCCTCACTTTGTTGTCTGACTGCCACATCATCAGCCGTCCCATTAAAGTGAATGGGATTGTCGATGAGTCAACAGCGGGTCAGAGGAGGAGCTGCTGTGGGACAGAGATGACAGTTGCTCTTTAAAAATTATGATTTAAAATCAAGCCTTTTTACAAGTGATTTAAATCAAATCCACCCTGCCATCAGTGCCGCCTATCAGTGCCCATCAGTGCAGTCTCATTGACGCACATCAGTGAAGGAAAAAAATGACCCGTTTGCAAAATTTTATAAGAAACTATGAAAAACATTTTTTTTTTTCCAAAATTTTCAATCTTTTTTTTTTTTGTTTATTTAGCACAAAATTAAATACCACCAAAAAAAAGCTCCATTTGTGTGAAAAAAAATATAAAAAAAACGTAATATGGACACAGTGTTGCACGACCGCGCAATAGTCATTCAAAGTGTGACAGCGCTGAAAGCGGAAAATTGTCCTGAGCAGGAAGGGGGTAAAAGTGCCTAGTAGGCAAGTGGTTAATATCGCTTTAACTTGCACTGAAACCTAAAAAAAAATGTAATATATTACCAGTCTTTACAGCGGTGGGCAAAAGTTTTGAGAATGACACAAATATTAATTTTCACAAAGTCTGCTGCTTCAGTGTTTTTAGATCTTTTTGTCAGACGTTACTATGGTATACTGAAGTATAATTACAAGCATTTCATAAGTATCAAAGGCTTTTTATGCAAATAGTAAATATTTGCAGTGTTGACCCTTCTTTTTCAAGACCTCTGCAATTCTCCCTGGCATGCTGTCACATCCTGATAGCAGCCCATTCTTGCATAATCAATGCTTGGAGTTTGCCAGAATTTGTGGGTTTTTTTTTTTGTTCACCCGCCTCTTGAGGATTGACCACAAGTTCTCAATGGGATTAAGGTCTGGGGAGTTTCCTGGCCATGGACCAAAAAGTTTTAATGTTTTGTTCCTCAAGCCACTTATTTATTACTTTTGCCTTATGGCAAGGTGCTCCATCATGCTGGAAAAGCCATTGTTCCTCACCAAACTGTTCTTGGATGGTTGGGAGAAGTTGCCCTCAGAGGATGTTTTTGTATCATTCTTTATTCATGGCTGTGTTTTTAGGCAAAATTGTGAATGAGCCCACTCTCTTGGCTGACAAGCAACCCCACCCATGAATGGTCTTCGGATGCTTTACTGTTGGCATGACACGGGACTTTTGGTAGCTCTCACCTTTTCTTCCAGATGCCCCAAACAATCGGAAAGGGGATTTATCAGAGAAAATGACTTTACCCCAGTCCTCAGCACTCCAATCCCTGTACCTTTTGCAGAATATCAGTCTGTCCCTGATGTTTTTCCTGGAGAGAAGTGACTTCTTTGATGCCCTTCTTGACACCAGGCCATCCTCAAAGTCTTCTCCTCAATGTATATACGGATAGTACTCACACCTGCCTGCTGGCATTCCTGAGCAAGCTCTGCACTGGTGGTGCCCCGATCCCGCAGCTGAATCAACTGTAGGAAACGGTCCTGGCACTTGCTGGACTTTCTTGGGTGCCCTGAAGCCTTCACAAATCCAGTGGAAATGTTTTTTATAGGATTAAGTTCATTTTTATGGCAAAGAGGGACTTTGCAATTCATCTGATCACTCTTCATAATTGCAATCATAAAAATGGATGCAGCAGACTTTGTGAAAAATATTATTTGTGTCATTCTCAAAACTTATGGCCATGGCTGTACATTTGCCGGCTACATTCGTTTTTCTCCTTTGATTTTGGGCTTTTTCCATATGTTTTACAGCACAGAAGGGGTCCCTACCATACGTTTAAGCTAGCTAGCAGAAAAAAAACTGATCCATCTCAACACATGAGAAAATATATGTGCAAGCCACACCGCCATGTCAAGGCCCCTGTGATAAGTGTGGTCCCAAAGGTCTTGTTTACACATGTGGCAGTGATTGATGCCCCACTGAAAAGCAATGTGCAGTGGAACACTTTTCGGAGAGAAGCCGACAGGCAGCTGGGAGGCGATATGTCACCACCTAGACGCCCATTTTAACCCTTTAAATCTAAAGCTACAATTTGCCTAAGTCGCAACTCACACATCGCTGATTGGCCCAGTGCTGTCACAGGATCTTCCATTCCCAAAAGTAGGAAGAATGAAGTTGTGAGGGGGAGTGAGCCAAAGGTAAGTACATGATGGTTGGGATGGGTGATGGGGAAGTATAAAGTCATGGGCAAAGCACTGATTTGTTTTATTCTTGCCTGTACATCTGCATTATCATCTTTTTGTTATATTTTTGTTGCATTTTTCAAGCACTGCCATTGAAATCAATGGGGCCAAAAAAAGAAACTGCCACGCAACAAAATTGTACAGATGTGAACATGGACTAAAGCCTGGTACACACACCCCAGCGGGTTAAACGAAAAAAACAAAAAAAAACAAACAAAAAACAAAAAAAAACAGTCAGCTCAGTTTGGAGCTGCTGCACTAACAATTTCATGAAGGAATTAACAACTAGCCACTTAAACCAGCCTAGGTGACCAGACTATCCGGCACCCAGCCCACAACCCTGGATACAAAGTACATTACACATTATTATACAGTGGGGCAAAAAAATATTTAGTCAGCCACCAATTGTGCAAGTTCTCCCACTTAAAAAAGAGGAGAGAGGCCTGTAATTGTCATCATAGGTATACCTCAACTATGAGAGACAAAATGTGGAAACAATTTCAGACACATTGTCTGATTTGGAAAGAATTATTTGCAAATTATGGTGGAAAATAAGTATTTTGTCAATATCAAAAAATCAAGTTAGACTTACCGGTAACTTGTTTTCCAGGAGTCTTTCAGGACAGCACCTTGAGAGCGTGGCTCCACCCACTTGACAGGAAACACACCTCCACCAAACTTTAAAAGGAGGCTCCTTCCCACTTATCATCAGTAGTAGTAGAGAACCTCCGGCCCAAGCTGGAACACATAATCAGAATATGGTTAGTCACAGCATAGTAATTTAATACAATAAGGGCGGGTTGCTGCTGTCCTGAAAGACTCCTGGAAAACAAGTTACCGGTAAGTCTAACTTGATTTTTCCCTTAACGTCTTTCAGGACAGCACCTTGAGAGGATAACAGAGACTTACCCACTTAGGGAGGGACCACAGCCTGCAAGACCTTTCTGCCAAAAGCCTGTTCACTGGCTGACAGAAGATCCAGCCTGTAATGACGGACAAACGTAAGGTAACTTGACCACGTAGCCGCCCTACAAATCTGATCTGGGGTGGCACCAGCCATTTCTGCCCATGTAGTGGCCTGAGCCCTGGTAGAATGTGCTTTAATTCCCAGCGGGGGAGAGAGCCCCGACTGAGAGTAGGCTGCTAGAATAGCTGATTTAAGCCATCTAGCTATAGACCCCTTAGAAGCTTGTTGGCCCTTCTTTTTACCCGAAAAAAGTATAAATAGAGAATCCGAGGATCTAAAGTTACTTGTTACCTCCAGATACTGTAATAAGGTCCTTCTTACATCCAAATTGTGGAATTTGCCTTCTTTTTCCCCCGAAGGGTTAGAGCAAAAGGTTGGCAGGATGATCTCCTGCGACCTATTGTGTGCTGACGCTACCTTTGGCAAAAAACCCGGATCGGTTTTAAGTACAATCCTATCTGTGTAGATAGTTAAAAAGGGTCTCTTAACAGATAGGGCGTGCAGCTCACCAATTCTCCTTGCTGACGTTATTGCAACTAAGAACAAGGTCTTAAGAGTAAGATTCCTTAGAGAGATTCCTTGTAGTGGTTCAAAAGGTTCCTTTGTAAGGGCTTGCAGGACCACTGATAGATCCCAATTGGGAAAGTGCTTAGCCGGAGCTGGTCTAGATCTGGTAAGTGCCTTGAAAAATCTTATAACCAAGGGCTCAGAAGAGATTGGTCTTTCTAGAAATACTCCCAAAGCAGCTACTTGAACTTTAAGGGTGCTGACTGACAATCCCTTGTCTGCCCCCTCTTGAAGAAATTCCAAAATTGACACTAAATTTTTTACTTCTCTCTTAGTCAAATGACAAAAAGAGTTGAAGACCTTCCAATATTTAGCATAGATTTTTCTGGTCACTATCTTCCTACTGGAAAGTAAGGTAGTTACCAAGGGTTGTGACAGACCTTTGTTTCTTAACAACTGCTCCTCAGAAACCAGGCCGTGAGGCTTAGACTGGCCACTCCCGGATGCTGTATTGGACCCTGTAGGAGCAGGTCCTGCCGGAGAGGCAGCCGCCAAAATGGTTTGACTGCCATCTGTAGAATGGTGGAAAACCATGCCCTCTTTGGCCAAAATGGAGTAATTAGGATTACTGCCACCTTCTCCCTCTGTATCTTCCTTAACACCAACGGGATAAGTTGGAAAGGAGGAAATGCATAACCCAGATGGAAGATCCAGGGCTGGATTAACGCATCTGTCCCCTGGGCCTTGTCGTTTCTGTGAATCGAGAAAAACACTGGGAGTTGTGTATTTTCCTGTGACGCAAATAGGTCTATTTGCGGTTGACCCCAGGCCCTGGTAATCATTGCAAAGATTTCCGGATTCAGGCTCCATTCTGACTCCTGAATCCGCCTTCTGCTTAGATAATCTGCCACTACATTTAAGGTGCCTTTGAGGTGGACTGCTGATAAGGACCGAACATGCTTTTCTGCCCAAACCAGGATCTTTGAAGCTAGCAACTGAAGTGTTTTGCTTCTTGTACCCCCCTGTTTGTTTAGGTAGGCTATGGTAGTGGCGTTGTCTGAGAGGACCCGGACATGAGAACCTTGAAGGATAGGAGAGAAGGCATTTAAAGCTAAGGCGACTGCCTTTAGTTCCCTCCAATTTGAGGACCTCTTTGCCTCTGTCCGAGACCACATTCCTTGCGCGAAGTCTTGGTCTAAGTGAGCTCCCCAACCCCATACACTGGCATCTGTCGTTACCACTTTTTCTATTGGAAATGACCAGAGCAGGCCTTCTGACAGATTCTCCTGTCTTCTCCACCACCAAAGTGATCTCTTGACTTTGGTGGGTATCTTTACTTTTGCTTCCAGAGATTCTGACCTGTGATTCCATATTCTCAGGAGAAAGCTCTGGAGAGGCCTGAAATGTAACCTTGCCCATTGAATGGCTGGTATGGTTGCGGTTAGGGTTCCTAGGGATGACATCACTTGTCGGACTGATAATTGCTGGCTTGCCTGCAAGGACGCTACCACCTTCTGGACTTTCCCCTTCTTCTCTTCTGGGAGAAAAATCTTTTGTTCCCTTGAACAGATCTGATACCCCAGGAATAGTATTTTCTGGGCTGGAACGAAATTTGACTTCTGCATATTTATGATCCAACCCAGGGTTTCTAGATGACCTCGGGTCTTTCCGAGGTTGTCTAGCAGTCTTTCCCTGGAGGGGGCAAAAAGGAGTAGGTCGTCCAAGTACGGAATTACCGCAATCCCCTGCATGCGAAGAGGTGCAAGCGCTTCTGCCATTATTTTTGTGAATATTCGTGGGGCAGAAGACAGGCCAAAGGGGAGGGCCCTGAATTGCAAGTGCAGAACCTCTTTTCCCAAATTTATCGCCAATCTTAGGAATCTTTGGGACTGCGGGGCTATAGGGATATGCAGATAGGCATCTCGAAGGTCTATTGATGCCATAAAGCATTCCCTCGTCAATAGATTCTTGACCGTGAAGATGGAGTCCATACGAAACCTTTTGTATTGGACTGATCTGTTCAGCGGTTTCAGGTTTAGGATTAACCGAAAATCTCCGGATGGTTTCTTTATCAGGAATATACGGGAATAAAATCCCTGATAAAGCTCCCCCTGTGGGACGTAAGTCATAACCCCCTGATCTATCAGATCCTTTAATAGGCTCTTCATTGCCAGGGATTTTGTTACATCTCTTGGAAGATTTGTCACCAAGTACCTTTCTAGGGGGAGATCTGAAAATTCTATATTGTAACCCTGGGCTAGCATATTCAGAATGTACTGGTTTTCTGTTATGCTTGCCCAATAGGGGAGAAAGTCTTGTAGTCTTCCCCCTACCTGTAACCGACTGTCATTGCGTCTTGCTGGCTGACGCAGGAGGATGGAAAAGGACATTTCCTCTGCCCTTACCCCTCTGCCCTGACCAGCTTTTCTTTTTCTCTTGAGACTTGTTCTGTTCCTGAGCCCTTTGAGGACGAAAAAACCGTTTGACTGGTTGTTTCTTCTTGACAGGAAAAGATTTCTTTTTATCTGCAGTCCTGTCCAGAACTGAATCCAAATCAGGGCCGAACAGTAAGTCTCCCAGAAAAGGGACCCCGCATAATTTGTTTTTAGATGCTGTGTCCCCTTGCCAAGTCTTTAGCCATAAAGCCCGTCTAACCGAATTAGCAAGGGCTGCCGCCTTAGCTGTCATCCTGATAGACTCTGCTGAGGCATCAGAGACATAGGCTACGGCTGCTGAGAGGGTAGAAAAGGAGTCAAGGATTTCTTGCTTAGGGGAATCTGCTATTATATGAGCTTTAAGCTGATTTACCCAATACTCCAAGTTCCTGGAGATGCAAGTAGTTGCCATTGCTGGCTTAAGGTTGCCCATAATGGATTGCCAAGTCCGCTTGAGCTGTTGATCCATTTTTTTATCCATGGGGTCTTTTAAGATCCCCATGTCCTCAAATGCTAGATCAGTAGATCTTGACACCTGAGAAAAGGCTGCATCAAGTTTTGGAACCTTATTCCAAAGAGCTGCTGGGTCTTCATCAAAAGGGAACCTTCTCTTATGAGCCCTAGAGAAAAATGGTTTCCTATCAGGGTCAGCCCATTCTTTTCTGATTGTTTCAGAAATCACTGCATGGACTGGAAAGGTACGGGACTTAGACTCACTAAGCCCTGCATACATCTTGTCATGTAAAGACATCTCCTTATGCTCTTCCTCAAGGCCTAGAGTAGCATAAATAGCCTTTAAAAGGCCATCCACCTGATCCAAAGACAATTTATACTTGGAAGACATATTTTCCAGCTCATCACTATCCTCATTCGATTCATTAGAATGGGATGGGGAAAGCCCTTCCCGGTTCAGAGGACCCATCTCCGCCTCTACTGCCGGGACTAACAGTGAGCCTTGAGAGGACTGTGAGGTAGTGGGCTGACTTGCAGATGGATAGGTGAGTGAGGATCTGAAGGATTGAATGGTAGCATCCAATTCCTTTTTGGCAGATGCGATTAGATCACTGCATGCGGAAGTGGTTTCTTCCCTCACCAAGGAGTCAATACATGCTTGACATAAAGCCTTTTTCCAGCCTTCATTTAACTTAATTTTGCATGAAGGACATTTCTTTCTAATCCCAGGGTCAGAGCTCTTGGCCTGCCATAAGGGAAAAAAGAGAGAGAAAAAAGACAAACCATCTTTTAGAGTCAGCCTGATTACTCAAGGTTGCTCACCACAGGTGCACAGTGAGAAAAGCTATCAGACTCATGTGCCCTGACAGGCCCCTCCGCCACCAGGGGGAAAAAATACCCTCAAACTTCACTAACATTTAGAGAGAAGAGGGCTAGAGAGAGACCCCACAGTAAAGCTGAGCAGAAACTACAGTCTGCTCCTTACCTGGGCCTTGCTGGTGCCTGTGCCTGTTCCACTCGCTGCGGTTCCTGAATCCATGCTGAGGCAGCAGCGTGATGCTTGTGGCGAAAACGCCGGTTCCGGACTCCAATAGCACCTGTGCGCCGGACCGGAACCGGCAATAAATAGGCACCAGACCTATTCCTCCCTCCTCCCCCTGCGCTTCCGGCGGAAGTGACGCCTGGCGCCTGCTCCATGGATGCCGCCCCACTTCCGGATACCTCACATCCGGCGGATGCAGTCCTCTGACTGCCCTTCCCAAGATGGCGGCGGCGTCAGGGAAAAAACATGTGCAGGCAAGAAAAAAACAAACAGAAGTGCCTGACATGCCTGACGCCCCTGCCTGGGAGCAGCAATACCCGGAGCAGTCCTGGCTCTCCCCGAGCACTGACGAGGGAGAAGGAGCCCATCCACCCGGCACTCGTAAGCCTGTGGAAAATGGGAGGAATCGGCTCTCCTGAGGTAGGTAAAAATAGTGGAGTAGGGAGCCTGTTCTCTCAGGACAGAACCTTGAGAGCTCCAAACCCCCACATGTGTTCCCGCCGGAGGAAACACATAAACTGATGATAAGTGGGAAGGAGCCTCCTTTTAAAGTTTGGTGGAGGTGTGTTTCCTGTCAAGTGGGTGGAGCCACGCTCTCAAGGTGCTGTCCTGAAAGACGTTAAGGGAAAGTTCATCTAAATACTTTGTTATATATCCTTTGTTGGCAATGACAGAGGTCAAATATTTTCTGGAAGTCTTCACAAGGTTGTCACACACTGTTGCTGGTATGTTGGCCCATTCCTCCATGCAGATCTCCTCTAGAGCAGTGATATTTTGGGGCTGTCGCTGGGCAACACGGACTTTCAACTCTCTTCAAAGGTTTTCTGTGGGGTTGAGTACTGGAGACTGGCTAGGCCACTCCAGGACCTTGAAATGCTTCTTACGAAGCCACTCATTCATTGCCCGGGCAGTGTGTTTGGGATCATTGTCATGCTGAAAGACCCAGCCACGTTTCATCTTCAATGCCCTTGCTGATGGGAGAAGGTTTGCACTCAAAATCTCACGATACATGGCCCCATTCATTCTTTTATGTACACGGATCAGTCATCCTGTTCCCTTTGCAGAGAAACAGCCCCAAAGCATGATGTTGGCACCCCCATGCTTCACAGTAGGTTTGGTGTTCTTTGGTTGCAACTAAGCATTCTCTCTCCTCCAAACACGATGAGTTGTTTTTCTACCAAACAGTTCTACTTTGGTTTCATCTGACCATATGACATTCTTCCAATCCTCTTCTGGATCATCCAAATGCTCTCTAGCAAACCTCAGACGGGCCCGGACATGTACTGGCTTAAGCAGGGGAAAACGTCTGACACTGCAGGATCTGAGTCCCTGGCAGCGTAGTGTGTTACTGATGGTAGCCTTTGTTACCTTGGTCCCAGCTCTCTGCAGGTCATTCACTAGGCCCCCCCGTGTGGTTCTGGGATTTTTGCTCACCGTTCTTGTGATCATTTTGACCCCACGGGGTGAGATCTTGCGTGGAGCCCCAGATCGAGGGAGATTATCAGTGGTCTTGTATGTCTTCCATTCTCTAATTATTGCTCCCACAGTTGATTTCTTCACACCAAGCTGCTTGCCTATTGCAGATTCAGTCTTCCCAGCCTGGTGCAGGTCTACAATTTTGTTTCTGGTGTCCTTCGACAGCTCTTTGGTCTTCACCATAGTGGAGTTTGGAGTGTGACTGTTTGAGGTTGTGGACAGGTGTCTTTTATACTGATAACAAGTTCAAACAGGTGCCATTAATACAGGTAATGAGTGGAGCCTCTTAAAGAAGAAGATACAGGTCTGTGAGCCAGAAATCTTGCTTGTTTGTAGGTCACCAAATACTTATTTTCCACCATAATTTGCAAATAAATTCTTTCAAAAATCAGACAATGTGATTGTCTGGATTTGTTTCCACATTTTGTCTCTCATAGTTGAGGTATACCTATGATGACAATTACAGGCCTCTCTCATCTTTTTAAGTGGGAGAACTTGCACAATTGGTGGCTGACTAAATACTTTTTTGCCCCACTGTAAACATAAACATCCCACAATGGTTCCAAAACAAGGTAAAATGGACAAAGTAATAATCACATCTCCAAGAGATGAACAGACAGAAACAATAGGTGACTTAATTAACAATAGAAATGCACGCCTAGGAGGCACACAAAGGGAGAAAGACACTTAACACATAACACCTTAAACAAATCATAACAGGAGACCCCAATATCAGGTTGGTTTGAGCTGATGATATTAACATCTGCTTCGAGTATCACAATCTAAAGCAATCATTGCTAGTTTTGGGCATAGAGGCCCCTAAATATGTATCTGGATCCTCCAGTTCCCAGAGTCTGTGTGTTTTGGAGAGACATGGACTTGAATCAGAAACAAGACCACTCCAAGGGTCCCCCAGGCACAAACCTCCCAAAGACTAGTGTTCCATTAAAAGCCAGGGTTCGTAGTCAGTAGGCAATAGGCCAACCTGCAGTCCCCTCCAAAAGCCCCTGTCCTGGTTGGGTCTGTCACAGGAAGAATTACCCCCTTACAGCTAGCTGAAAAAGAAGAATGGTGTCAGTGGGAACTTATCTGAGAGGCACTAACCTGGCATAAGTCTGCAGATCAGAAACGTAGGAAAAGGTCTGAAGTCCTTATCTGCATACTTCATACGGAAGGCACAGGTTCAGCATGACCATCAGGCAGCCAGCATTTTATAGAGCAGTCTCTAGGGCGGAGATTTACTGGTTCACATTAACCAATCAGCTTTCAGGTTTGAATGTCAAAGCTTAATTGAAGAAGCTGAAGTTAGATGCCGATTGGTTACTATACACAGATTCTATGTGCACCACTATACACAGATTCTGTGTGCACCAGTTTTAGTAAATCTCCCCCTAGATTTCTCTTATGACAGGTGTCCCTTTGAAGAGGCTTCATCACTGGTCTGAGCTGCTTATACCGACCCTACACACTGTGGGACTGATGTCTAATTAAGGCCAATCACTGACGGCCCTCTAATTACAAGCCATGCTCCCAAATATCAGGTCGTCTCCAAACTGCGTGAGGGCAATAATGAGTGCTTTAGGCAGTGGCAGGAGCTTGTTATCACAAAGGGAGATCCTTCAGCACTCTTCTGATGTTGAATAGCGAAGGATGTAAAGAATAGCGCCTATTCCACTGTACGTGTGGTGTGAGGGCTGCCGCGTGTCCCAGGCGCATTATTTTCCTGCCCAAAGGATTTAAGAGGATATCTGTCAATGGTATGCCTAGGCAAAAATCCTTCATTTCATGTGACAGTCTATCGCCCTGTGTGAAAACCTTCACGATTCCATAAGAAAATTTGACTTCACAGCGGCACGGCTCTCCGATGATTGCTGGCAATTATCATTTGCAGTTTGCAGCTGCCGTCTGGAGATCCGGCTTGGATATAAAGAGGTGAGGCGAGGACAGCGCGGGGTACAGATGTAACCAATTTAGCATTCTCAATGGTACCTTTTAGCGAGGCCGGAAAAAACGCATTTAGGGATTAACCTGCTGCTAAAAGGAAACTGAGGGCTACGAGCTACATTACTGCTCTGGAAGACACATAGGGAGACTGAAGGCATTGTTCCTAGCAACTAGAATCCAGCGGTTAGTTTTCTAATGTAGCTTAATTTATTTAGTCCTATGTCAGTTGAAAAGCACTTACTTATCTGAGCATGGGGTTCAAGAGGAAATCCTTCTGGCAAGTGTTAGCTAAACAAACCATTCACTACATTTTGGAGACTATCATTCTACCCAACCATGTTTTTGGCTCCTACTTGTAGAAAAACGGGGGCTCCTACACATTATCTAGACCAGTGGTGGCCAACTTTCTTGATATGGTGGCCTTCAAGTGCGGCCCTCAACATCACCAAAGGGCCACACATAAAATTCAGTGAGTATTAAGTGTCAAAGCCAGAACACATGCAACAGGATATAGTAAAAGACTAATGGCATGATACAAAAGATGGTCAGAGACTGTGGACATAATATGGAAGATGGTTAAAAACTGCAGAAAGGATACAAGAGATGGTAAAAGACTGTGGATATGATACATGATATAGTCGAACTGCAGGCATGGTACAAGAAATGTTCAGAGACATGATACAAGAGATGGTCAGGGACTGCAACATACTGCAGGAGATTTTCAGAGACTGTGCACAGGCTATTGGAGCTTCTGGAGACTTGGGACATGCTTCAGAAGACTGCTAGAAAATCACTTTTATAACAGAGCAATAAGGAAACACAGATTAGTGTCTGCAGGGGACCAGAGGGACACACAAAAGTGCAACATGCAGCCCCTGGGCTAAAGGTCAGGCACCAGTGAGCTAGACCAGGGGTCTCCGAACTTTCTAAAGTTATTGCCCTTAAGACTTTAGGAGGGCCAGACTGTCGCAAGTGGGAGGGGAAATTTCCTTGCTTCAGTGGGAGGAAAACATTTACATGGTGCCTATTATCATTAGGAGGAGGAATAGTGGCCCATCATTGGTAATAGTGGGATAAATAGTATCCCATTGTTTTCAGTAGAAGGAATAGTGCCCAATCATTTATACTGGCAGGAGGAAAAGTGCCCCATTGTCAGTGTTGGTGGGAGATGCCCCATTGTTGGCAACAGTGGAAGAAATAATGCTCCATTGTTGGTGCCATTGGGAGGAAAACTGCCCTACTGTTAGTTCCAGTGGGAGGAATAGTTCCCCATCATTGTTGTCAGTGAGTGGAAAAAAGGTGCACAATCATTTATATCAGTGGGAGGAATTATGCCCCATCATTGGTGTCAGTGGATGGAATTAATGCCCCATTACCGGTGTCAATCGAAGGAATAATGCTCCATTGTTGGTGTCAGTGGAAGTAATACTGCCTTACTTTTGGTGTCAGTGGAAGGAATTGTGCATCATCCTTGGTGTCACTGGGAGGAACAGTGCCCTGTGGGCCGGATAAAAGTAAGCAAAGGACTGCATCCGGCCTGCGATCCTTGTTGGAGACCACTGATCTAGACCATGAACTACTGCCTGAAGTGACACCAGCTGGTGCGATCATGAATGCAAAGGTTGTGCATGAGAGCAACTACCCACAAAAAGAGACTGCAAGATGAACTTCAAAAAAAAAAATGAAAACAAAGCATTCAATGTATTTTAATACAGCTTCATGTAACCCCATTAAAAGATAAATACTGTGTATTTTTGAGAAATATAGTTGTTTTTTCTAAGCTAACCCCTATCCCCACCAGAGATGCATATTTACTTGAAATGGATGGCTGCAGCCTGAAGAAACCTTCAAGATCCATTTTCATTTTTGAGGTATGTTAACGTGCATTGCATTATTGTAGCCCATTTAAAATTAATGGGAAGCCAAACACCCTAAAATAACTAGCGACCTTGCATTGCAGTGTACAACACAGATGCATTAGCTTAGTGCACTGGGATGCAAATTAAAATGAATAGAACTATAAGGCATGTTACTGCAACTCTGGAGTGTAAATGGCCCCTCAGAGCCTCCAAACAAAATCTTCCTGCAAATTCTACCTGCACTAACTTCTAATGGACTATCCCCTTTCTCGAGGGAAGGGAGTTACTTTAGGTCAGAGGAATAGGCAAAAAGATGACCAAACTTTACTTTCTTTAATTCTTTTTTTTCTTGGAGTATATTGAGGAAAAAGGAATTCATAAACAGTTGGGTTATACTACTGCCTACAGGAGGTTGGGACACTAGCAGACAGGAAAAATCATGCGCTAGCCCCTGTAAAACCCCTTTTCTACCAAGGGCAAGAGCAACAAACACATCATTCATTTAGGGACACAGAAATTCAGAAACAAAAATTAGATCTCCAAAAGCCATCCAAGTGAGTGGGCAAAAGACACCAACAGACCCATTACATAGTTACATAGTTAGTCAGGTTGAAAAAAGACACAAGTCCATCTAGTTAAAAAAACAAAAACAAAAAAATCATACATTCCCATATACACAATCCTTCACCCACAGTTGATCCAGAGGAAGGCGAAAAACCCCAGCAAAGCATGCTCCAATTTGCTACAGCAGGGGAAAAAAATTCCTTCCTGATCCCCAGCGAGGCAATCAGATTTTCCTATGATTGTCAGTACCCAGTTATATTATGTACATTTAGGAAAGAATCCAGGTCTTTTTAAAAGCAATCTACTGAGCTGGCCAGAACCACCTCTGGAGGGAGTCTATTCCACATTTTCACAGCTCTTACTGTGAAGAAACTCCAGAGTGCCCCCTTGTCTTCCGTATTTGGAGATGAAATCTTTCTTCCTCTAGACGTAGAGTGCCCCCCTTGTCTTCCGTGATGCCCTTAAAGTGAATACCTCAACACAAAGTTCACTATATGGAGCACTTATGTATTTGTACATGTTGATATAGATTCAGTTCCTCTAATCTTTCCTCATAGCTGAGCTTCTCCATGCCGCTTATTAATTTGGTTGCCCTTCTCTGCACTTTCTCCAGTTCCCTGATATCCCTTTTGAGAACTGGTGCCCAAAACTGAACTGCATATTCCAGATGAGGTCTTAGTAATGATTTGTACAGGGGCAAAATATCTTGCTCTCTGGAGTCTATACCTCTCTTAATACAAGAAAGGACTTTGCTTGCTTTGGAAACCACAGCTTGGCATTGCAGGCTATTATTGAGCTTATGATTTAACAAAATCCGCATATCCTTCTCCACCATTGATTCCCCTAGTATGTAAGATGCATGCATATTCTTAGCCCCCTAAGTACATAACTTTACATTTATCAACATTAAACCTCATTTGCCACTTAGCTGCCCAATTAGACAGAGCATTAAGGTCAGATTGTAAATTGGAGACATCCTGTAAGGACGTTATTCCACTGCATAGCGTGGTGTCATCTGCAAAAAAAAAATTTACTTTTAATCCCAAACCCTATATAATTTATAAAGATATTAAAAAGTAAGGGTCCCAGCACTGAACCTTGGGGTACACCATTGATTCAGAGTAAGAATCATTAACCACTACTCTCTGAATTCGGTCTTTTAGCAGGTCTTTTAGCCAGTTTTCTATCCATTTACAAACTGATCTTTCGAAGTCTTTAGACTTTACCTTACACATGAGCCGTGTGTGGGGAACTGTCAAATGCTTTTGCAAAATCCAAGTATACCACGTCCACAGCCACCCATGTCCAAGGTTTTCCTTACCTCCTCATAAAAAGAAATCAGTTTTGTCTGACAACTTCTGTCTTTCATGAATCCATGCTGTCTGTTGCTTAAAATATTTTTTTACAGCAAGAACTCGTCTATGTGGTCTTTTATTAAACTCTCCAGTATCTTCCCGACTATAGAAGTTAAACTAACAGGGCTATAGTTACTTGGTAAAGACTTTGTTCCCTTTTTAAATATGGGCACCACATTGGCCATTCTGTTTAAATATTTCTGGACCATATCACTTTTCAGTCATTGTGGATTATTTGGGGCTGTGTCACTACCACCCCCATTATGGACATGAGCTCCCCCATGCTCCTTTGTATACACAGAGCTGAAGAAAGTATTTAATACATTTGCCTTCTGTTTGTCCCCAGTCACCCACACTAGATTATTTTATAAAGGGCCTACATTCTCAGACCTGACCTTTTTGCTATTAATATATTTGAAGAATTTTTTGGGGTTTGTCCTATTTTTTGCAATCTTTCGTTCATTTTGATTTTTGTGTCCTTGATTTCCTTTTTACATAATCTGTTATATTCTTTGTAGCATTTAAATGATGGTAGTGTTCCTTAATTTTTATATTTTTTAAAAACTCTTTTCTTATTTTTTTTAGCCATTTTAACTTGGGCCGTGAGCCACATAGGTTTTATTTTTAGCCTTTTAAACTTATTGCCCATGGGAATATACTTTGCAGTGAGTTTGCATTCAGACTTTTTTTAAGAATTCCCATTCCTGTTCTGTGTCCATTGATGCCAATATTCCCTCCTACCGTGTTTCCCCGAAAATTGGCAACAACACTGTCAGTGATTTTATCCCATGAATTCTTCACCCAAATCACAACCTCTTGCAGGCTAGGTTTCACAAAGTTTCCACGCTGATTTCTTGTCATTCTATTTTCAATGTAGTCGTTAATTTCCATACGCAAATGGTCTTTGAATGGCTTGTTTATTGCAATATCAAGAGTCTGCAGATATGCAGTCATTCCTGCAGGAATCATTATTTGATCTATTCTTCTCTCTGCAAGGAAGTTCATGTCTTTAGCACGGTGAGTGCTGGCTGAATCCCAGACTAGCAGACCTCTTTGGCCACCTCGCAAAACAAGTGGCAGCATTAAATAAAGCCACTTCCTTATAACTGCTTGTGTGCACCAGGCTTTTTCGCTTTCAAGCACATAAATGCCGGAAACACGTTCAATCTCATCTTTCTTTCCCTTACTTATGATAACAGGTGTGGCTTTCGTTCCATCCAGACGAATTGCCAAAATACAGGTAACACGTGAACTTTCGTGACCAGTGGAGGGAACGTAGATTGAGGAGGCACCCCTCTGTTCAATTGTCGTTTGGGCTCCTTGACCCATAAACACTGCAGTTTCATCCATAGCAATCATGTTGCAAAGTTGGTATTTAGAAAAGTCGATGCCATCAACAAAGGACTTGAATGCAAGTGCTCGCTTAATAACTTCAGCATCCAGCCAGTGTTGTGATGCTTTGAATTCTGGGGATATGTCGAAAATGTGGTGCCATTGCAAGGGCAAATGCTTGAATATCAGCCCTGCACACAACCAAAGCCTTTGCTCTCCTGTCAGCAACCCATTCACTGATCATGTCTTCCAGCTCTGGAAATAAAGGTTGCCGACCTGAACCACACTTGCGCTTCTTAGCATTTCCTCTGTCCACCTGTAGACTGAGGTTATCATATTCTGCTCGCCATTTTTGGACCATTCGGATATCCAACTTCTTCTCTTTGCAAAAAGCCGTAAGATTCTTGCCCTGGGAGTCCTCCACAATTCCTTTCTTGTACTCAACAGAATAACTCTTTCTTTTTGCACTCATCTGGTCTAATTGTGCAGATACTCAAGAAAAGCAGAGATAGTCCAGCAAAGCTGATGTGTAAGGGCTGGCTTATTTATCAGGGATCCAGTGAGAACTGCAAAGTGGAGCTGGGATGATCTCTATGGGGTCTCTGGGCTCAGTAGCAGACTGCTTGCTAAAGTTTTTCCCCTATCCCCTGGTATTTGTGCGGGGTGAGAGAGACCCACAGACTGTTGCTGCTCAGTGCTGGGGAGCAGCTTTACTTCTTCCCCTGAGGATACACAATACAGAGCGTCCTGCTCCTCACGTCACTGAGGAGACTTTTACTTTCACTTTCACAGAACGACCCGACAGGGGGAGCCGACCTTATTGATGAGGCTGGTCACAGGTCACATCCGAGATACAGTAGCAGCTGTCACGATGGGGCAGATGAGAAGGGCTGCCTGACTTCTTTCCCACTATCACTAGGTATGTCTTAAGTCTTCTTTACCGCTACGTTTCGGTACACATAGCCACGCCTATCACTACGTCTTATTTTCGGGGTATGGCTTATATTGGGCTAATGCTTAGAAATCCTGCTACGGCTTATTTTATGGGTATATCTTATTTTCGGGGAAACACGGTAGTCTAAGTCCTGGAGAGCAGCCCTCATCCTTGGAAAATTTGCTCTCTTAAAAGTTAGTGCTTTATCTTTCCCGTATGTGTTTGTTGCTTACAGCTAACATTAAATTAAATCATGTTATAGTCACTGCTACCTAGATGTTCATCTATATGAATATTGGTAATAAGCTCTGCATGGTTTGAGATTACCAGGTCCAGCAGAGTGTCTTTCCTAGTCGGGGCCTCAATAAACTGGACCATAAAATTGTCTTGTAATAGATTTAAACATTTTTGCCCTTTAACTGTCCCAGCAGTGCCATTGCGTCAGTCAATTTCCAGGTAGTTAAAATCCCCTATTATTATCACTGTCCCAGCCTTTTCAGCCCTTTCCATCTGTGCAAGGAGCTGAGTCTCCACCTCCTCATTAACACTGGGAGGTCTATAACAAACTCCAATGATAACCTTTGTAGTACGCTGACATTGAAATTTATAGATAGGCAACTCCTATCCTCCTATTGATTAGTGGTTCCAAATTAATAATAAGTATTTCAGTAGGGAATAGACACAAAAGATACACTCCGCATCTTTCCAAATAACTGTTCTGCTTTATTATGATGCAATTGAAGGTTTTTATACACATGATTACGTAGGCATCACATTATTTTACAATTGTACTTCTATGGTAACAAGGGGCGTAACATAGGCAGACCAAATCTAATCAGGACTCAAAACAATGCAAAACATGTACTGAAAACATTATTAGTGCCGTGTGCAATACATATAAAATAGAATACAATTATATACAGAACTTACAAATTTCCTTTTTAACGCACACCCATGTACAAGTCCACCCATAATGCTTCAGTCTCATCACACTCTCCATCAACTAGGTCCTCTTTCACACTTGCTTTGAGATCACTTCTCTCATAGAGACAGACACCACCACCCCTCCGTTTTACCCTGTCTTTCCGAAAGAAAACATAACCAGGAATATTAATAGCCCAGTCATGAGAAGAATGAAGCCAAGATTTAGCAATATCAATTAGATCATACTTCTCCTTGTGCACCAGAGCTTCCAACTCACCTGTTTTATATGGGAACCATCCAGAACAAAAAACTGACAAGATAATGCCAGGAGCTTCTTAGTCTACTCTTAAGAAACCAGCTGGATATGTTGCCCCGAGTCAAGCCTCCCAGACATAGGAGAGGAAACTGAAAGGGACCGAGAGTCAATGAAAAAGGAGGAGACTTCATTGGATGAGTATTCCTTTGGCACCCATTAAGCCCCAAAAGGAGAAGGTAGAAAAATAGCATTCCTGACAGGTAAGAAAGGGATTAATGCTTTACAGAAGTTAGTTTTTGTGATGAATAACCTCGCCAAACAGTGAGTCATCAGGAGTAACCCTCTGAGAAGCTTTATCCAAGCTTCATCCAAGGTTACAGGAAACAGGCCCGCCAAAGTGTTTGAAACTGAAAGAGTCCAGAAAATGGACCCTCTGATGCCTATGTATAATAAAGGAGCAAGGCGGGGAGCTTCTGCCTGTTTCACAAACCTCATGTGTTGAGGCAGAAGCATACCCCAGCCCCTCGTAGCACTGGTAATATCATGGTCAAGAGCAGGTCCAAAGAAGTGATGTCCCTCAAGGCCAACCAAATCAAACACAGTCCCAAGCACACAGCCAACGTGCCCAATGCATTTATACAGGCAAAAGACATGTGAGACACCAGTTTTTATGATTCCTATAAGCCATTACAACTTAAGCACAAATGTTTCAGTAAAGATAACCAGCAGGAAAGGAAGCCTTCCTCAAATGCTTTCCGGTTTCTGTGGGTACTGAACAACATAGTAGCCATTAACCACAACGTACTTTGAGATAATGAATCCTCCACCACCAACTGTCTGATATGAAAGGATTTGAAACCTTCATCGTGTGGACAGTGCTGCAGCTCACAATTAGATAAATACATTTTAGATACACGCATTGTTATTATGCTGTACTGATGATCTGCTTTATAAACGGAGGTCTGCATTAAGCTGAAGACACCTTCCACGGGATTACTTTCAGCAATAAAAAATGGCCACATATGACTGTAACTCTCTTCAATCTTGATTTCATAAAACTTGTCCCAGTCAGTAACTGCTATTCATTTCCAGAAATCCCCCAGAAGTCCAAATTTATCAAACTATTTATGTCTGCTGTCCAAGTACTGTACCATGTCACCCTAAACACTAAACACTAGCTTAGGTATGGAATTTCCCTTTGATAGCAAAATTAGATATCAATGTTTTTTTTAAAAAAACTACCCTACTTAAATTACAAGTATTATCAAGTATAACATCATAGATTTTTCTCTCAAAGTGGATCTTTCAGTATCAAGACTGTATAAATTCATTCCGGACAAGTCACACACAAAAACATAATTGTTAAAAAAATCTGTACTTTTCAGCATTAAAAAGAGCAGTCCTAGAGCTTTATCAGTCTGCTGCAGGCAGGAGGAAGCATTTTTTCAGTCTCCTCTCCCCCATCAGACTGCAGCAACCAGGCCAGAAAGGCACTCAAACGTCAGACTAATTTATCATTTCAGCTGGTGTATTTAAAAGGTGATGACAGGCAGAAGCATTAAAGTGGTTGTAAACCCTTACAAATATCCAGGGAAGTGACTGGCTTCAGGTGATACACAGAGATGAAACAAATCCTCCTACATAAGATGTGCCCATTTATCTACAGTCTTCTCTTCTCTACATCCATTCAAATTGCTAAATATACAGCTTGTCTGAGAGTTCCGAAAAAGTGGATAGAGAGCCGAAGTTACACTCTGCAGAGCTCAGTGAGAATTCTGAGAGCTGATTGGAGGGAAGGGACACCCCCCCCCTTCACACAGCATACAGTAACAGAGCTGAGACCGTCAATCTGTTGGAGGTCCCTCCGCTGTCACCATTTTTCTCTTGGTGTCAGGGAAACTTGTCAGAAGTGATTGATGCTCATAGCAGAGGAATGAAGCAGCAGACAGAAATGACACTTAGTGCTCTTAATTGAGACAAGTACACACTATAGAGAAATATGTTTAGTTTATATTTCATGTCTGAGGTTTACAGCCGCTTTTAGTGTTGATCCTCCTCAGTAAAGCAACAGTGCTAAAATCAGAAAGGATCAGTTTACCTTAATCTGTTGCCACCAGCCACATGCATACAGTATATGTGGCAGTATGGCAGTGGGCATTATCACCATGCTGCCACATATATGTGTACAGCTCGTACTGCTGTTCGGTGCCCCCAGTGATGTGACCGAGCCGTCAAGGTTTACTGGAGCCGATAGGTCAGGCTCAAATGATGTGATCACAGTGACAGCCAATTAAAGTGATCATACTATTTTGATCCCACCTACTAGCATAAAAGAACTTCTTATAAGGGCTGGCAGGAGCAGTTGGTAAGGGGTTAATCTGAAATCTGTGTTATCACCTGCAGGATAAGATCACACAGCTCCATAGAGGGCAGTAAGAGTTTAATTCCCAAAGCCTGTGCTTTGTAGTGTTGTAGCCCTTTGCTTCCTGCATTACCATTTTCAAGCTTCCAAGACAGTGTGACTGATTGGTGGCTCTGAAACTTTTTTGCTGCTTGCTATCCCGGATATTAATATCCATAATTTTCATAACAGGGATAGCAAGTGGGATGTTTAAGCATTGCCAGCATGTGCGTTCCAGCATGGCCAGAAGATGCATTTAAAGATGGTCAGTAGGTATGTCTCAGGATTGCCAGCAGGTGGGTTCCTGGATCACCAGCAGGAATTTCAAAGCATCACCAGCAGGTTGGTTCCAGACCGGGGGGGGGGGGGGGGGGGGTCCCAGGATCATTAGCAGGTTGGTTCCAAGATCACCAGCCGGTGTGTCTCGGGACCACCAGCCGGTGTGACTCAGGACCACCAGCCGGTGTGACTCAGGACCACCAGCCGGTGTGACTCAGGACCACCAGCCGGTGTGACTCAGGACCACCAGCCGGTGTGACTCAGGACCACCAGCCGGTGTGACTCAGGACCACCAGCCGGTGTGACTCAGGACCACCAGCCGGTGTGACTCAGGACCACCAGCCGGTGTGACTCAGGACCACCAGCCGGTGTGACTCAGGACCACCAGCCGGTGTGACTCAGGACCACCAGCCGGTGTGACTCAGCATCACCAGCCGGTGTGACTCAGCATCACCAGCCGGTGTGACTCAGCATCACCAGCCGGTGTGACTCAGCATCACCAGCCGGTGTGACTCAGCATCACCAGCCGGTGTGACTCAGCATCACCAGCCGGTGTGACTCAGCACCACCAGCCGGTGTGACTCAGCACCACCAGCCGGTGTGACTCAGCACCACCAGCCGGTGTGACTCAGCACCACCAGCCGGTGTGACTCAGCACCACCAGCCGGTGTGACTCAGCACCACCAGCCGGTGTGACTCAGCACCACCAGCCGGTGTGACTCAGCACCACCAGCCGGTGTGACTCAGCACCACCAGCCGGTGTGTCTCAGGATCACCAGCCGGTGTGTCTCAGGATCACCAGCCGGTGTGTCTCAGGATCACCAGCCGGTGTGTCTCAGGATCACCAGCCGGTGTGTCTCAGGATCACCAGCCGGTGTGTCTCAGGACCACCAGCCGGTGTGACTCAGGACCACCAGCCGGTGTGACTCAGGACCACCAGCCGGTGTGACTCAGGACCACCAGCCGGTGTGACTCAGGACCACCAGCCGGTGTGACTCAGGACCACCAGCCGGTGTGACTCAGGACCACCAGCCGGTGTGACTCAGCATCACCAGCCGGTGTGACTCAGCATCACCAGCCGGTGTGACTCAGCATCACCAGCCGGTGTGACTCAGCATCACCAGCCGGTGTGACTCAGCATCACCAGCCGGTGTGACTCAGCATCACCAGCCGGTGTGACTCAGCATCACCAGCCGGTGTGACTCAGCATCACCAGCCGGTGTGACTCAGCACCACCAGCCGGTGTGACTCAGCACCACCAGCCGGTGTGACTCAGGACCACCAGCCGGTGTGTCTCAGGATCACCAGCCGGTGTGTCTCAGGATCACCAGCCGGTGTGTCTCAGGATCACCAGCCGGTGTGTCTCAGGATCACCAGCCGGTGTGTCTCAGGATCACCAGGCCGTGTGTCTCAGAAACACCAGGCCGTGTGTCTCAGGGATCACCAACAGGTGTGTACAAATATCAATGTCTCAGGATCACCAGCCGGTGTGTCCCAGAATCACCATTCAATGTGTCTCAGGACCACCAGCCGGTGTGTCTCAGGACCACCAGCCGGTGTGTCTCAGGACCACCAGCCGGTGTGTCTCAGGACCACCAGCCGGTGTGTCTCAGGACCACCAGCCGGTGTGTCTCAGGACCACCAGCCGGTGTGTCTCAGGACCACCAGCCGGTGTGTCTCAGGATCACCAGCCGGTGTGTCTCAGGATAACCAGTCGATGTGTCTCAGGATCACCAGCCGGTGTGTCTCAGAACTGCCAGATTACAGTCAAATGAAGGGCCGTGAACAGTACAGTAATGCCTGAGCAAAAATAACTAACCTACTCAGCATCCCACCTGTGCTCCTTATATTCCTGTAAAATTCTATTTCAATTTGAACTGGGGATGTATATTTATTATAAATGACTACAGGTAACTACACATAACCAAGTTTGGAAACATGCCATGCGTGCTTTTTGGTGATATAATGGATACAGTATTTTTACATCCACCTGAATTTTCTCTTTAAATGAACCCTCAAGTGCTCAGTTTTCACAAAATCCTACAAGGAACGTTCCCTCTCTCAGCCCTGGCATCGATGATCAGAAAGCTCCGCACTTGAAGCGAGTAATGTATATTCATCTAAGCAACCACCCACTGAGATCAGATGTAAGCCCGGATTCCGCAGGACCTCAGAAAAGTGCTCACATACATTAAACATTCAGCATGTCAGACGAACAAAGTTGTAACAGAAGTCCCATCGCAGGTCAGCTCCCGCTGCCAGTTTCATCTTCCTTACACCAGCTCTTGTCTATGTGCCAAGTGAAATAAGTCTGCCTTTTCCCACCGTGCATGCTAAAAATCCAGAGGCTAGTCTGCCATTCCAAAAACGCATCCGGCTGTAAAAGCCAGCTCGTTGTTCTATTAAGTTTAGATCGTTGCTGATGGTTAAAATATTAGCCTTGTATCATTAAATCAAAGTGCTTTACACAAGACCTTAGCAAATTGTCATATGGGGGCTTCTAGGTGCAGTTTTTGGTGTGAAGACCACCCTTTGTCATTATGACCTATTCTCACCCTTGATCTGATGCCTGGATGAGAATTAGGTTGTTTAAAGAAGTTTGGCTTAAAAAAGGTCCCCCCCTCCACACCATTTTTTAAAATACCCCTTAGGCTGGATTAACACATGTGCTGTGCGAATTTCAGGTCCTTTTTAACTGCCATTTTCCAAAGTAGCTGTTTAGCTGTGATTTAGATACCATTCTGATGCGAATTCTAGGAGCGTCCTTAACAACTGATGATTCATTAGCTGTCAGCAGGTTGCCCACTGACAGCTGAAAGTAAACCAAAGAATTGGCGGCAATAAAATTTGAAAAAGAAAAAAAACGTGTGGGGGTCCTCCCCCACTCCACACTATGCCCTTCAGGCCTGGTAAAGAGGGGGGGGTGGATTAGCAAGCAGCCCCCCTCCTGAACCAAACCAGGCCACATGCCCTCAACATGGAGGGGTGCTTTCGGATAGGGGGGCTCCACCAACCCCCCCTCAAAGCACCTTGTCCCCACGTTGATAGGGACAAGGGCCTCTTCCCCACAACCCTGGGCGGTGGTTGTGGGGGTCTGCGAGCAGGGGCCTTATCGGAACCTCGAAGCCCCCCTTAACAAGGAGGCCCGCAGATCCCGCCTGCCTTTGGGGTACATTGCACCCCTATTCATTCACCAAAAAAAAAGTGTCAAAAATAAAAACTGTTTTTGACAAGTCCTTAATTAAAAAAAAAACAAAAAAAACCCCAATGTCCTCCAAAGTAAATCCAGTGCCAATCACGATGAATGCCACCACAGCCGACCCCCCCAAAAAAAGCAAACAAAAGTGCTCTATACCCGATGCTGGCTCCCGCCGCCTGACAGCTCCTGCTCCTCCCGCAGAGCCCCCCAGTGATGTCACCAGGTGGCCCCCACACTTGTGACGTCATTGACCAGGACATGCTGGGTCTAGACTTCAGCCTTACTTTCAGTGTGGCACAGTTTCCTCTCCTGCACTGCCTGCTTCACACAAAGGTCCCACAATGCGATACGCATTAGGCGACAGGCGTATCTCTGTGCAGTTTGCACAATAAAGTTTTGCATGCAGAGGAAAAAGCAGTGCATGCAAGCACAGGGAGAATATGCAAACTCAATGCAGATAGTGGTCTGACTGGGAATTAAGCTAAGGATCCCAGTGCTGCAAGGCAGAAGTGCTAACCACTAAAGTCACCGTTTTGCCCACTTCCTACTGCAAAGAGGAGGGAACTGATTTTTGGCCCGCCCCTGAGGGCTGTAGTGTAGTGCAGGACCAAAAAATGGTGATGGGTGACACATGGGTAAGGGTGTTTTCCATTTACAAATTAGGAGCTTACTATAGCGCAGAAAAGAGAAATCTGTAATTATTTTGTGGGTAGTCAAAAATTGCATGAAAAAAATGTAAAAATGTATAAATAAAATAAATTTAATAATTAAAAAAAAAGTTCTCAGATTTTAGCATGGTTGCAATGGTTTCTGGTTACTATAGCTAGCCATACCCATGTTTTGTTTTCTGAACGAGAACGGTCAAATGAGAGGAAACCAACTCATTTCCCCAACCTGCTAACACTCCTCTGCTGCCAGTACCTGCGGCTGCCTAATATCCAAACAGTGACTGCATCTGATAGGATGCAGTCACTGGTTTATAATTTTCCACCCAGCTCTGCTGATTTTTGTCGAGCCAGGTGGTGCCAATGGGGCCGCCCACAGCTCAAATTTCAGCCAAATACAGAATCGTGTATGGCCGACTTATCAATGGTCCAAAGATTGGTTACATTGGTTGCCTGTAGTTCTAGTTAACCCATTTTAAGGCTGACCAGGATGATCGAATAGATGGGTGTAGAAAACCCGCACAGCTGCCAGCTGATGTGCATGACACTCGTCAAAGCTTGCAATAGGCAGATCACGAACTTCAAAAGGAACTGAACAGACTGCGGCCCCGTAATTGTATTATCTTAATGCAAGCGGAGGAGGCAGCGGCCCGTTTGATAAGCTCACTTAGCAGGGGGATGGAACAACTTGATGACATCCTGGCGTGACCTCGGGGGTTAAAGATGTAATTTTCCATCTGGCGAAACTTGGCTGGGGCCCGCAGCCTGCCACCACCTGCTGTTCAGCGCCGGAGGTTGTGAAAAATCAGCTGACAATGAAAGCGCTGCGGAAGGTGTTGTTCCGGCTCAAATCTCCCCTCCGACAAATCCTCTAATCTGTTCGCGTTACAATCACATTCCGCATTCGGCGGACGTGCTGTGGGTATAGCGATGCCAGGTCTACAGGATGTGAAAGGCGAATATACATATTTATAACAGCGGCATGTTAAAAAAAAAAAAGTGTCAAAGCAGAGAGATGGCTATCACTTTGTATGCCAATTCCGATCTCTAAAGCATAGCCCACAATACCAATATTTCAGTTCTGAGTGGAGTCTGCCAGGGTGACTCTCCTTCAGGGATTTTGATTCAAAATGGATAGTCCACCCAAAATCGATAGATTAATTCTTCATAGATCAGTTTCATAAAGCTGAACTCCAAACTTAAATATAGAATACAAATAAAAGGGATTCAGAACATGATCTTTCCACCATTGCCGGGTTATGCAAATACGTAATTTTTTATCCGCAATCCAACTGTATGTCCTGTACCCCATTTGAGACATACTGCTTAAGCCCGCCATAGATGGTGAGATTTTCTCTCCTCCAACCAGGGTGTGACAGACCCAAACAGGACAGGGGCTTTTGGAGGGGACTGCAGAGTGGCCTCTTGCCTACTGACTATTGGCCCTGGATTTTTAGGGGGATCTATTCTTGGGAGGTATGTGCCTGGGGGACCCTTGGAGTGGTCTTGTTTCAGATTCGGGTCCATGTCTCCCCAAAACACACGGACTTTGGGAACCTAGGACCTGGAAAAAAAGATTTGGGGCCTTTGTGCCCAAACCAGCAATGACTGCTTTCGACTGTGAGACCCAGGGCAGATGTTAATTCAATCAGCTAAAAACAACATGATGCTAGGGTCTACTGCTATGATCTGTTTATGAAGGTGTCTTTCTCCCATGGTATAATTTCCCCATTGTGTGCCTCCTAGGTGTGAATTCCCATTGTTAATTGAGTCACCTATTGTTTCTGTCTGTCTGCTAATCCTTTAGAGATTTGGACAGCCCTATGTCTTCCTACTGGTAAACCGGTGCCGAACGGTCTGGGTGAGCACTGAGTCGCCTAGGCTCGTCTAGGTGACTAGTTAGCTTACTGTGTAATTAGGTTACTGTTTATGTTGGCTGCTTCTTAGCTATGTTAAAGTGTTTGTTAAGTCAATATTTTTCATTCTATAGCTCCCTCTGTTATTTAAAAAAACATGTTGTATAAATACCTTATTTCTGAGTGCCGTTCGACGCTAAGGTGACTGCCTGTTGGTCTCTCCCGATGAGATAGCTGCAGGGGGTGGTGCTGGGAAACCCCCGCTGACATCAGCTAAGGAGAGGACAGGAGAGGAGGAGACAGTCACGTGAGGGCCGAACGGCGGTCTGAAATAAGCTATTATACAGCAAATATTTATAAATGACAACCACTACAGAGCTTACTGATCTATATCAGATGGAACTAGAATAGGTAAACACTGTTATTTTTAGAGCAGGAGGGGAGGATGGGGGAGCTGACAGGCAGGGAGGGGAGGGGGGAGGAGGACACAGACACAGGAGAGCAGGCTGTAGATGACGGATGCATGTAAAATGACCTCAGTGTCAGGGCTCAGCAGCCATAATACACTGTGGTCAGTTTGCACAGGGGAGGGCAGAAACTGTCAGGATCAACCAGGTACTTCAGCTGATACAGGGGGCCAAATTACACAGCACAAGCACTGTGCTGTATAAAATGCTTTAAAGGAGCAGGATCCAATTTTTTTTTTAGGTTATCAAACACTTTAATCATCTTACTGTTTGCATAACATGATCAAGCTCTTATCTGATTTTGTGTGGTATATATATATATTCTGTGTGAGTTTTCAAATAGTGAGTTCCTGTTTGTGCCTTAGATTGTGTCCTCTAGTTCTGGGGTGCAAAATTCAACTACCGTATTTATCGGCGTATAACACGCACATTCATTTTAAGAGGGAAGTTTCAGGAAAAAAATTAAATTTTAAATAAGGAACTTTGAGGCAAAATAAGGGTCAGCGCCCATCTGCAGCCTCACCATTGCCATCAATGCAGCCTGATCAATGCCCATCTGCAGCCTCACCATTGCCATCAATGCAGCCTGATCAATGCCCATCTGCAGCCTTACCATTGCCATCAATGCAGCACCCTTACCATTGCCATCAATGCAGCAGCCCCACCATTGCCATCAGTGCAGCCTGATCGATGCCCATCTGCAGCCTAGATGGGACAGGGAGGGGGCGGGACGAGCACCGACAGATTACATACAGTGAGAATCTCCTATGATAGACAGAACAGTGGTCCAATGGCGGCCCAGGAGATGGGACTTCCTATTACAGAGGCTGCCAAGTAAACGGGATTTTCTCACTGTATGTAATCTGATGGCGCTTGTCCCGCCCCCCTCCCAGTCCCCTCCGAGGCAGCTAAAATTGAAGTATTGGCGTATAACACGCACACGCTATTTGCCCCCGATTTTCAGGGTGAAAAAGTGAGTGTTATACGCCAATAAATACAGTATAATACATGGTTCCAGAATGGAGGAAGCTGTATACGGATGGAAGCACCCAAGGGGGGTGCCAAGGGGGTCCGTCACACACGGGTTGCAGGAAAGAAAATCGCTAGATTCCCCCATCAATACAGTCAGTCTTGATGGAGGAATCCCACCGACTGAGCTATTATGTTCTCCCAGCGGGGGGAGCCATCCCGGCTGGGAGAATACAGAGATTATTGCCAGCGGCTTTACCAACTCCAGTGTGGAATATATCTGAACCTTCTGTTGAAGTATATGGATGTGGTCTTGTGTGTTTTTAATTTTTGTAAAATAAAAACTTTGACTGTTTTATACATGTGGTGCCAAGATGACTCTGTCCTTGAAAGTCCTTAGCTACGAATTGGTGTATCCTGTATATTCTGGACCTGCCCCCTTATACGCCCTTTTTGGCGAGAAAGCCAACATTTAATTTTTAAGCCAAACAATATCTC
Organism: Lithobates clamitans; assembly: GCA_037952925.1. NCBI lineage: Eukaryota > Metazoa > Chordata > Amphibia > Anura > Ranidae > Lithobates > Lithobates clamitans. Next base: position 835,832 of record JBBGZY010001010.1, read on the forward strand.
CTTAAAGTGGAAGTAAAGTCCACTTTTTAACTTGTACCTACAGGTAAGCCTATAATAAGGCTTACCTGTAGGTCCAGTGAATATCTTCTGAACTTGCACTTTTTAGGAGACATTCACATGTGATGCACCTGGTGACGTCACCAGCGCATGTACTCTGAAGGAGCTGCATACCCGTGCCGTACCTTTGGAGCTCTGTGCTGGGGCTGGAGCTCCTACTTTCATGCACAGGAGTGACGTCATCACAGCTCCACACATTCATACAGCTGGGGCCGTTAACCCGGAAGGAAGACCAGATAAAGATGGAAGCGTCAGGGGAGCCATGACAGTGCTGTGCTGGAAGGCTCCATGTGCAGGTAAGTCTATCATAGTGTGCCAGTATGCAGTGCATACTAGCACATTATGGCATAATGCTGCAGGGGGCCCAATATTTTATTGTTTGGGGGATGGATTACTACCGATTTAAAAGACTCCCCAAAAGCGTGTCTTTTACATCTGACCCCACTTTCTAGGTGTAGATATAAGAGATCTCTCCTGATCCACCTCATCAGCACCGCACATGTATTCCACAAAAGTGTAGATGTACTGATACTCTGACTGTTGGTCAGTGGATATATGTGGTAAACTAACTAATTGATATGGAAAGCCTGACCGCTGCTTTGCAACGTAAGGAGGAATGTTTTTGAAAATCCTGGCACTCTTGGCACCATTTCCAGTTCTATCAAGAATACAGCTCCTTGGTCATAACTCTGGAGACCCAATCTTCCCCATAACAGGCATCTTATGGCCTTATAGGCACACTCTGTCGGTTAGTGTTTTAGTTAATACAGTATTCTTAGCCCCCCTTAAACTCCCACCCTCTTTTTTCTGTTCCCAGCCCATCTTTCCCGTCTCCTAACACGTGCTACACAAAATAAAATAAAGTAATTTGGAGTGCCTTCATACGATGGAACGTCGGTTGACCTTATGTTTGGTACATAGCATCCCGTTACCCCTGTATTTTAGCCTGATATCAATCTTCAGTACTCTGTCTCTTTTAGTAATTTTTAACGTATTCATCCACTTTACAGGACCTCCAATTGGTGTCTTCATCCGCCTCTGGACCCATGGATGACGCTCAGCTTCTTCCTGAAAACTACCACCTCAGCGAATGACAGAGGTCGTCAAGGTCCATATAAAAGTGGTGGCTTTCATTCTCCTCTACAAGCTACGGAGGATTCCATGGACTGAATGTATTCATATTTCATGTAATATTTTGTAAAGTGGACAGAGAGGCAGGCTACAGTGCCTCTGGGAATTACTGTAGGGTATTGTTACTTTGTCTTCATGACCCTTATTTGGAAGTTTCATGTCAATTTATGCAAAATTGTTGGCTTATTGTCATGGTATTTGTACATTGCTAAAGGGCTCCATAAAACTTTAAAAAGACAAATAAAGGAGCTGCCTTGTCTGTCAGATGATTTGTATTTCTGTCCAAGTTCTGAGATTTACACAGTTTTTTTACTGCTGTTAAGCAACACAACTAGGTCAGCTTTCCACCCCCAGCCTGTGATTGGATAGTGAACGCAACTAGATCCCCTTCTTATCCCCAGCTTGTTATTGGAAAGTGAAGGAGCTATGTCAACCCATCAACCCCTGCCCCCCCCTGTTATTCAGTGAAAAAGCAATAACAAACAGATGAGGCCATCTCATTGCTCTCTCCTCCTTTCAGCATGCTCCTTGTCAGCACATGGAGACACCTGACTAGTGCAAGCAGTGCCAGGGCAAAGTCATCCAGAATGCAGGGATCTCTCAGCTCTGAAAATCAGGGGGCGGAGAGCTGAAGTTGAAGAGAGCTCTGAGAGCTGATTGGAGCGAAGGGGTACACCCCATTCACAGAGCACACAGGAACAAAGCTGAGGCTGTCAATAAGTCTGTGCCCTTCCCTGTCACCATTTTCTCTTGGTGTCAGGAAAACTTGTTAGAAGTGATTCATGCTATTAGCAGAGGAACTAAGCAGCAGACAGAAATGACACTTAAGGGGTTTATTTACGAAAGGCAAATCCACTTTGCACTACAAGTGCAAAGTGCACTTGAAATTGCACTGAAAGTGCACATGGAAGTGCAGTCGCTGTAAATCTGAGGGGCAGATCTGAAATGAGGGAAAGCTCTGCTGATTTTTTTTTATCCAATCATGTGCAAGCTAAAATGCTGTTTTCAATTTTCCTTGCATGTCTCCCTCGGATCTACAGCGTCTGCACTTCCAAGTGCACTTTCAGTGCAATTTCAAGTGCACTTTGCACTTATAGTGCAAAGTGGATTTGCCTTTAGTAAATAACCCCCTTAGTGCTCTTTAAGCAGTAGTAAAATCTCTCGGAGGGGGGGGGGGGGGGGGGGAGTTTCCCCCTGCATGCATTGCATACTAGCACTTTATGAAAAAAAACTTACCTTAAACCGAAGCCCCTCAGCAGTTTACTGCCACCTTTAAGTGAGATAAGTACACACTATAGAGGGATATGCTTTGTTAGTATTTCATGTCTGAGGTTTATGACTACTTTAAGTATCTCTTGGCAGTTCAGCTCCCTCTCAGAATCCCTTCTCCTTGTTGGGTTTTTCTTTTTTTACATTATGAAGAATTAAACTGACTGTTTAGTAACACTGCGCTACTTAGTAACTGTTTAGTGTACATAAATATCTTAAAGCGGTAATAAACAAAAGAATCCCTAATGGTCTTGATTAGGTGACTCCCATCATCACTCCCTGGCCATGAACAAACACAGCGAATCTGGAAGAATGACAGGAAGAAGATGGAAGCATCTGAGCAGTGACAGCACAGCACTTTGACAGGTAAATCTGTCATAATGTGCTAGTATGAAATACAAGAAATGTTTTCGATAAGTTCAATTCCTCTTTCAAAATGTGTTGAAGGTGGGCCCTGGAAGCAGGGGGTATCCGAGAGTGACAGGCCTTATTTATAGAGGATTTCCCCTTTTTTTCTGCGGGACTCTGGTCCCTCGTTTTTTTTGGATCCAGGATTGGTCAACTGGGTCAAACCCAACACTTTCCCTATAGATGCCGAGTTTCAGGGGAAGGCTGATTCTGATCTTCGGCTGCAATGGGTCTCCAGTCTAACCTATATTACTGTGCAAAATATGTGCTGTATACCTTAAAGAACATGTAAACTCAACATTTCATATTCCTGATACACTAGATTACCAAAAGTATTGGGACACCTGCCTTTACACACACATGAACTTTAATGGCATCCCAGTCTTAGTCTGTAGGGTTCAGTATTGAGTTGGCCCACCCTTTACAGCTATAACAGCTTCAACTCTTCTGGGAAGGTTGTCCACAAGGTTTAGGAGTGTGTCTATGGGAATGTTTGACCATTCTTCCAGAAGTGCATTTGTGAGGTCAGGTACAGATGTGGACGAGAAGGCCTGGCTCGCAGTCTCCACTGTAATTCATCCCAAAAGTGTTCTACTGGGTTGCAGGCCAGTCAAGTTCCTCCACCCCAAACTCACTTATCCATGTCTTTATGGACCTTGCTTTGTCCAATGGTGCGCAGTCATGTTGGAACAGGAAGGGGCCATCCCCAAACTGTTCCCACAAAGTTGAGACCATGAAATTGTCCAAAATGTCTTAGTATGCTGATGCCTTAAGAGTTCCCTTCACTAGAACTAAGGGGCCAAGCCCAACCCCTGAAAAACAACCCCACACCATAATCCCCCCTCCACCAAATGATTTGGACCAGTGCACAAAGTAAGGTCCATAAAGACATACATGAGCGAGCTTGAGGTGGAGGAACTTGGCTGACCTGCACAGAGTCCTGACCTCAACCTGATAGAACACCATTGGGATGAATTAGAGTGGAGACTGCGAGCCAGGCCTTCTCATCCACATCAGTGCCTGACCTCACAAATGCACTTCTGGAAGAATGGTCAAATATTTGCATAAACACATTCCTTGTGGACAGCCTTCCCAGAAGAATTGAAGCTGTTGTAGCTGCAAAGGGTGGGCCAACTCAATATTGGACCCTACGGACTAAGACTGGGATGCCATTAAAGTTCATGTGCGTGTAAAGGCAAGCATCCCAATACTTTTGGTAATATAGTGTATATGCCTGCTGTACCATGTATTTGTTTGAGAAAGTATCTTCTTCTCTTTGTATGGTTTCCTTTGTGTGAAATCTCTGGTGTTCCTGCCAGTCCCTCTGCCTTCGGCCCCTTTCACACGGGGAGGGGCTTGTCAAGAGCCGCTGCCGCCTATGGAGAGATCGGACGAAAAAGGACAGCATGTCCGTTTTCATCAGATCTCACCCGATCCGATAGCGACGGATCCGAACGTAGAGGCATCCGTCTGCTTTTAGCGGATCGGACCGGGCCGGATGTCAGCGGACATGTCTCCGCTGACATCCGTCGTTCCATAGGCTAACATGGAGCGCCCGTTCAGGTCCGCTGTCAAAACTGACAGGCGGACCTGAACGGTCCGATCGTGTGAAAGGGGCCTTACTATTAAAAACTGACCACACACAAGCAGGAAATCACAGCGTGGTCAGTTCTCTAGCAATGCCTACACTCCTTCAATGATCAGATATGTCCCGACATGACCCTCCCCCGCACAGCCTATCACTGAGAATATCAGTGTGCTGCCGTTTCTCCTCCCCTAGCTCTTATGCAGCTGAGAACAGAGGGAATGTGATCACTTATATAAAAAAAAAAAAAGGAAATAAAAAAAGGTATTTATCATTTTCTTTTATATCTGTACACAAAATGTTTTGCTTTTCATTTCTATTCTAAACTCAATAGGTCGATTGCTTACGATCACTTTAACATAAGGTTTTCAAATGACAAAAGAATAATAGGCAGCACACATAATAAATGTGTAAAAATAAAATTTGTACACCAAGCAAAATAAAACAACAAACAATCGTCTGTATCTCTTTGTGAAATCTTGAGTAATCATTAAATCTGACTGATACATATGGGTGGATTTATTTATTATTCAAGATTTCACATAGACATACAGACTATTATTGTATTTTGCTTGATTTTCACATTTTAATTTTTCACACGTTGTTGTTCTGTGCATAGCTTATTATTATTTCTTTTTATCATCTGAATAAGGTAGAGAACACAGCAGAAAGAGCGGAAAATCCTGCGATTATTTATGCTGGCCTTCTTTAGCCAGCAAGTTTTAAAAAGAAAAAAAAATAAACCGGATACCCCCATCCACACATTCGAGGTGGAAGGGGGAATCTTCCCTGCTGAGCTATTGTATTCTGACAGCGGGGACACTTCCCCACCGCCAGAATACTCTGATCAGCATTGCAGGCTATAGCCTGCAGTGTGATTTGAAAATCCAACAGGGCGGAAAAAAATTTCAGCTGCTAGCAGATTTTTAACAGGCTTAACCGCTTTAGCCTCGGAAGATTTGGCTGCTGAATGACCAGGCAATTTTTTGCGATTCGGCACTGAGTCGTTTTAACTGACAATTGCGCGGTCGTGCGGCTCTGCACCCAAACAAAATTGACATCCTTTTTTTTCCCACAAATAAAGCTTTCTTTTGGTGGTATTTGATCATCTCTGCGTTTTTTATTTTTTGCGCTATAAACAAAAAAAAGAGCGACAATTTTGACAAAAAACACAATATTTTTGCTATAATAAATATCCCCATTTTTTTTAAAAAAAAGCTATTTTTTTCTCAGTTTAGGCCAATATATATTCTTCTACATATTTTTGGTAATAAAAATCTCAATAAGCGTATATTGATTGGTTTGCGCAAAAGTTATAGCGTCTACAAAATAGGGGATATATTTACAGCATTTTCATTATTATTATTTTTTTTTTACTAGTAATGGTAGCGATCTGCAATTTTTATCAGGACAGCGACGTTATGGTGGACACATCAGACACTTTTGACACATTTTTGGGACCATTGGCATTCATACAGCGATCAGTGCTATAAAAATGCACTGATTACTCTAAAAATGTCACTGGCAGGGAAGGGGTTAACACTAGGGGGCGATCAAGGGGTTAACTGTGTTCCCTAGTGTGTGTTCTAACTGAAGGAGGGAGGGGACTGTGTAGGGGAGATGACAGATCGCTGTTCATACTTTGTATAAACACACGATCTGTCTCTTCTCCCCTCAGAGAACTGGGATCTCTGTGTTTAGACACACCGATCCCGGTTCTCGGTGCGTTACGAGCGATTGCCGGGCACTCGCATCGGCTCCGGCCCCTAGTGGCCACAGGGCGAAGCAACGTTACATAATGTGGCTGGTCGGCAAGTGGTTAAAGAAATACTGAAGCCTTGCTAGCAGCTTGTTTAAAGTGGCAATCAGGGCATCGCGGACCCCTATTGGGCGGGGCCCATAAGCTTGAGCCCAGTCAAGCCAAATAGTAAGTCCGGCCCTGGAGATGGGGCTCGGGTAAGTAATTTGGGGGTGCTGCTACACAGAGAAGTTTTTTTTTATCTTAATGCATAGAATGCATTAACAACTGCCTTTAACACTTACTTTAAAACTAAACTCCAAGCATATATAAAACACACACTGTAAAGCAATGCAGCTGTATAATACATCAGTACATGTATTTTTTAATGCAAGCAGTAAAGTACCTGAGTATGACTTGGTAGGGGCACCTTGCAGACCCCTGTACAACAGAACTGGGAGAGGGAGAAGCAGCACAGTTAGGTGTACTGAAGAACAAGTAACATGCTGATAGGAGGAGAGAGCAGAGGGATGACTTCATCCTTCTGCTGCTCCTTCTTTCTCTGTCCAGTCACAGGCTGGGGGTGGGGAGAAGACCTGTAAGTGTTACTGAACTACAGCAGAGAAAACTTAGGTCCTCTGCCCCGCCAGACATGGCTCTGCTATGTGGCAGAGCTGTGTAAATCTTAAAACTGGATAGATAAAGATAATAATCCTTTGGCAGACAAAACAGCTCTCATATGCAGTATGTTTTTTTTGTCAGTGTATTTAGCGGTTTGCCTGGAGCTCAGCTTTAAAGTGTTACTAAACCACAGTGGTGTAGTGGGTAGCACTCTCGCCTAGCAGTAAGAAGGGTCGCTGGTTCGAATCCCAACCACGACACTACCTGCCTGGAGTTTGCATGTTCTCCCTGTGCCTGCGTGGGTTTCCTCCGGGTACTCCGGTTTTCCTCCCACACTCCAAAGACATGCTGGTAGGTTAATTGGATCCTGTCTAAAATTGTCCCTAGTATGTATGATTGTGATTTAGAGACCTTGAGGGTAGGGACTGATGTGAATGTACAATGTATATGTAAAGTGCTGCGTAAATTGACAGCGCTATATAAGTACCTGAAATAAATAAATAAATAACTAAACCCAGGACCCTGCATTCACTACATCTGGTCTCCCACAGAACATGGAAATGTCATTATTTTAGTAAATATAAACGGCTGAATAACTTTTCTCATCAGCAGTATATAGCAGTCTTGTGACTTCTATCAGTGTCTGGTTAAAGCTTGAAGAAGTTGTTATTCTTCTCTGACTGTCCTATGAGGCTGTAGGACTCCTGACCCTCTGTCTAGATAGGGCCGATTGGCCCTGTGCTGATCACATGGACCCTCCCAAGAAAAAAAACTCTCTAGCAATACACATCAAACTGAGCATGTGCAGAGTGCCTCCTAGGGCTCTGTATTATCAGAAGATGGATTGGGGACAGCGAAAGAAGGGAAGGATCAGAGAAGATAGGATCAAATAGCTTTTTTACTCAATAAAAAGGATGAACCCCTCATGTTCCATTGTGAATATAACAAGCATGCTTTACTGCATATACAAGCTGATTTTACTGTTGTAGGTTTAGTAACACTTTAAGTGTGCCCTGAAAAGAGTAGCTTTTACCTTGAATCCCTCCAGAAAAATAGCAGTGTACTTCCTGGCATGTGATTGTGCCTAGGCACCCCTAGGCCTTGATCCTGATAGTGGTTTTCAACATGGCAGAGATCACCTAAACACATCAGATTATTATAATGGATACACTCGGACACAGAAGTAGGTAAAATAGCAGCTCCCCCACTACATTGAAAGGATTACAATAGGCGCAAAGAAGTCCCCCCAAATTCCATGTTATGTACTGCCATGTCCCCTTTCCTGGTGGGTACACAGCCTTGACCAACTACATCCCCCAGGTTTACTATAGTACCATAGGAGTTGTATAGCTGGGCCCCCTGGATATCCACCAGGCCCTAGGTTCTTGTCTGGGGGGTATTGTGGATGATCAGGCTCAGCCTACACTCTGTAGAATTCAACATAAATGAAAATTAAAAAAAAAGTTAGGTTCTCTTTAAATTGCTTGCACGGTTCAAATTAAACACAAAAAGATCCAGGGAAATAAAAAATGAGCGGTCTAAGCCAGGCCGTTCAGACATCTATGGATAAGAGAGAGATTTTAGCAATAAAAAAAAAAAAAAAAAAAAAAAGAAAATTCTCAATTTGGAAACAGCTGCTCCCCTCACACCGCATAAAATATAACGGAGTGCGTCTGTCTGTGTACAATCGGCCTGAACAAAGCTTCTCCCCGGAGAGTGCAAGAGTGAAAAGATGCAGTTTTGCACATGCTTGCACAAAGCCTGCCAAGCAATGGGTCTAATCAACGCTGAAAACATTAGCTGACAATACAGAGACACACTGAGATCACTCGAGAGTGGCAGGGAATCTCTTCACCAATAAAGAAAGACATTTCCACCCGGTGGAAGAGACTTAACCCATTGGATGTCAGGGGCTTAGGATGGTCACTTCAAATACCACAGCCAATTGTCTTCCTAATCGTCCACTTCAAGATGTTCCTCATTAACTGCTTTAACCTTCAAATGAGGCCACCCAGCGTGTAAATGCAAAGCGACAAGTCGTTATCATCTATTTGCCCTTCAGTCACCCTTGATGGAGCTTCCAGTGTTGGAATGAAAGGCCAATTTCTAGTAATGTGGGGTAGTGCCACCTAGTGGCTAAACAACTATGAAAACTGGCGGGATCTATTATTACAGGTAATGGTGTATTCTCAGCACAATACACACCCTAAGCACTTATTATAATGTTGATTGAAAGCACTTTTTTTTTTTTCGTCCTGCTCCACAGTTTCATGATGAACTTGTATAGGCCAGATACAAAATTTACCTTAATTGGAGAACTTTAACTTTAAATAAGCTGCTAGCAAGCACAGTGGCGTCGGCGGGGGGGGGGCTGACAGTGGCTGAAGCCCCGAGTGGGTCCCCAAAAAGCCCCAGATCTTGTGTGGGAACGGTTCTATTATTAGCCCCCGAGCGCCGCCACCGAGCGGGACCAATCTGCTCCTGAGCGCGGCCGAGTGCCACCAAGTTTAGTAGCAGGTCCCGCCTTCTGGAGCCTGCAGCGCTGATGGACGTCCCACTGGTCCAATGCCGGGAAGTGTGACGGCCCGCTACGCCTCTGTCAGAAGATTCCGACCCCACTCGGCGCTCGGGCAGGCAGCTCTCCTCTCCTCATCATGGCTCTGGCTGCCTAGAGTCTACTCTACACTGTGTGATGGGCGCACCATTGAGCTGCAGGAGGACACCTGAAGTCTGGTCAGGTAGGTCAGTGTATGTCGTGTAGGTCGTGTAGGTCAGTGTATGTCAGGTAGGTCAGCCTGTGTCAGGTAGGTCAGTGTAGGTCAGTGTGTGTCAGGTAGGTCAGTGTAGGTCAGTGTGTGTCAGGTAGGTCAGTGTAGGTCAGCACATGTCAGGTAGGTACTACCCCCCCGGTGCTGGGATCGGACTTCAGGCTGAAGACCCTGTTTTTTTTTTTTTGCCAACTAGCAACGCCCCTGAGCAGGCATGAGTAAGCTTTGGTAAGCTTCAGCCCAACATGATGATCTAAAAGCTTGTTTAAAGTGACTGTCAGCACTACAATTAAAATCTGTGTACTTTCACACTGGAACCAGCATGTTACAATCCTTCAAGTAAACCTGTACTTAAAGAAGATCAATCATATTTTTTATATTTCACAGTTCTGTTCCACATGGGACATAATACTTTGTTCTACAGTTCTAAGTGCTTTCTAACCCTAGTTATGGGGTCTGACATGCCCCACCCACTCTTCCCTCCTGCTATGGCCGATCTGACAACAACTTTGAAGGAGACGGCCGATTCACAGATGCATCTTGTCTCAGCTTTGAGCACTTTCCTGAGACAAGCAATGGCAAGAGAAATACAAAGGCTGATACGTCCGCTTGCATTCCTTTTGCCATTGCTTGTCCTAGGAAAGCACAGCTGAGACAAGATGCATCAACGAATCAGCTACCTCCTTCAAAGCAGTTGTCTGACTGGCCACATCAGCAGGGGAGGGGACAGCTCAGACCTCATAACAAATGCTAGAAAGCACTCCGAAATATGGGACAAAGTACTTCATGTGGATTGTCCCACGGCAGACAGAACTGTAATGATAGATCTTCCACTTCAGCCCCAGAAGATTTGGCTGCTCAATGACTGGGCCATTTTTTGCGATACGGCTCTCTAATAATTGCGCGGTCGTGCGACGTTGTACCCAAACAAAATTGACGTACTTTTTTTCCCACAAATAGACCTTTCTTTTGGGGGTATTTGATCATCTCTGCGATTTCTATTTTTTGCACTATAAACAAAAGGAGGACAATTTTGAAAAAACAAAACAAAATATTTTGTACTTTTTGCTGTAATAAATAGCCCCATTTAAAAAAAAAAAAAAAAAAAGCAAATTTTTTCCTCAGTTTAGCCGACATGTATTCTTCTAAATATTTTTGGTAATAAAAATCGCAAAAAGCGTATATTGATTGGTTTGTGCAAAAGTTATAGCGTCTACAAAATAGGGGATAGATTTATGGCATTTTTATTATTTTTTTTTTTTTTTATACTAGTAATGGCGGCGATCACAGTTTTTATTGAGACTGCGACATTATGGCAGACACATTTGACACATTTTTGGGTCGATTGACAATTATACAGCGATCAGTGCTATAAAAATGCACTGATTACTGTATAAATAAAAGCAGATTCTTAGTCATAGCTTGACTAAGCATCTGTTTGTAATGTGAAAGCGTTAGCTGTTCTTCCCTGTCTTCTATGCTTAAGATATGGCTGTTTTCAGATTTTAATCTTTCAATAAAGATGCCTTCAGCGGTGTGCGGCCATCCAGGATTTTTCCTTCCTTCCTAATTTGAGCAGAGCCAGCACCTGCGACATCGTATAGGACGGGTGTCTTCAACAGGTCTGGAGCTTTTGAGCCGCAATTTTTCTTCCTAAAAGGTGCAGTGACCAGGAGTTGCTCTCTCCTTGCTAGCTATGCTAGGGGAGGGGGTGTCCTGTTCAACCCGGTAGCTAGTAAGGAGACTGCTGCTTGATAACCAACATTTGTCTCAGCTCCAAGCACATGCCCAAGATCAGCGATGGCAAGAGGGATGCAGGGGATGGGGGTTAGCCTTCTATCCCTCTGCATTCCTCTTGCCGCTGTGGGAGTAGGAGGGCGGCTCGTGTAACTATGTAGGTAAGTTTACAAAGCATGTCATATTAAGGCAGAAAATGCTACATGTACTTTGTCCCTTGTGGGACAGAACACTGAGAAAATAAACTTCAGTGAGAATTCTTCTTTTAAAAAAAAGTAGAACATTTACAGCTACTGGCAGGATCAACAGGTAAAAAAATTAGGGGAAGATTAAGGAAAAAAAAAAAAAAAATCAGAACTTTTTTTTTTATTCCTCCCCCTTGCCCTGCTGGATAATTTAGGTAACCCGCATCTTCCTAAGAGCCCTTGCACACTGGGGCGACGTCGGCGGTAAAACGCCGCTATTATTAGCGGCGTTTTACCGTCGGTATGCGGCCGCTAGCGGGGCGGTTTTACCCCCCGCTAGCGGCCGAGAAGGGGTTAAATACCACCGCAAAGCGCCTCTGCAGAGGCGCTTTGCCGGCGGTATAGCCGCGCCGTCCCATTGATTTCAATGGGCAGGAGCGGTAAGGGAGCGGTATACACTCCGCTCCTTCACCGCTCCGAAGATGCTGCCAGCGCATCGCTCCAGTGTGCAAGCCCTCGGGGCTTTCACACTGGAATACAAGCAGCGGCACTTTCAGGGCGGTTTGCAGGCGCTATTATTAGCGCAATAGCGCCTGCAAACCGCCCCAGTGTGCAAGGGCTCTAAAGCTAAAATACAGCCTTATAAATCGACCTTAGATTAAAACTATTCTGCATCCTGCAAGTGCTCCCTTGAAACTGTTTTGTAATGGAAATTGCATCCCATTGTAGAACTCCTATGGGTAGAACAACTCTTTACACTCCCCCAACCCTCATTTCTGCTCAGCGATGTGACTGGCTGAACTTCAGTGGCGCTCCCGCTGTCGCAGTGTTCCCGATTCCCCCCGCTCCCTCTGCCCCTTGTTATCTGCCAGGCAGAGCCCGCTATCGATGTCCTGGAGAGAGACATCGAAGTTATATTCTCTGTTACTGGCAGCTTGTTCAGCTGGAAACATTTTTATTTTTCATCTCTCCTGCGTCCCCCCCTCACACAATGAGCCCGGCTCGCTCTTGTCACAGTAACAGCCAAGAAAGTTTGAGCAATCTGCCATGCGTCTCTCCAGGGGACGTCAGCTATGTGCCATGAACTCCCCGGGTCTATCCGGCACTTCTCGCGGTGTGCTGTGCAGATGGCTTGTGCCAAGATGCCAGACAGTCAGTATTAGAGCGTTAACCCATGCCAACCCTTCACAGAGGGATAGGATAGGGGAAGACAAGGTTACAATAAAGATCTATGTGGATTGTGATATCAAAGGTTTGGGGGTCTCTGAATGTCTGTAAAGATAAGGCCATCTGCTTACTATGGCTAGCTTTTGAAAAAGGCTATACAGTACCTGTAGAGATTTACACATATATTGAAAGGGGATAGTAAACTAATAACCTGGTTAGATTGCAATGCCAGCCATAGACGGAGCGTTTTTCTATATTTTTTTTTCTATTCTACAATAGCTGCTAGCAATAACCACATGTAGAATCCGACAGGCTGGTTGTACCAAAGTTTATCAAATCATTCAACTTGGGTGCATTCAGCCTGCTAATGCATGGTTCGAATCTTGGCCGGTCCCTGTTGAACCAGCCAAGATTTGAACCGTCTATGGCTGGCTTAAAGCCAGCCATACATACCGTATATACACACCTATACAGAAGGCTAACCATACAAAAAAGATATCAATACAACCGGGGCCGGTGCTACCACTAGGCAAACTAGGCAGCCACCTACGGCGCACTGCTGCCTAGGGCGCCCGGCTACTGTTGTTCCTGCTTTCTTCTCTCTGCAGCAAGCAACTAAGTTTCAGAATCAGCAGGCAGATGCCGCCCTGTTCGCACACAGTGTCAGAGGCGCATCGGCGGCAGAGGACTGTGTCTGTGTTCCGACTCCCGAATGAATGAAAGCTTACAAACATTCATTGATGGGCGCTGGTGAGGCCGCATTTGATGGGCGCTGGTGAGGCCGCATTTGATGGGCGCTGGTGAGGCCGCAATTGATGGGCGCTGGTGAGGCCGCATTTGATGGGCGCTGGTGAGGCTGCATTTGATGGGCGCTGGTGAGGCTGCATTTGATGGGCGCTGGTGAGGCCGCATTTGATGGGCGCTGGTGGGCTGCATTTGCTGCTCATTAAAAAGGAGGGGTATACATAGGCAGGGCAAAGGGGGTGGAGTCAGAGGTGGAGCCAGGGGGGCGGCAAAATGAGGTTTCGCCTAGGGTGTAAAAAATCCCTGCACCAGCCCTGAATATAACAATCAACTTTTGTCGAATTGGAAAGTTGGAAAACTCTCCTTTTATTCAGCAACGTTGATCAGTGTATCCTGACAATAGAGGAGTGCCTTGCTTGGCTCAATTTTCTGTAGATTCCGCAGGAATGAATCTACTGAAATTCTAGCTGTGTGCGGTCAGCTTAAACCAAATCTAAACCCAACAACAAAAATGTAATATACTGCAGCTTTTTAGTCCTTAAAGGGGGTGGCTGCCTTAGTTTTCCATTTTCAGGCTTTTATACCCCTTATTTTCACCTGGTGATCCTGCCAATAACATCCGCTCCATTCTACCTTTGGAGGTACAGTGGAGATTGACCGCTCGTCACCAGTGGTATTCATAAAATGCTTGGCATTTTCTAAATGACTAACAGGACATAATTGTCGGCCAACAAACACGAACGTAGTGATGTACTACGTGAAATTTCAGCTCTTGAGCGCCACCCTTTGTTCACCTTCTGCTAATGTCGTGTTTGGTGAGCACTGATTCCGAGCATGCGTGTTTGTACTTTGGACTTTTGTGTGACGGACTTGTGTACAGACGAGACAAAAAAATCTGACAACAGACCGTTGTCCGCCAAAAATTTACTAGCCTGCCATCCAACATTTGTTAGCGGAAAGTTGGACAACAATTGTCTGATGGAGCATACGAACGGTCGGATTTTAAACAAATCATCACACAATTCCCGGACGAAAATCTGATGTTTACTGGCCCCCCCCCCCCCGTTTACTTACCTGAGCCCTCGAAAGTCCCACGTCATGAATGTGCTGGATTTCGGCCTGGTCTTCTCGGCTCTTCATTGGATAGATTGATAGCAGCGCAGCCGTTGGCTCGCGCTGCTGTCAATCAAATCCAATGACGCGGGCACCGGGGGGGCAGGGCCAAGTCCCGCACTCAGCGGCTATGGACGCCGAACGCAGGACTCGGGAGCGCGCCCGCAAGGTAACCCTCCGGGAGATCGCTTCTCCCAGGGGGTTATCTGAGACGGGGTGGAGTTAGGAGAGCCGCCGGGGGGCCCCAGAAAACGCCATTCAGGGCCACTCTGTGCAAAACAAGCTTCACAGTGGAGGTAAGTATGACATGTTTGTTATTTTTAAAAGATAAAAATCGAACCTTTAGTGTCACTTTAAAGGTAAATCTAAAGGACATTGAATAAGAAAATTGTATAATGTATGGCCAGCTTTAGACAAGTCAGACATTAAAAGCAGAACTTCGGTCATTTTTTCATCTAGTAAATCCTCTGCCCTTGTTGTTTTAACTTTGGATAGTAAAACATTTTTTTTCTGCCAGTAGATAACTTATACAGCCCACTTCCTGTTTCTTGTCTGGTAAAAAGTCTAGGCTTATGACATCATGCACAGCTCTCTCTCCTGATAGTTTGCCAGGAAGGGAGAGGGGGATGAGCCATAAGAGGGCCAATGAGAGCTGCAGAGGACTATATTCTATGCCTCAGTATATTGCGGACCTGCGCTAATCTTGCTCTAAATTTTATCCTTCCAATTATGACATCATGCACAGCTCTCTCACTCTCATGAGAGTTTACCAGGAAAGGGGGGGGGGGGGGAGTAATAAAAGGGCCAATGAGACCTGCAGACCTGGAGGTGTGCCTCTGTGTGTCTGTATAAATCGAGGAAGTGAACAGGTAGCAGCTTCAGCTGCCCACAGTTAAAATGAATGCAGCCAGACTAAGTGGAGGGAGATTTCTGCAGCATATTTGGCAAGTACAGAATCACAGTATATATAGAATAATATGCAAAGGCGTTGGAGGGAAGCTTCAGAATGGCAAAGATGTTTTTATTACAAATTATGTGAGAAGACTACAGTTCCTCTTTAATGTAAGTTGTGCATTTAGCCATTGGCCTTTACCTACACACTAATAGAAACCTAACCTCACAGTCATGAATTCCAGGCTACAAAATCTGAACACTAAATTGACAGCTTCATTACAGAACAAACTGAAATGGTATAAGAAATGGTAGAAACCTATGGCAACTTAGTGAAAGGTTCTAGGATTTTTCAAGGTCAATTTGGATCCAATTTCCTTGTGGTTAATCAAAACCATCATTTTATATGTCTTGGATTGTTTAGAGATTTTGACAAAACACTGAATCAAATCTTGATTGCTCTATTAAATTTCCATGTGTATGGCCAGCTGGGTTGCCTGGAGGTATCTTTCCCCCTCTTGGCTGGGATCCTTCCAGTCTGGGACGATCAATATGCAAATATTGCCTCTGATCTCCGAACAGGGAACCTCCCCCACTGCACTGCAACGCCCTCTACTGACTGCCGTCTGGTACAGCACAGGTTAAGAGGACCAGCAATATATCATCTTCCTTATCAACAATAATTACAAGCATAACGTTTTTTAAACATTGACACATGCTGATAAAATTACTTCTATTAAACTGATTATATTCAAGTACAGCACATATAGTAGAAAAAAATCCCTTTAAATTGCAGCATCTCTCTTCAATACATGCACATTTCCTCATATTTCATTCCTTTAGAGCAGAGGCTGGCAACCTGAGGCCCTCCAGCTGTTGTGGAACTACATTTCCCACGAGGCATTGCAAAGGCTGGCAGTTACAATTACTCCCAGAGGCATGATGGGACTTGTAGTTCTGCAACAGCTGGAGGGCCCCAGGTTGCCTATCCCCCCTGCTTTAGAGACTCTGCCAAAAGTGCGCTCTGCTCCCAAGCAGTGTAAAATTCGTAGACTAAAACGAAAACAAATCAGATGACTACAATACAACTAAAACTAAAATGGCATTTTAGTCAAAAGACTATGACTAAAACTAAAGGCTTTTTTTTATTTCTTAATACAGTGGAACCTTCGATTACAAGCATAATCTGTTCCAGGAAAATGCTTGTAATCCAAAGCACTCGCATATCAAAGCGAGTTTCCCCATAGAAGTAAATATTAACATCATTTGTTCCACATTGACTTCTATTGCATGCAATACTTCATGTGGCCAGGAGGTGGGGGGGCGCCAGAGAGACTCGGAAATACTTAGAGACGGCTCGGATGCACTCGGAAAACCTCAGAAAGGCTCGGAAACATCGCATTGTGGGGGGGGGGCAGGGTAAGCCATTCCCAAGAGAAGATTGTGGTCTTTGCTAGCAGCTATAACAGCCACTAGCAATAATTGCATGTAAAATCTAGCAGGCTGGTTGTACCCAAGTTGATTGATCGATCAACTTGGGTAGATTCAGCCTGCCCATACATGCTTCAAAACTCGGCTGGTTCAGATTCGAACCATCTGTGGCTTAACACCATACACTCTCCCCACCCCCCCGATCGCCAATGTACTTACTGTACCTCCATGGGTGATGAGCTGTCAGTGCCCAGGCAGCCAGCCCAGCAGTCCAGGGATTTCACATTCCCGCTCTTCTCCCTCTTCTCTGTGTAGTGCTTCGGGACGGATCAGACTGATACTGATTAGTCCGTGCCTGCACAGAGAATCGCTCCGGTCCATCCCAGAAGTGCAGCACAGAAAAGTGGGAGAAGTCAAATTCGCGGACCGCTGGACTGGTTGCATGGGCACTGACAGCTCAGCATTGCCGGAAGTAAGTACAGAGGAGATTTGGGGTTTGGGTGTGCGGTATTAACCGCTTAAGGACCGGAAGATTTTCCCCCTTAACGACCAGGCCATTTTTTGCGATATGGCACTGTTTCGCTTTAACTGACAATTGCGCGGTCGTGCGACGCTGTACCCAAACAAAATTTACGTCCTTTTTTCCCACAAATAGAGCTTTCTTTTGGTGGTATTTGATCACCTCTGCGGTTTTTATTTTTTGCGCTATAAACAAAAAAACACCGACATGTTTGGAAAAAATAAAATAAAAAATTTTAAAAACAATTTTTTGATCAGTTTAGGCCAATATGTATTCTCCTACATATTTTTGGTTAAAAAAACTGCAATACGCGTATATTGATTGGTTTGCGCTAAAGTTATAGCGTCTACAAAATAGGGGATAGATTTATGGCATTTTTATTATTAATTTATTTTTTTACTAGTAATGGCGGTGATCAGTGATTTTTAGCCGGACTGCGACATTGCGGCGGACAGATCGGACACTTTTTTGGGACCAGTGACATTTTTATACAGCGATCAGAGCTATAAAAATGCACCGATTACTGTATAAAATGACACTGGCAGGGAAGGAGTTAACACTAGTGGTGATCAAGAGGTTAAATGTGTTCCCTGGGAGGTGTTTCTAACTGTAGGGGGAGGGGACTGACTGGAGGAGGAGAGAGATCGCTGTTCCTGATCACTAGAAACAGCAGATCTCTCTCCTCCCCTGTCAGAACGGGGATCTTTTTTTTGTTTTACATTGACAGATCCCCGTTTTAGCTCTCTGTGGAGCAACTGCGGGTGGCTGGTGGACATCGCGGCCGTCGGCCACGCCCATCATACTCCCTCGTGCGCGCGCCTGATATAGCTGTAAAAATGAACCGACGTACAGCTACAGCGATTCATGGGAATGAGCCAAACTGCCGCAGTATAATGATGGCGGCTGGTCGGCAAGTGGTTAATTCAGCCTTTTTTTGGGGGGGGGGGATTGTTCTTTAAATATGTAGTTCTGCGTTACTACCACAGGTATCCACAGTGACAACTGCAGTCTGATATCTTCAGCTGTCACCATGTATCTCCTTATGCCAGACAGTGACAGGAGCAGCCAGATGGTTTGTTTGTAAACAAAGCTCACCATGACTGGATGGTGGCACAATGATCACATGATTCTTTCACCAAGCTGATTGGTTCCCAGTGTTTTTTGCGAGACCCGCTGTGTGATGATGGTGTTTCTGGACTAGGAGTGAACAGTAAATACAATCTATGATTACTGACATACACACACACATACACACACACACCTTTCCTGAGGAAAGTCAGTGAATGTAAACCTCTCCCCTTCCCGTGTATCAAACACCATGGCTAAAGCTATTACACTAAACAGTATGATGATCATTCTGCCAACACAACTTACTTGACTTTTTGAATCCAGATACAGTAGTCTGTAATATACAGATCATTGAGAATGTACGCAGGGTCGTTTTCTTGAAAGATTGAGTGGATATCCAACAAGCACTTGAGTACCGCAGCCTTGCCTAGAAGTTTGGAAATAACAGAAGAAGTTATACAAGTCACCCAACCAACTGTAAGACGTTTTAAGAGTTTTAATTGATCTTGTGTGTTAAATCGATCCTGCTAAACACAGCATAGCCAAAAATCACCACGGACAAATCAGCGCCATCCCCATTTATGGGAATATTTACAGATAAGTACAAGGAAGGAGAATGACGATCTTTACCATCACATCCCAAAAAGCACAGGACTCAGGGTTGCCTTAAACCAACACCGTGCTAAAATAAAAATGCAGTGACCACTGCAAAGAAAACAGCGGACCCCCTGGAAAAGACTGGCAGCACGGGCACTGTTCTTTGTAGGGGATACGTTGTGTTCATATATTTATTTTAGCAACAGCTTTAACCTCTTGCTTACCGGGCACTTAAACCCCCCTCCTGCCCAGACCAATTTTCAGCTTTCAGCGATGTCACACTTTGAATGACAATTGCACGGTCATGCTACACTGTACTCAAATCAAATTTTTATCATTTTTTTCACACAAATTGAGCTTTCTTTTGGTGGGATTTAATCACCACTTTTATTTTTTGCTAAACAAACAAAGACAGAAATTTTTGAAAAAAAAAACAAAAAAAAAAAAACAAAAAAAAAAGGTTTCATAGTTTGTTATAAAATTTTGCAAACAGGTAATTTTTCTCCTTTATTGATATTCGCTGAGGAGGCTGCACTGATAGGCACAGATAAGGCGACACTGCTAGGCACTGATAAGATGGCACTGATTGGCACTGATAGATGTAACTGATGGGCACTGGTAGGTGGCACTGATAGGCAGCACTGGTGATGAGGCACTGATTGGTGACATTTTATAGGTGACACTGTGGGCACTGATAGGTGGTACTATGGGCACTGGTAGGTGGCTCTGGTGGGCACAGGTGGGCACAGAAGCCTCTGCAGAGGCTCTCCACGATCATGACTGTTGTCTCTCTCATGGCTGCCGGTGATCAGCTATTTTTTTCTTCTCTCCTCACGCTACCGATTACTGGCTCGGTTTACATCACATGATCAGCTGTCATTGGCTGACAGCTAATCACGTGGTAAGGGGTCCGGATCTTACTCTGATCTGTGATCAGCCGAGTCTCATAGACTCACTGATCACAGAGCGCGCAGCATGCGCCCTGCAGGGGGCGCGCAGGCCGCTCGAGCACGGGAGGACGTCTATGGACGCCCTCCTGGCAAATTAGGTCCAAGCTGTTGCCGTCTTTTGATTATAGCGCGGACGGGAGGTGGTTAAAGAGCAACTCCACTTTTGTTGAGAAAAAAACCAAATAATTCCCCTCTGGGTGATCTATGTACATTGCAGGGATTTTAACAAACTTTGTTTCAGATTCCTACCTTTTGCTATTCTGAAGATTTAGATTCTGAAGTCGTAGTTTGTTTGTCTGTGTCCATGTGCACAGTGAACCTGTATGGGAGTGGTTTTAGAATTATCAATCAGCTGCTGTACCGGCAGGGATCTAATGAGGAAAGTGGCATGGTCGGCATCCCTTTAGATGCGATTTTCCTTTGGGAGCATCTTACCAAAAATGACATTTTTGGTGCAGGGGATGCCAAAGATCTGACTTGTATCTTAGTGCATATGTCTGGGAAAATTAGTGATCCAATCACACAAGCAGGAAAGTACATTTTCAGGGGGTGTTCTGTATATCATCTGTGTACAGGTAGCCATATTGTGTTGCATTTTACAGAAACTTACAGAGCTCCAGACTGAAAAGGAAAGGTAATTTTTAATAACATTCAATTACAATATAATTTGTGTCACAATTGTATACACTAGATTTTTTATTTGCTCATTTTTTTCCCCATTAAAGTGGAGTTACCCTTTAAAGCTAAACACCAGGCACAAAAACTTTTATTAAATAAATTCCTCTATAGCCACAGAGGATATAAAGCCACTTTGTGTGCACCAAACCCTTTTGCAAACCCAGATATTAACATATAAAAAGTAGAAGCGACATCATCACTGTGATGTAAATAGCCTGTGCAGAGAGCAGAGCTGTGGGAGGGACCCAGGAGGCTCCACCCACTGCAGGCTGCTGCAGAAAACTACAGAAGGGGCGGAGACAAGACCAGTCACCCTGCACAAGGAGAGAGAGCAGCAGTGACCGGTCTTTATTACAGGAAGCCAAAGTTTTACACTGAATTATTGAACAGATCTGGAAGAAATACACAAAGCAAGCCCAGACTCTTGTACTTAGACAATGTTTGCCTTTCCCAGTGTTCAGCTGTAAAAGATCAGCATCTGCACCCAATCAGATGCAGCCACTGTTTGGGTATTCTGAAAACAGCTGGTGCCCGCTGTCAGAATGCAATAGCCACAATGGAAGATTAGTCCATCTGTGCTGTATAGCATCAGACTGTATAGCTATGCCCACACTGCAAAGGTTATTTTAGGTTTAGTGTACATAAAAAAGAAAATCTCCTTACCGCCTGCAGGGGGAGGTGAGGATTGGGTCAGGTAAAAAACTCCCCTAATTGAAATGAGCAGTTAACCCTTGCAGTTCAGGCACAGCCCCACTGCAAGGGATCATTTTTGTTTCCTAGAGCTGGGCTTTAAAGTGGTTGTAAACCTCAGGCATGAAATAGGAAGAAAGCATATATCTCTATAGTAGTGATGGTGAACCTTGGCACCCCAGATGTTTTGGAACTACATTTCCCATGATGCTCATACACTCTGCAGTGTAGGTGAGCATCATGGGAAATGTAGTTCCAAAACATCTGGGGTGCCAAGGTTCACCATCACTGCTTTATAGTGTGTACTTGTCTCAGTCCAGAGCACTAAGTGTAATTTCTGTCTGCTGCCTCTTTGCTCTGCTATCAGCATGAGTGACTTCTGACAAGTTTTCCTGACACCTAGAGAAAAAAGGTGACAGGGGAGCTCCAACACGCAGCCTGAGATTGACAGCCTAACTACTGTTCCTGTGTAAAAGGAGGGGTCACTTCCCTCCAATCAGCTCTCAGAGCACTCCTCACTGAGTTCTGCATAGCATAACTTCCCCACCCCATTTTCTGACAGCTCAGACAAGCTTTATAAATTTTGAACAGATGTAGAGAACAGAAGACTGTAGATAGACAGGTACAACTTATGTAGGTGGATTTGTTTCATTACTATGTATAACCTGACGCCAGTCACTTCACTGGTTATATGTGAAGGTTTATAACCACTTTAACCACTTGTCGAATGATGGCTACTAGGGTTGCACCAAACCACTTTAAGACCGAGTACAAGTACCGATACTTTTTTTCAAGTACTCGCCGATACCAATTACCGATTCTATTTTTTAATGTCATGTGACAGTGGCATGTGTGTCAGTAGTTTTTTGTTTTTACAATTTTATTTTTGACAATTCATTTTTTTAATTTTTTTTTTACAATGTATTTTGTTATGTTTTTTATTACAATGCTTTCTTTTTTTTTAAAGGGGGGGGTGGTGGTGGACAGTGTCAGTGTGTTTTTTATTTTATTTTTTATTATTTTTTAATTTCTTTTTTGTATTTCTTGCAAGCCTTTTACTTTTTTATTGTTAGCCCTGTTGTGGGGCTTTGGTAAGATATCAGGGGTCTTAATAGACCCCTGGCATCTCCCCCTTTGAGACAGGGAAAGGGAATGAGGACACATGTTTCCCAGTCCCCTTAGCAGCCTCAGCTGCACTGAAAATGAATGGAGAGGCGACAGAGGCTCCTCTCCATTCATAAACTGAAGTATCGTAAACACAGGTTACAATGTTCCATGTGAATGGACAGAGTCAGTTATCACTGACTGTTCATTCGGAAAAGGAAGGAGATAGATTTACTGGCTCCTACCTCCGCTCTCCATCCTGAAAGATCGAGGGGGCAGAAGAGGAGAACGGAGGGGGCAGAGGAGGAGAACGGAGGGGGACAGGAGAACGGAGGGGGGCAGAGGAGGAGAACGGAGGGGGACAGCAGAACAGAGGGGGCAGAGGAGGAGAACGGAGGGGGCAGAGGAGGAGAACGGAGGGGGACAGGAGAACGGAGGGGGACAGGAGAACGGAGGGGGCAGAGGAGGAGAACAGAGGGGGACAGCGGAACGGAGGGGGCAGAGGAGGAGAACGGAGGGGGACAGCAGAACGGAGGGGGCAGAGGAGGAGAACGGAGGGGGACAGCAGAACGGAGGGGGCAGAGGAGGAGAACGGAGGGGGACAGCAGAACGGAGGGGGCAGAGGAGGAGAACGGAGGGGGCAGAGGAGGAGAACGGAGGGGGACAGGAGAACGGAGGGGGACAGGAGAACGGAGGGGGACAGGAGAACGGAGGGGGCAGAGGAGGAGAACGGAGGGGGACAGCAGAACGGAGGGGGCAGAGGAGGAGAACGGAGGGGGACAGCAGAACGGAGGGGGCAGAGGAGGAGAACGGAGGGGGACAGCAGAACGGAGGGGGCAGAGGAGGAGAACAGAGGGGGACAGCAGAACGGAGGGGGCAGAGGAGGAGAACAGAGGGGGACAGCAGAACGGAGGGGGCAGAGGAGGAGAACAGAGGGGGACAGCAGAACAGAGGGGGCAGAGGAGGAGAACGGAGGGGGACAGCAGAACAGAGGGGGCAGAGGAGGAGAACGGAGGGGGACAGCAGAAAGGAGGGGGACACAGAGGAGAACACGGAGGAGAATGGAGGGGAACAGCAGAACGGAGGGGGACACGGAGGAGAAGGGAGGGGGACACGGAGGGGGACACGGAGGAGAACGGAGGGGGACAGCAGAAGGGAGGGGGACAGCAGAACATAGGGGGACAACAGAACGGAGGGGGACATTGAGGGGGACAGCAGCAGAACAGAGGGGGACTGGAGGATACAGGGACAGTCAGTGGTGATCGGTGCGACTTTGGGGGCAGTTACAAGCACTGATCACCGCTGCGTAGATTTCACTAAAGCAGCTGAAAGGGGGGGGGGGGTTAGAAGCGGAGAAACAGCTGTCATGCTTTATGTGCTTGTAACTCCCCCTCCTCACCGATCACCCTGGGCAAATGCTCGGTATCGGTACTAATACCGATACTAGTATCGGTATCAGGACAACCCTAATGGCTACAGCACGGTCGTCTAGTTCTGGAGGTTTTCACCATGTCAGAGAGTGGGAAATAGTTGCCACATCCCTATTATATATAGACAAAAGAAGGAAATACCCTCTATGTGGGTTTTTACAGGCAACAATACCATCAGTTAAAACCCAAGCAAAAGATGAAAAACAAAAAATATACAACAATTTTTCAGTACCCGACACGTTTCAGGTTCAAGCCCTTCGTCAGGGGTAATGGATAGGAGAATATATAACCAAAGATTTGTCAGAAGATAAAGCAGAAAAATAGTGCAATGTTCGCTGAACTATGCAAGCAGGAATCACACAGATCACTGCAGAAGATGGCGTCACTGGAAAACCTCTTGACACTGTCCCAGAAGTCAAGGGACAAAGTATCTTATGGGGACCCCCTGCAAACTCTAAATGGTCAAGAGTCAGGATAGTATGTAGGATATAGCAGGATGAGCATATGGCAGGTATGATGAAAGTCAAAAAATATATTTATATGGGCCTTGTTAGATATTTATATATGCGATCATCAGGAGTATATGACCAATGGCCCTCTTCCTGTTGGCTCCCGTTTGATATGCTTATCTGTTAGGACACCATCCTCCCTGGTAGTGCCAGTCGTCTAGTTCTGGGATGCTGTCATATGACGGCGTCCTGTGATCACGCCCGCTGCCCACCCCCACCCAGCTCCACTGGACACTGCTGATCACAAACTGAGGTAAAGAGCCAATAAGCGGCTCTTTACCACATGATCAGCTGTGTCCAATCACAGCTGATCAAGGAGGTAAACAGATGCCGATTATCTGCATTCCTTTCCTCATGCTGGCAGTGTGAGGAGAGGAGAAGAGAGCCAAAAACCGGCATTTCTAAAAGAGACATCTACACTTCTAACCAGGGCACTGATTATTAGTGCAGTCCCACCAGTGCTTCCATGTGTGCCCACCAGTGCTTCCAATGTGTGCCCACTAGTGCTGCAAATCTGTGCCCACCAGTGAATCCTCATCGGTGTCCCCTATCAGTGCTGCCTATCAATGCCCCCAATTAGTCAGTGCCCATCAGTGCCACCTATCAGTGCCTCTTCATCAATGCCCACAAGTGCTGCCTCATCAGTGCCCACAAGTGCTGCCTCATCAGTACCCATCAGTGCAGCCTATCGGTGCCCATCAGTGCAGCCTCATCAGTCCACATTAGGGGTAAGAGAAAAAAAATTATCTGTTTGCAAAATTTTATAACAAACTATGAAAAAGTTTTTTGTTTTGTTTTTTTCAAAATTTTTGGTCTTTTTTCGTTTATTTAGCAAAAAATAAAAAAACTCAGTGGTGATTAAATACCACCAAAAGAAAGCTCTATTTGTATGAAAAAAATGATAAAAATGTGGTTTAGGTACAGTGTTGTATGACTGTGCAATTGTCATTCAAAGTGCAACAGCGTTGAAAGCTAAAAATTGGCTACTGGGCAAAAATTGCCCAGTAGGCAAGTGGTTAAAAGAACACCAATCACAGCTGAGACTGTGAAAGAATTTTTTTATTTTTTAGCTGGTCTTACTTTTCTTTTTATGTGACTGGTTCTCTTTAAATGTTGACCTTCAGTATGTCAGGGTAGAAGTAGCGTGGCCTGTGGCAAAACACATGAGTGTGTTTGGGGAATGGATTAGGAAAACATGGGTTAAAAGTGGAGTTTCCCTTTAAATGGCTCCAGTGCTCCCCATGGCTGTGAATTCCTGGCTCGGTTACTCGCGGGAGATAAAAATAACAGATATTATCTAAACTCAAATGTCTTCTTGGCGTTCCTCCGCGTTCTAATATTTTCGCACCCTTCTCTTGGCAGACAACACTCTGGGCTAAAATGCTCTCCAGATTGTAATAAATAAAAGACACATTTTTCAGTCTAACGTGAAGCCCACAGCCTCCCCGCAGCGGCACGAACAGATCGACGCTCACAAATTCACAGAGCTTGTTGTGGTTGATGGCGCTTCCCCACCCAGGAACTTACTCCAAGCCGGAGCCATCTGCACAACAGGCCGAGAGGCCAGACGCTATTGGACGGGAAAACATTAACATGGAAACCACACCGTCGAATGCTGGCAGACGCCGGCGGACGGTCTACTTACAAGCGGATTATTCCAAGCAGAGATGTTTTCCGTTCCAAGTACGTCTACTGGAAAGACTTTCTAACAAACATTCTGTTTCATAACTAATACACCCCCCAGACTACTGTTGATGAAATGCGTCAGCCGGTTTGGGGACTATTTCTCGCCGCTGCAATTTTTCCCTAACCACTTGCCAACCGGTCGCAGTACATGTACTGCAGGAGGTCGGCTCTATTGTCCGAAACGACATACCTGTTTATCATTCTGTGTAATAGACAGCGGAGGCGCGTGCGCTGATTGGCCAGAGGGTGAGCCAATCAGTGGGTCCGGCAGACGCAATGTCTGCCGGCCACCCCCAATTGCTCCACAGAGAGGCAGAACGGCGATCTTTCTATGTACACAAGGCAGATCCCCGTTCTGACAGAGAAGAACACTGTGATCTTGTGTTCCTGCTAAGCAGGAAGACAGATCTCTGTGTTCATCCAGTGAGTCCATCCCCCACACAGTTAGGAAGCACCCCTCTAGGGCAGGGATATGCAATTAGGTGACCTCAAGCTGTTGCAGAACTACAAGTCCCATGAGGCATAGCAAGACTCCGACAGCCACAAGTATGACACCCAGGGGCAGAGGCATGATGGGACTTGTAGGTTTGCAACAGCTGGAGGTCAGCTAATTGCACATCCCTGCCCTAGGGACACTCTTAACCCTTTGATCGCCCCTGGTGTTAACCCCTTCCCTGCCACTGTCAGTAAATGATGGTGCAAATTTTTAGCACTGATCACTGTAATAATGTCACTGGTTCCAAAAAAAGTGCAGGTTAGGTGTCCGATTTGTCGCAGTCCCGCTAAAAAAATAAATAAACAAAATCGCTGATCGCCACCATTACTAGTAAAAAAAATAAAAATGCCATAAATATATATCATAGTTTGTAGACGCTATAACTTTTTTGCAAACCAATCAATATACGTTTATTGGGATTTTTTTTTTACCAAAAATATGTAGCAGAATACATATTGGCCTAAATTGATGAAGAAATTTGATTTTTTTTAAATTTATTTAATTGATGTATTTTATAGCAGAAAGTAAAAAATATTGGGTTTTTTCCAAAATTGTGGGTCTTTTTTTGTTTACAGCGCAAAAAAAAAAATAAAAACCGCAGAGGCGATACCAAATACCACCAAAAGAAAGCTTGATTTGTGGGGACAAAAAGGACATCAACTTTATTTGGGTACGTCGCACGACTGCACAATTGTCAGTCAATGTAACGCAGTGCCGTAATGCAAAAAATAGCCTGGTCATTAAGGGCGTAAAACCTTCCGGGGCTGAAGTGGTTAAATGTCTTTAAATATCCTGGTAGAGCCATTTAAGATTCTATGAGAACTTTGTGGGACAGTGGGAGCAGATTAACGTTTACATTTTCAAACTTGCTCAAATCGCCTTGTTGTATTAGCCTGGCCCTTTAAGGGTTCTAAAGTGGGGCATGTGATTGCTGGGATTGGCTGTCACAGTGGTCACATGATTGACAAGCTCTCAATTGCTAGTATGCATCGGGAGCTTTCCGGTACCCACCGGCTACTGTGCTGGGAGTGCGCTCTCAGCACAGTAAGTAGTTTACACAGGGCTGCATATATGTGTGCGGCTGGCGTCAAGGGGTTAATAGACCCCTATTGTAATAAATGTGCACTTAGGGCTTGTTTACATTTGCAGGAGAAGGCTGGTAAAACCCAGCGGCTGAGCCGTGTTTTTACCACCCCTCAACTGCTCCTTCTTTAGCTGCAGAGGCTGGGGGTGTACAGGCAGGAATTATCCCCCCCCCCCCCCCCGACACATTTGGCAGGTGTGCTGCCCACCGCGCACAAGCCATTTACATTTAATTGGATGGTGTCACACTGCAACCATGCCACAGCCACGCACAATGAGCATGGTTGCAGCGCAGTAGTCCAGCATTTAAAACAGGCGGCGAGGAGTTGACACAATGACTCCTCTCTGACTTTCAAATGCACTCTGAAGAGCAATGCAAACACAGATCACTTTAGAGAGGAAAGCAAGTGTAAACGAGCCCTTAAAGCAGTATTAAACCCAAAAGCATATATATATATATATATATATATATATATATATATATATAATTTATTTGTTTTTTGCAGCTTATTAACCTTTTTTAGGCTTTCATTCTTCTATTTTCACCTGGTAATCCCAAAAGGAAAAAAAAAATTGTTTGCTGTAACAGATTAGAAAGTGTGAGCTGGAGTTTGGCTTCAATTTGTTAGTGTGTTTAACCGGTTCAATACCGGGCCTTTTCAGCCCCTTCCTTCCCAGACCAATTTTTAGTTTTCAGCGCTGTCGCACTTTGAACGACAATTGCGCAGTCGTGCGACGTTGTACCCAAACAAAAATGACCTCAGTTTCGGCCGATACGTATTCTTCTACATATTTTTGGTAAAAAAAAAAAAAATCGCAATAAACGTATATTGATTGGTTTGCGCAAAAGTTATAGCGTCTATAAAATACGGGATAGATTTATGGCATTTTTTTTAAAAAAAATGTATTTATTTTTTTTACTAATAATAGCGGCGATTGCGATTTTTTTTCGTGACAGCGACATTATGGCGGACACATCGAACACTTTTGACACATTTTTGTGACCATTCACATTTATACAGCGATCAGTGCTATAAAATTGCATTGATTACTGTGTAAATGTGACAGGCAGTGAAGGGGTTAACCACTAGGGGGCGGGGAGGGGTTAAATGTGTTTCCTAGGGAATGCTTCTAACTGTAGGGGGAGGGGACGTACAAGGGGAGGAGACCGATCAGTGTTCCGCTGTTCTGGGAACACAGATCGCTCTCCTCTGATCTGACAGGACATGGATCTGTGTGTTTACACACACAGATCCACGGTCCAGCCCGGTTAATGGGCAATCGCGGGTGCCCGGCGGACATCGCGGCCGCCGGGCACACGCACTGGGTCCCAGGCAACGCGGCGCGCGCGCGCCCCCTAGACGGCCGGGAACCCGAGGCCGTCATATGACGTCCACCCAGGATGGGAGATCCCATCTGTGGACGTCATTTGACTATAGGCGGGTAGGGAAGTGGTTAAAGCTGCTAGTCCATCTAAAACTCTTCCCAGACAGTGCTGCTGTCTGCTGTGCCTCCTTTGCTCATTCCTCAAGAGATGTGTCTCATTAATACAGGAGGAGTGTTACTGGCCAGATCACCCGTGAAAACAGAGGGGGAAAAAGCCAAAGAAATGAAAACTAATGCAGCCAAACATCTAATGATTGTAAGCTCGAGTAGTGCCCTCCTGTGCCTTCTGTATTGAATTCTATTGTAATTGTACTGTTCCCCCACTACATTGTAAGGCGCTGTGCAAACAGTTGGCGCGATATAAATCCTTTATTATAATAATACATTTTTAGTTTTGGGTATAATACCGCTTTATATGTTCAACTGGTCATGCAAACTTGTAAAAATGAAAAAGAAATCATACCCAATCTGATCAACGAAATGAGATCCTGGATAGCCTTGGTCACCAGGCGGAAGTTCCTATAGAGCGGATAGCATAACACTCGTCTCCCAAAAGACACCAAGACTTCCTGGACCGACTTGTAGTTCTGTATGATAGAAAATAAAATACTAAAGCGTTACTCTACCTTGGACTACATTTTCAGGAATACATTTAAATTAGAGTGCAAGTTCGCCTTTTCAGAAAAAAATGAAAAAAAAGGTGAACTAACACCCTACAAAATTTGCAAAACATTTGTAAAGCTTTCTGCTAAATTAAAGCAGTTTTGTTGAAGACTTTAAAGTGCAAGTTCATCCTCATGAAGATTGAGAAAAATTCCCCTTATGCAACTCCCTAGTCAATGGATTAGTATATACCAGAGAGCCTCCTGTTGTAAATAGCGAAGGCCGTCCCATTACAAATGCAGATATCGGAGGGCCTGTCTTAAAAAAACACTGCCCCCCCATTCTCCTTCATCCTGCCACCTACAGGACAGGCTGAATATCACAATAATGCGCCCCCTACTGTCCGTTTTAGCCTGTTCGAACTGCACATGTGTGCAGTGAGCAGTCTCTTTCTCTAGCTGAGCTTCGTAGCCTGGAACAGCCACTAGGGGGCGCATTAATGGTTATTCCTACTTTTTGTCAGCCAGATTGGAATAACGCCTACTTTATACAGTAGTACCTTGGATTATGAGCATAATTGGTTCCAGAAGAATACTTGTAATCCAAAGCACTCATATAGCAAAGCGAGTTTCCCCATCGGAGTCAATGGAAACTCACATAATTAGTTCCACAGAGACTTCTATTGTATGCAGTACCGCATGTGGCAAGAGGTGGGGGGCGCTGGCACCGGAGCGAAAACTTTACTTAGCTCTCCTTTACATGCAATGTTAATGATCAGGCTGGAGTTTTAAAGTGGCCCCCCCACTCACAATTTTATCCTATAGCCTTCTTCCAACTCTACCCCCCTTTCCTGTTCCACTTTTGGATTTTTTTTGGGGAGGTAGCATTTACCTGTATGGGCAGATAACTGATTGTATTTCCTTATTTCCCACCTAGACGAGAATGACGTTGCATTAGGTCAGTAGCTGCTGACTTTCATTTTTATTAAAAAAAAAGTTTCTTTTTAGGGCCAGTTTACACCATAGAAACGCAGTCCAAATGCGTTCCAGATGCTTTTCTGCATGTGAGTTTTTGACATGTTTTTGATGGGTTCCAGTGCGTTTTTGATGCCATCCAGTGGCTTTTCCCCCTCTTTTTCCTTAACCTTAAAGCACGTGTGTTCTAGTTCATTTTTGGTGCGTTCCAGTGTGTTTTTTTATGCGTTTTACAGCGTTCCAGTACAGTCCAGTGCAGGAAAAATGCAGCATTTTCTACTTTTTTTTCCTGGAACTGCATGCACTGGTGTGAACTATGCCATTGAAAACCATAAAACCTACTTTCCATGTGTTTTTGATACAGAAAAAAAAAAAAACGCACTGGACTGCATGTGGTGTGAACTGGCCCTTAATGTTTACCATAATTCAAGGATAGGTTCATCTTTTGGAGCATGTTACACATTATACCCATATTTAGGTTTTTAGTATTATATCTACCAATATCACCGCCCCCCCCAAGGTGACAGCGGCGGGGGGGTTCTTCTTCCCGCACCCACTGTCACTTTCAAAAACAACACGGCTGTGCAGGGCTCCGCCCACACAGCGGCACCATTGTTTCACAGGAATCTGTGAATGAATAAACTACAAGTCCCATTCTTCACCGCAGCAGACACCCTGTAGTTCACAAGGAACTGTGAGGGAGCCCATGAGCAACCTTGTAGTTCACTGAAACTTCCTCCAGATTTGTAACGGTTTGCCCGAACGGAGGTAGTGGTTGCAGGAACCTGACACTAAAAGTGTATGAAATAGACCAAAAAATATATAAAAATATATAAATAAAAAGCGAAAACTTGCATGAAAATCTTGAATTACCCCAAAGGGGTATTATATATTTCTTTCTTTTCTCCCAATGTGATTTGGTCTATTTCATACACTTTCATGCACCATTTTCCATATTAAGGATTTCCCGCACAGTTTATTTAATACACATATCACTCACCTTTATAATTTTAATTTACTTTCTACAGCCCCTGTGACGGGAGGGCCCGTGGAACCCAGAATCCCTCGGAAAGTATGGGAAACCCATGTTTCAACTCCCCATGCACCTCTTATGTCTAAGTCACCCTGTGCCTGGCACAGGGTGAGTGAGAAAATATATCTTGGATTACTTAAAATGGGACAGTAATATTTATCCACAATATCTTCCAGGATATATGTAAAGACTATTCTTGGTTTGTTTGATTCTGAACTCAACATGTTAATTGAGAGAGCTGATCACATTGGCCTCTAGAACTGGGTAGGAGCCGGACAGTCTACTCTTACTATAGTTTGTTGCCTAATAGGCTGAGGAGGTGGTAGATCACGGTTTGTATTGTTAATTGTAATTAGATCCTTCTATTGTGAGAAGGTGTCCTGTATTTATACTAATGTGTGAAGCTCGGTGACCACAAGTCTGTCCTAAAGGTCATGTCTCTGAGTCACCTAGTCTGGGTAAATGATTAGACGATTAGCTCATGTTAATTAGGTTTCTGCTTACAGGTTGTATTTTCATCCTGCTGTAAATATTTGTGTGAGATCTCAAAATAAAGATTGATTCCTGTTTGACCCTCAACACAGAGCCTTGTCTCGTACTTGGGGGGAGAATTATTCTTATGGGTTGTTCGGCTGATTGAAGTGTTCGGTAGCTGCCTTTGTGTTCGGAAATGGAATGTCTTAAACGGCTTTAACCCCTTTAATACTCGGGTGTCGTTACAGCCCCAATTTGGTAGTTGTGATCACACATGCTCACTCAATTATCACAGCCTGATGCATGACCGCCCTTTGGAGGGTTGCCTGTTGGGATGTCTGTCGCCTAACATAGCATCTCAGCTCCCTGAGAAGATGTTCCCCATGTGAGGATACTCATGACCCTCAGTAGCATTTCAAATGCACATGGATACCCTTGTAAGTATCATATAGGGGAGGGGTCTCCAAATGTTTTAAACAAAGGGCCAGTTTATTGTCCTTCAGACTTTAGGAGGGCCAGATTGTGGTCATCAGGAGTAGCAACTGTCTTGGCATCAGTGAGAGTAATCATCGCTGCATTTGGTATTGGGGGGGGGAGGAATGGTGCCCCTTTATTGCTATCCTAGGGAAGCTTAGTGCCCCCATTATTGGTGTCAGTGGGAGAAATGGTGCCCTGTTTTTGGTGTCAGATGGCAGAATAGTGTCTCAAATCAGTGGGAGGAATAGTGCTCCAAGGGCCAGATAAATAAAAGCAAAGGGCCACATCTGGCCCCCAGTCCGCAATTTGGTGACCACTGATATAGGGTGTTTTACCCACTATTTCTTTTTATATTTTTCACACTTGTGACTATATTACAGAGATATCTTTCACGTGTACACGCTTGCTACCGATGAGTGACATCAATTCACGAAACGCGTTGAGCTTACAGAGGTCGTGTTCAAATCGTATAATGCATCCTATCATGTCATTGTGGATTCTGTTCATGCATTATGTATTTGACTATATTCCAATCATGTGCTACCAAATTTTGGTCTTTTCTATATGTATCATGTGCCATCCGCATGGAAGAAAACCACCAGGCCTTCAGAAAAAAACTAAAGACCTTCCTTTTCTGAGAAGCTGACATCAGAGAATGCATCCAGCGCCTTGAGGCGATTCAGTTCGCATTTGCAGCGCTTTATAAATCATTCATTCATTCATTCATCCATTTTTTGGATTATTTATGAATTATGTACTGCTGTACGAAATAAAGTTCTTCATTCAATATTTTACTCAATGCAGGTATTTAATTATATGTGTAGTATATTAATTTTCTATTAAATATGAATTACGAGACAAATGTCCTACTCCTTTACACATTATAGATATGTTAAAGGATCACTAAAGTTATTTATTTATTTATTTTTTTAAACAACAAACATGTCATACTTACCTCCACTGTGCAGCTCGTTTTGCACAGAGTGGCCCCGAACCTGGTCTTCTGGGGTACCTCGGCGGCTGTCTCGTTCCCCCCCCCCCCACAAGGACTCAACACTTTCATGCGAGCTCCCTCGCATGGTGTTGAGTGCTTGCGGGCGCGCTCCCGTGATACAGCCGGTGGCCATAGCCACTCACTATATCACTTGGCCCCGCCCCCCCCAGCGCACCGCGTCATTGGATGTGATTGACATCAGCGCGAGCCAATGCCTGCGCTGCTTTCAATCCATCCACTCTAGCCAATGAACGAGCAGGCTGAGCGGCGAAGAGGACATCGGGGGCGAGCGCGGGACTTTCGAGGGGTCAGGAAAGTAATACGGGGGGGCCGGTATTGTCAGATGTTTTTTCACGTTAATGCATAGAATGCATTAAGGTGAAAAAACTTTTACCTTTACAACCCCTTTAATTATAACGCCACACAACACTTGACCCTGGGCGATTTTCCCAAAAAAAAAAAAAAAAATCTGCGATTTAAAAAATAAAAAAAAAAAAAAAACTCGATTCATGATTTTTTTGAACACAGCGCCGGTCCTGAGGAGCAGCGGGCAAAAGTTTTTAGGCAAGGCCGTGGCTTCGGCCTAGTCCACGGCGTCCGGCCTCGCGGACTAGGCCGAAGCCGTCGTCTCATCTAAAAACTCCTGCCCGCAGCTCCTTAGGACAGGCGCGGTGTCAGTGCCGGTCCTGGGGAGCTGCAGGCAGGAGTTTTTAGGCAAGGCCGCGGCTTCGGCCTAGTCCACGGCGTCCAGCCTCGCGGTCTAGGCCGAAGCCGTCGTCTCATCTAAAAACTCCTGCCCGCAGCTCCTTAGGACAGGCGCGGTGTCAGTGCCGGTCCTGGGGAGCTGCAGGCAGGAGTTTTTAGGCAAGGCCGCGGCTTCGGCCTAGTCCGCGGCGTCTGGCCTCGTGGACTAGGTCGAAGCTGCGGCCTCGCCTAAAAACTCCTGCCCGCTGCTCCTCAGGACCGGCGCAATGTCAGCGTCGGTCATGGTGAAAAAAAAAAAATTTGATTTGCTGAAATTTTGAATCGATTTGATCTCAACTCGATTCAAGATTCAAATCGATTTTTTCCCCAGCCCTACCTCTGCGTATTTCATTAAAGTCCCGCTTCCTTGTTCTCTTTTGTATATAAACATAGTGATGTTTTTCTCAAAATTGCAAAGGTGGATATACACTTTAAAACTTGATTTAAAACTGCCTGTTCTAAAGAAGGGTTTCAGATCTAGAAGCTTCTACATTGTATGTAAATGAGAAGAAACAAAGGTTGTCTCTGGAGACAGACTCACTTTGAAATTCTTCTGTAGTAGCAGCTTGTCTGTCTCCAAAGAAACATCTAAAAAGGTGGGAAATGTATATATTTTTTCATTATTTTTAGGTATGCTGTGTGAATGGAGACACATAAACATACAGTGGGGTTTTTCCAAATTTAACTGCAAATGTGCAAAAAATCAGTTACATTATGGGAATGTTAAACACAAATCCTAGCAAGAGCGCTGTCACTTTAAACAAGCTGCTAGCAGGTTTCAGATGGATTATAGCACACTATAGCCCTAGTTCACACTGATGCGGTTCAGGTACAATCCAGAACCCACAGATTTGCATATTAAGTGAATTAACATTGTTTTCTATGAAGGCCGTTCACATCTATGCTGTACGATTCTGATGTACCACTTTTTCCCGAAAATAAGACCTACCCCGAAAATAAGCCCTACTGTGTCTTTTGTTGCTAAAATCAATATAAAACCCTCTCCCTCCTCATTGGCTGAAACAGCAGCGAACACCATTGACTCACACTGCTGTCAAAGTCAGTGAGCCAATGAGGAGAGAGGGCAGGGCGAGGCCGGCTCTGTGTCTGAGTGGACACAGGGAGCTGCGGCTCAGGTGCCCCAATAGCCAGCTGCTTTCTGTGGGGGCACTCAACAGGAGAGAGCAACCAGAAGCGCCAAGGGAGGGACGTGGGAAGAGGAGAATCTGGGCTGCTCGGTTTAAAACAACTGCACAGAGCAGGTAGGTATAAACAGGTTTGTTATTTGCAAGGTGTTTTTTCACCTTAATGCATAAGGTGAAAAAACACGAGGGGCACAGTACAGAATCATGTGACATGAGACTGCAGTCCTATCCAGAAGCTGCGTGTGAACTCTCAGATCGAGGTAAACTGTGGTCGTTTTTGTGACATTAACACAACTGCCATGCTAATATCATTATGTTCATTATGGTAATACTATTAGACGTCTCTTAACCACCTGACTTCCGGGAGGTTTTACCTCCTTCAGGACCAGGTCCCTTTTTGCTATTCAGCACTGCGCTACTTTAACCAATAATTGCGCGGTCATGCAACACTGTGCCCAAACCAAATTTATATAATTTTTTTTTCACACAAATAGCGCTTTCTTTTGGTGGTATTTGATCACCACTGGATTTTTTTTTTTTTTTTTTGCGCTATAAATGAAAAAAAGACCGAAAATTTTGGGAAAATAAAACCAATATTTTTGACTTTCTGCTACAAAACATACCCTATAAAAAAAAAAAAAAATCTTCATAACTTTTGGCCAAAATGTATTCTGCTACGTCTTTGGCAAAAAAAGATCCGAATAAGTGTATATTTATTGGTTTGCGTGAATGTTATAGCGCCTACAAACTATGGTATATATATACTGGAATCTTTATTTTTTAGACTACTTATGGCCAGCAACTTGATCAGCAACTGCGATAGTGCTTTTGGCAATCTGACACTAACTGACATCACCAGCGACACTAATACAGTGATCCGTGCTAATACTATACACTGTCACTGTACTAATGACACTGGCAGGGAAAGGGTTAATATCAGGGGCGATCAAGGGGTTAAATGTGTGCCTAACTATGTGTATTTGTGTGCTGATTTTACTAACAGATTTTTGATTCTTATTCCTGCTTTGCAGAGATAAGAAACAGAGAGATTGTTCCCCCTGTACAGAGCTCTTTGTTGATTGTTAAAACGAGGCTCTGGGCTGTGATTGGACACAGCTGATCAGCAGGTCTCAGCCATGAATCATTAGTGGAGACTTGCTGAGACTCCTGCTATATACAATCACAGCGAGTGTCGGGCGCACCTGTGGGCACTCTAAACTTGGACGCGGGCATGTACCAGTACGTCGCTTTGCCTGCACGGGCCGCCCTTCCCTTCCATCTTGCAGAGTTGTACAGACTCTTCTCCTGTACAGAAACTGCTTTCACTGCACACAGCAAGATTCTCACTGTGTGCATTGGAAGCTGCAAAAATAGAGCCCACCATCCAGCATCATCCAGCTGTTTCCTCCCCAGCCTGACTGTCCCTGGCCCACCCCTTTCATTCATTGGATTTCAGTTACTTCAATCACAGAGGCTCAGAATTACATGGTGGCATTTTCTGTTTTCAGGAAGACAACCCCCCAAGCCCCTCCCACCAGTCCTAGTCTTCCTGCATTACATAGAGAAGAATAGAGACCCAATGATGAAGTCACTGGGTATGTAATAAAAAGAAAATGAATGATGGGTGCCAAGGAACCAGGGAAGGCAGAATATACGGTAAGCAGATTAAAGCTCAGCTTTAAAGACAACATATCTGGACAGAAATATGAATTTGTTTTTAAAGATGCAGGCCAGTGAGTCACCGACCCCGAACATACATACATGGTGCTTGTTTAGTGACTCACTAGGGGGTGGAACCAGGATTAGCATTATAATCCCTTAAAGTTGTAAACCTCAGACATGAAAAATGAACAAAGCATATCCCTCTATAGTGTGTACTTGTCTCAATCCAGAGCACAAAGTGTCATTTCTGTCTGCTGCTTTGTTCCGTTGTCACATTTCACAAGTTTTCCTGACACCAAGAAAAAGAAGGTAACAGGAGAGGGAGCTCCAGCACACAGCCTGCGATTGACAGCCACAGCTTTGATCCTGTGTGCTGTGTAAAGGGGGTGTATTCCTTGCCTCCAATCAGTTCTCAGAGCTCTCCTCAGTGAGCTCTGTAGAGTGTAACTTTAGCTCTCCACCATTAGGGGCGCCTTTGCGCAACCTCCTCTATTCATGGGCGCCACCCCCTATATGAGTAGATAGATTCATTCATATCCACGGCCGCCGCGGCCACCCCCTATTCATGTGCCCGGCCCCTTTCAGCACGCCGGGCGCATCAATTACAGCGGCGGGGGTGTTTTTTTGTACCACCTGATTAGAGCCAGAGGCTCCAGTAGGCTTCAAAATAGGGTGGGCTCGGGTCACAGAGCACTGCGCAAGGAGCCCACTCAGGTGTTACAACAGTGAATGAATATTTGCCATTGAAACACTGATCCTCAATCCAGCCAATCAGAAGCAGGTCTGAGACCCGTTTTCCCAACTGGCCGCCGAGGAGGAGGGAGGAAACGGAAGCTGCCGTGATGCCCGTGAAGAGCAGGGGAAACCGCCGAAGCCTGGGAGAAGCGCTCCCCACCACAGAGATGGGGCAAGTGCTCCAGACCCGACCAATCGTGTCGGGGAGGGGGGTGTTACTGTTTGCCGCCCCCCCCAAAAAAATTACCACCGGCCGCCACTGCTCTCCACCCTTTTTCCTGAAAGCTCAGATAAGCTTTATAAATTCTGAAATTTGAATGGCTGTAGAGAAGAGAAGACTGCAGATAAACAGGTACAATTTATTTAGGATGATTTGTTTCATCTCTGGGTATCACCTGAGGCCAGTCACTTCACTGGGTATATGTAGGGGGTTTAAAACCACTTCAACCTGAGAAAAAATGGCTCCCCCGTTGCGGTCCTCAAAGGTTCACTTTAAGAGGCCTTCTTCTACCCCCAACAAAGAGAACAGCTGGGACTTGAATGCCATATGACACAAGGACGTAGATAACCTGCGCTGGTAACTCGGAGCTTCAAGATAAACGACATCAACAAAACCACCGTGTGTAATAACCCGTGCATAGGCAATCTGGCAACATAAAATCATTAAGACGCTCGCGGATCTATTTATTTTCCTCTTCGCGAAACACATCCCAGCAAAGCAACATGTGGTATTTATAGAAGACATGTGCACGGAGCTGCCCTTTAAAAAATGATTAATGAGCCGGTTTCCCAGAAATTCGGTGATGACATGGGGGTGGGGGTGTGATGTATGGTCACCACCGATTGCGGAGAAAGCTGGCAGTACAGGAGACCTTAAAGCAGGCAATTAGACATTTTCAGGGACGTATCCCGTCTGCGAACAAGGCCGCATTTACCGCAGATTAAAAATTAAATCCACATCAGCAGTGCGGAGGCTCGGAGCTTGTTACATGAATATTTCAATTGTGTTATACTAAACACAACGGGGCTCGGGAGGAGATGTCCACGTAACTCTTCATTAGCTGAAAAACACTACGCCAGGAGCTGATGGTCGAATAAAAGCTTTCTTCTATTTTAGGGGACACTCTAGCCCATTTTCAGTGGGTACACAAATTTTGAGTCAGGACTAGTTTACACTTGCTTTAAAACATGGCTTCAGACACGCTTTGTTAAAGCTCTCTGAACACCAGTCAAAGCCCCGGTCACTAAATAAAATGGTAAGTCCTGTTTACACCTTGCTTTTGGTGGAGCTTCGATGAGGCTTTGGTGGGCCTTTGGTGAGGCTTCGTGGGGCTTTGATGATCCTTTGGCGGGCCTTTGGTGAGGCTTCGATGATCCTTTGGTGGGGCTTTGGTGAGGCTTTGTGGGGCTTCGATGAGGCTTCGGTGGGGCTTCATGCGAGCTTTGCCATAGACTTCTATGGAGGCTTTGAAGACGCTTTTAGGGCTCATTTACACTTGCTTCGGATTCAACAAGGCTTCAACAATACTTCGGACAGGCTTTGTAAAGCTCTCTGAACGCTGGTCAAAGCTCCTGTCACTAAATAAAATGGTTAGCTTACAGTCCTGTTTACACCTTGCT
Source organism: Lithobates clamitans (assembly GCA_037952925.1). Taxonomy (NCBI): domain Eukaryota; kingdom Metazoa; phylum Chordata; class Amphibia; order Anura; family Ranidae; genus Lithobates; species Lithobates clamitans. The sequence goes on from JBBGZY010001010.1 coordinate 875,335, forward strand.
TTCGCTTTGGCTTCACTTCAAAAATTATACCCCATGTAACTTCAGTGGTGCTTCAAAGCATCTTCAAAGCCTCCATAGAAGTCTATGGCAAAGCTCGTTTGAAGCCCCATTGAAGCCCCACCAAAGCCTCATCGAAGCACCAAGCAAAAGCAGGTGTAAACAGGACTGTATATAACCGCTTCTTCTCCTCTCTCCCCTGTGATCAGGTAGTGATTTTTGGCAGGAGGCAAAAGTGCAGGCAGCAGAGCTGTCCACCGTCTGCGCCCTCTGCTGGGTGTGTCCAGAAACTCATAGAAAACCCGCTAAGAGAGGAGAGGAGAGGCAGCTTCTCCTAGCTCAGTCTCCTTCTGGTTAGCATCTACCTACTCTTATCAGAGGCAGTCAGCCCAATGTCTATAAAACCACCTTGTAATGCTGTCAGCTCAAGAGTCCTCAATACCAAACACATATGTTATAACTAAAAAAGTGCAGCACCATACAAATGCATAATATACGTAAAATTAAAAAAATAAATAATTACAGTGCATACCTCAAATAAAAGCACAATTGGCGATATGCGTGTAACAATTTGTGACCAATTATAAAGTGCATATAAACGAACGATACCCTAAACAAGCAATCTCTCTAAATGCCCCCCTATGGTTAAACCCCACTTTTAATCACATTTATAAACTACCAGAACCTCACGCCTGGACTAAATTTAACATCAAAACAATTGCCCAGGTAGTCGCCAACCAATCCCTGGCCCCTCTCTCCAAATAGATTTCTGATTTTAATGTCCCACAGTCCTATTTTTTTCGTTATCTCCAGTTCTCCCATGCCTTCAACAGACAATTTCCCCGCTCTAACCCTCAGGTGGTCTAATTCGCACTGGAGGGCCTACTTAGGTCAGATTGTACAAAGAAGCCACCTCTCAATTATACTCTCATCTGGTAATGACCTCCCTGCCTGCTCTGAAAAAACTTGGAGATCAGTGGTTACAAGACATCCCAGACCTCCATAATGATGACTGGGACCACATATGGGATTTGCCTTTTAGTTCCCTTGTCTCCCTGAGGGATCCAATTTAAGATGGTCCATCGTACATATTTTACCCCGTACAGACTACACAAAATGAATTCCGAATCTCCCCCTGGGTGCTGGCACTGTGGGGGGGATTCCTGGAAACTTCGCCCATATTTTTTGGACCTGCCCGGCTATTGATGGGTACTGGGAAGAGGTATTGACACTCATTAATCAGGTCACCACCATACCATTACAACTTTCTATGTCAATCTGTATTCTGGGCTTAAAAGAACAATTAATTTCCGACAGATGCGGGACGTACTTTAGTGGGTTTGCTTCCCTTCTATGCCCATAAGGCCATAGCCCTCTGTTGGCGTATACCTACCCTCCCTCCTCCCTCACTTTGGAAGCAACTGGTTAACAAAAGTTTACCCCTTTACAAAGACACATATGCTAATAGAGGCTGTCCTCACAAACATGACAAGGTCTGGTCCAAGTGGCTAGCGGAGCCCTCAACAGCTTCCGAAGTACCCTTAAGTTAAATTTGCAATGAAGATACTCTTTACCTAGTGCAAATCATACGCTACCGACGAATGTGTTACCTTGTATAAACTTATATGTTCAAGGCCTGTGTTGAACTTTCACCTCAAGGGCCAGTTTGTTACTAATACTGTGGTGACCCATTGAAACTGTTTAAACCTGTATGCATAACTTCTGCTAAACTATGCGTCCTTTGTGAGGGCCCCCTCATTTACCCTTCACAATCACTGTATGTTGTTTCTGTATTATGTGTTCTTAAAACTAATAAACAGATTTGCCAAAAACATGGCAATTTGCGTCCAATCTTGATTGGAACAATTCTGTGATCAAGTGTTCAATGAAAGTCCTCACAATCACAAATTGATACATATGAGGTAAACTTCCAAAATGGTTACTCCCAGTGAATAAATCCATGTATTTTAGGAGCATGAAATAGCGTACACAACACCAAGCCAAACCACTTAGCAGATTGTAGTGACCATCTAAGATTAAATGGTCATAGGCACTTGTGAGGTTCACAGCTCCAACCCTGGCTATACTCCACTTATTTCAATGGAAGGCTATGCTCATAAGGAACAGACAGACAGAACAAGAGGCAGACCTCATAAAGTAGTAAAGTTTAAAAACATCCACTTAATGAAACTAAAAAGTGTGTGCTCACAATTAGGACAACTGGTACCACTTAAAGCTCGGTTCACACTGTTGCGACGGCAAAGTCGTATGGCTTGAGCTGTGACTTTGTCCTGCGACTTCCTTCTGACTTGGATCTTATTTAGGAGCCTGTACAAGGTCTGAGATCGGACCAAAGTAATGCAGGAACCTTTTCCAAAGTCGGAGTGACTTGGGTAGTATCAAATAAGACGGCTCTCATAGGGAAACATTGCATTTGACATGTCATGCGACTTGGGGTCTCACAAGTCAGATTCCTGGTCGCAACAGTGTGAACCAAGCCTAAAACTGAAAAAAAATTGTGTTGCGCTCTCAGGAAAACTTCTAATTCAATAAATAGTGTATAACAAACAAAATAAAAAAATAATAAAAGCCCTATAAACTAAACATCAAAGTCCACCAAAATAGTGCAAAATCTTCATGCAGCTGCTGTGCACCAACCACCAAGTGATTAAAATGCTGCTTACTAATCCTTAGACCCCACAACTCACAAGGTCGAAATCAGCATTTAAAAGATAACAGATCCCACATGGATGGCTCCAGCTCTCTTCTTCTCACACCTCAGCAACTCTGTTGCCCCTTGGAGGACGTCCTGTCAGACGAAACGTGTGTAGGGCAGAAATTAGCAGTGATGTTACCACGCCTGCCCAGAGAGTTGGTGGTGCTGTGCGATATGCGTGTCATGCTATCTGTTTTGTGAGTACCCACTTGGTTTATTCAAAAATGTTTTTTAAATGGTACTTCACTATGGGATTTCCTTGCTCTTTTCTTGGTATGCGTTTTTGCTGCTGAGACCAGTATGAGAAGCGATCCTGCATGGATGGATGGGATGGCTCCAGCAAGCCTGGAGCCTCACTCTCTCATGTATGACATCCCCCAAAAATGGTCACTGGATCGCTTCCCAGACCGGCAGCAAAAACACATACCAAGAAAAGAGCAAGGAAATCCTATAGTAAGGTACCATTTAAAAAAGTTATTTATTAATAAACCAAGTGCACTGTAGTGCAGATATTAGTTTTTAGGATGCAGAAGCTGCAACATTCCTGCCCCAAATCACAATTTCCGATTTTGCAGTTTCTGGCGCACATGTTGCAATTCCTCTTCAACGTAGCCACACTATTTTATTTATTTGGCACATATCAAGTGTGTATCACAACATGTGCACCAAACAAATTTTGAAAAACACTATCTGGTGATTTAACACTCTAGCATCTTTTAATACTATAAACTAAACCAGAGAATCCCATTCAAGTCAAAGAAAGATTACTGCCAGCCCCTCTGTTCTACCAAGGTATACTAGGATGTGTACACGTTTGTATGAAATGATGGCTCTTTCTGATCTTTTCTGTTCGGTCACGTAACCTCGGGCCCCCCTCTTCCCCCAATCTAAGTGCTACAGCAGGAGGGGCTGAGATCCCCCTCTGACATCAGCCGGGAGGTCACATGACCACTGTCCACTCAGCCCCTCCCGATGTAGCCCTTAGACTGGGGGGGGGGGAGCGGCCAGGGGAAATAAGATTGGAAAGACAGTATTTAGAAGCATTATTTTGTACAAACATGTACACAGTGTAGTATAGCTCAGTAGAACAGAGTGGGTGGCAGTAATCTTTCTTTGACTTTAGTGCCAGCTACTAATAGCGGCAGGAGAGGAGAGGAAAATATCACTCGCAGCCTCACACACTAGGAGCTGACAGACAGGGAGGGAGGTGGAGAGGAGGGAATAGAGGAGAGCAGCGGGATGATGGAGGCACGTAAACTGACCACGGTATCATGGATATCAGTTCGTATGTGACATGTTCACCAATGCCAGGAGCCTGGCAGACAAGATGGGTGAACTAGAGATACTTTTGTACTAGGAGGATTTGGATTTTGTGGGAATTTCAGAGACTTGGTTCAACAGCTCTCATGATTGGCTGGCAACCATTCAATGGTATACCCTTTATCACAGGGATAGAGAGGGTAAAAAAGGGGGGATGGGTATGCCTGTATATCAAGAATAATGTACAAGTGAATGTGAGAGATGACATCACTAAGGGAGCTAGGGAGGAGGTGGGTAGAGCTCCAAAAGGGATGAAGCTAAGGGTAAAATAATACTGGGAGCATTCTATAGGCCCCCTAACCTGAGGGAGGGGGGAGGCGAACCTCCTATCACAATTTGGATTAGCAGCAAGGATGGGAAGTGTTATCATAATGGGGGATTTTGAACAAATGAACAAATGAATGGGGTGGGCAACTACATGGCAAATGAGGTTTAAAGTAGAAAAATGTAAAATAATGCATTTGGGTGGCAAAAATATGAATGCAATCTATACACTGGGGGGAGAACCTCTGGGGGAATTTAGGATGGAAAAGGACCTTGCATGCAATGCCAAGCTGCTGCTAACAAAGCAAACAGAATATTGGCATTAAAAAAGGGATTAACTGCAGGGATAAAGCGATAATTCTCCCGCTCTACAAGACTCTGGTCCGACCGCACCTGGAGTATGCTGTCCAGTTCTGGGCACCAGTCCTCAGGAAGGACGTACTTGAAATGGTGCGAGTAAAAAGAAAGGCAACAAAGCTAATAAAGGGTCTGGAGGACATTATATATGAAGAAAGGTTGCGAGCACTGAACTTATTCTCTCTGGAGAAGAGACGCTTGGGAGGGGATATGATTTCAATTTACAAATACCATACTGGCGACCCCACAATAGGGATAAAACTTTTTTCGCGGAAGGGAGTTTAACAAGACACGTAGCCACTCATTAAAATTAGAAGAAAAGAGGTTTAACCTTAAACTACAAAGAGGGTTCTTTACTGTAAGAGTGGCAAGGATGTGGAATTCCCTGCCACAGTCGGTGGTCTCAGCGGGGGGCATCAATAGTTTCAAAAACTATTAGATAAGCACCTGAGCGACCACAACATACAATGTAATAGTGACATAAAAATCACACACATAGCTTGGACTTGATGGACTTTTTCAACCTCACCTACTATGCAACTATGTAAGGGACACAGGAACAGGCAGGATCAAACAGGTTTTTTTATAGCATAGAAAGGGACAGATTGGTTTACCTGCTATAAGGGAACAGGATTATTTTTTAGGGTTACAATCACTTCAAATAAGTGTACTGCACGAGAAGGTATTTAGAAGGAGTCAGGCATCTGCTATAAGCTACAGTATTGGCCTAATGACCAGGATGAACCGATCTTACCATTCCATGACGCTGGTCCCCATTTAAGTCCAGGCTTCGCCATTCATGGTGGCCATACCCCCAGGGGGGTCATTTAGGTCTGGGAATCAAGGAATGGACTATGGCCCTGGACCTGTATGGCACCCTGCGGCTAATTACACTCATTGCACTCAGTACCAAGGTGAGCGCTCAAGGAGTATCCAGTGCTCAAAGCAACAATACAGGCCCTCCCCATAACATGGGATCTGGGTATGGTTCCCAAGGCATTACAGAGGTTACACCGATCTGGGCGCACTGTTTCTAATGTTCTTGTAGAAGGCAGTAAAAAGCTGATTGAAGAAACTGAATTTAGGAAACTGGTAAGTATGGAAAAGCTTTTCAATAGAGAGGAGGGGGGTGATCAAGTCCATCAATTAAGAAACTGGCAAAAAAAACTGAGGTCCCACGAAGTGGGCTAGGGCTATAGGGGTACACCAAAGGGGCATGTCCAGAAAAGCTTTGCCAGTGACCAATCACATGAAGATAGCAGCCTATAACCCAGGGTTTTTAAAGATCCAGCCCGTGCCCTGTACTTTACAGTTAACATACAGTCAGGTCCATAAATATTGGGACATTGACACAATTCTAATCTTTTTAGCTCTATACGCCACCACAATCGATTTTAAATGAAACAAACAAGATGTGCTTTAACTGCAGACTTTCAGCTTTAATTTGAGGGTATTTACATCCAAATCAGGTGAACGGTGTAGGAATTACAACAGTTTGTATATGTGCCTCCCACTTTTTAAGGGACCAAACCTAATGGGACAATTGGCTGCTCACCTGTTCCATGGCCAGGTATGTGTTATTCCCTCATTATCCCATTTACAAGGAGCAGATAAAAGGTCCAGAGTTCATTTCAAGTGTGCTATTTGCATTTGGAATCTGTTGCTGTCAACTCTCAATATGAGATCCAAAGAACTGTCACCATCAGTGAAGCAAGCCATCATTAGTCTGAAAAAACAAAACAAACCTGTCAGAGAGATAGCAAAAACATTAGGCGTGGCCAAATCAACTGTTTGGAACATCCTTAAAAAGAAAGAACGCACCGGTGAGCTCAGCAACACCAAAAGACCCGGAAGACCATGGAAAACAACTGTGGTGGATGACCAAAAATTCTTTCCCTGGTAAAGAAAACACCCTTCACAACAGTTGGCCAGATCAAGAACAATCTCCAGGAGGTAGGTGTATGTGTGTCAAAGTCAACAATCAAGAGAAGACTTCACCAGAGTGAATACAGAGGGTTCACCACAAGATGTAAACCATTGGTGAGCCTCAAAAATAGGAAGGCCAGATTAGAATTTGCCAAACAACATCTAAAAAAGCTTTCACAGTTCTGGAACAACATCCTATGGACAGATGAGACCCAGATCAACTTGTACCAGAGTGATGGGAAGAGAAGAGTATGGAGAAGGAAAGGAACTGCTCATGATCCAAAGCATACCACCTCATCAGTGAAGCACGGTGGTGGTAGTGTCATGGCGTGGGCATGTATGGCTGCCAATGGAACTGGTTCTCTTGTATTTATTGATGTGACCGCTGACAAAAGCAGCAGGATGAATTCTGAAGTGTTTCGGGCAATATTATCTGCTCATATTCAGCAAAATGCTTCAGAACTCATTTGACGGCGCTTCACAGTGCAGATGGACAATGACCCGAAGCATACTGTGAAAGCAACCAAAGAGTTTTTTTTAAGAGAAAGAAGTGGAATGTTATGCAATGGCCAGATAAATCACCTGACCTGAATCCGACTGAGCATGCATTTCACTTGCTGAAGACAAAACTGAAGGGAAAATGCCCCAAGAACAAGCAGGGACTGAAGACAGTTGCAGTAGAGGCCTGACAGAGCATCTCCAGGGATGAAACCCAGCGTCTGGTGATGTCTATGTGTTCCAGACTTCAGACTGTAATTGACTGCAAAGGATTTGCAACCAAGTATTAAAAAGTGAAAGTTTGATGGATGATGGTTAATCTTTCCCATTACTTTTGGTCCCTTAAAAAGTCGGAGGCACATATACAAACTGTTCACTTGATTTGGATGTAAATGCCCTCAAATTAAAGCTGAAAGTCTGCAGTTAAAGCACATCTTGTTCGTTTCATTTCAAATTCATTGTGGTGGCGTATAGAGCCAAAAAAAGTTTAGAATTGTGTTGATGTCCCAATATTTATGGACCTGACTATACGCAGTTTCAATAAACTTCTTGTTCCTGCAGCCTGTGAACAATGGCAATTTAATGAGACACGTTACTGAAGATAAATCCTTTTTTCCAGTAGCAAAACTGGCCACCACTGGAGGAAGAGAGACAGGAGAGGTACCTGCTCTGCAATGAACTGAAAGTACAACCTATCCCTGGGGAGCAGACTGTTCACAGCAGGATGTTCTCAGAGTCAGGAGGCTGCAGGCACTATCGCTGGATGGAGAACTTTCTTGCAGCAAAAGTAATACATCATATTGGCGTTTTTTTTATGCTGCTGAGACAAGTAGAAATGAATAAAACAAAAGTTAAAAACAAAGAATATCTACAATTTACAAACTGTTTCTTCAGCTGTCAATGTTTTTGCAAACTGTAGAAGAAACTAAAAATGACTTGGTACTTTACTAGCAAAAATCAGAACACAGTCTGCAGCCTCCTGACACCTCTTTACATTCTGCAGTGGTGCTGATGCTGCTGCTTCAGGCCACCACTGGTGGGAACTCTTGTGAGACAGGCTTGTTCATCCAGCACAATGCAAAGCACATCTCCCTTCTATCAACAGCTCCCTCTAGTGGAGGTCCACAGCGGGTTCATTTGTGCATGTTGGCAGCGGCCAAATGCTACAAGTCACAGTAGGGCAGACTCACTGATCTCATTAAGTAAGGTAAAGAACCCCAGATTAGATTTTTTTTTTGTAGCGTGGAATAATGACAGCTAAAGGATCTGAAATTAAAGCGGTATTAACCACTTTAATACCGGGCACTTTTATCCCCTTCCTGCCCAGGCCAATTTTCAGCTTTCAGCCCTGTCGCACTTTGAATGACAATTGCGTGGTGATGCAACACTATACCCAAACAGAATTTTGGTCACACAATTAGAGCTTTCTTTTATCACCACTGCTTATTTTTTGCTAAATGAAAAAAAGACTGAAAACTTAGAAAAAAAAAATGCATTGTTCTTCCTTTCTATTATAAAAAATTTGCAAATAAATCATTGTTTTTCATAAATTTAGGCCAAAATGTATACTGCCACATTCCTTTGGTGAAAAAACCCAAATGAGTGTTTATTATTTAGTCTGCAGGAAAGTTAGAGAGTCCACAAACTATGGTACAGTGTGTATATATATATATATATATATATATATATATATATATATATATATATATATATATATATGAAAATTGATCAATCCTGATATACTGACAGCCCATCTCATTTCATGAGGCCCAAAAATGATAGGACAGTAGAAATACCCCCCAAATTACCCCTTTCTGGTAAGTAGACAGTCCAAGGTATTTGGTAAGAGGCATGGCGGGTTTTTTAAAGTTGTCATTTTGTCATAATTTTTTGTAAATTTAAGAAATTCGCAAAATTTTTTTTACATACTGTCACCAGTGCAGTACAGCTGCATCGGTTCTCAGAGCTCCATGAGCAGAGAGAGCTGGTGACAGTGCCCCCCCCCCCATGCACGCTCACTGGAGTGCTGGGCTGTGGAGGGGAGTGGCTGGCTCAGCCTCTCAGTGGCTCGCTGAGAGGCTGAGTCAGGTGGCTGACCAGGCATGTGGGTGGATCCTGACAATACGGTTGTGATCTTTCCTGAGCCTGCACCGGCTCTGTGACTTCAGCCCACCGTCTGCTGATAACGGGTCGCAGGAATGCAGAACGAACTGCACTCCTGTGATACACAGGAGAAGTACAGCCAAACAAGGTTTGGCTGTACTTCTCCTTTAAGTCAGGGGAATGCACACTTCTATGGCCTGCTCATATCTATGCGTTACAATGTGATACATTATTGTTAATGCACATTATGTCAGCTTCAACGCAGCCCATTCATTACTTATTAATTACAAGTATTTATATAGCATAGTGAATTTATACGTCACTTTACATACTATGCTTTCTGTGCCCTCAAGGAGCTTCCAACCTAGGGTCCCTACCTCACATGCATCCATACACAAATACAGAGGCCAATTTAGACAGGAGTTAATTAATTAACCTACCAGCATGTCTTTGGAGTGTGGGAGAAAACCAGAGTACCCGGAGGAAAGCCTGACAAGCACAGGGAGAACATGAGAACATGCAAGCTCCATGAAGATAGATGGGATTCAAACCGAGGACCCCAGTGCTGCAAAGCATAAGTGCTAACCACTGATGTGTTAATGCAATGGGGTGGCAATTAAAATGAAGAGCACTGAAACTCAGTATGTGCGCAATAAAAAGTGCATGAAGGCAATAATGTGAATGAGCCCTAAAAGATATGTACCATGAAACCTAACAAATGTGTAGTAAAAGGCACTCAAATTACACAGCCCTGCAGCTGTAAAGTTTCACTCCGGCATTCAACTTGTAGATCTGCTAACTAAACCCTTATAGCTGCCGTATTCTCGTTTACCAACTTTGATTCTGAGCCTATGTGTTCACTGGCTGAAGCCCAGCCCCCCCCCCCCCCCCCCAGCAGCACCGTCCTCTCCAAACCGCAGAGTGGAGCATGTTACAGAGACTGCTCATCATCTGTAGATGCTTGAAAGTGTACAGAGGAGCATCTGGTACAAAGGCTCTTATCACTTAACCACTTCAGCCCCGGAAGATTTGGCTGCTGAATGAGCAGGCCATTTTTCGTGATTCAGCACAGCGTCGCTTTAACGGACAACTGCGCGGTCGTGCGACGCTGCACCCAAACAAAATTGAAGTCCTTTTTTTCCAACAAATGGAGCTTTCTTTTGGTGATATTGATTGCCTCTGCGGTTTTTATTTTTTGCGCTATAAACAAAAACAGAGCGACAATTTTGAAAAAAAAAAAAAACACACAATATTTTGTACTTTTTGCTATAATAAATATCCCCATTTTTTTTTTTTTTTTTTTTAAAAGCTATTTTTTTCTCAGTTTAGGCCGATCTGTATTCTTCTACATATTTTTGGTTAAAAAAAAAAAAAAAAAAAAAATCGCAATAAGTGTATATTGACTGGTTGCGCAAAAGTTATAGCATCAACAAAATAGGGGCTAGATTTATAGCATTTTTATTTATTTATTTTTTTACTAGTAATGGCGGCGATCTGCGACATTATGGCAGACACATCAGACACATTTTTGGGACCATTGGCATTTATACAGCGATCAGTGCTATAAAAATGCGCTGATTACTGTAAAAATGTCACTGGCAAAAAAGGGGTTAACACTATGGGGCGATCAAGGTGTTAACTGTGTTCCCTGTGTGTGTTTCTAACTGTAGGGGGAGGGGACTGACCTAGAGGAAATGACTGATCGTGGTTCCTAGCTATTAGGAACATACGATCTGTCACTCCTCACAGAACAGGGATTTGTGTGTTTACACACACACACACACACACACACACACACACTTCCCTGTTCTGCCTCTCGTGCCCGCGATCGCTCATGGCCTCCGGCGGCGCGCGTGCCTGGTATCCCAATCCCGCGAGCCAACGTATAGCTACAACGGTTCGTGGGATCGTGCCGACCTGCTGCAGTATGACGACGGCGGCTGGTCAGTTAAAGCACCTTCCGAAACATTTATTGGTTCAGAGCATCATTTACAGACTACGCGTTTCAGAGGAAAAGCCTCTTCGGGGCTTGAGCAGTCAGTGTGCCCACAGTGCTGTCAGGAGATGCTAGATTTTAATCAAGCTTTAAGACACAGGTCCCTTTGTACACTCTGTGTTTTTATATACAGTTAGGCCCATATATATTTGGACACAGGCACAATTTTCATACTTTTGGCTCTGTATGCCACCAGAATAAAATTAAAACAAAACAATCCAAATTAATTTGAAGTACAGACTTTCAGCTTTAATTCAAGGGGTTGAACATGAATATCAAGTACAAATTTAAGGAACTGCAACCATTTTTACACACAGGCCCCCTCCCCCATTTTCAGGGGCTCAAATGTAATTGGATAAATGAATATAATCAAAAATAAAATGTTAATTTTTAATATTTTGTTGAGAATCCTTTACTGGCAATGACTCCCTGAAGTCTGGAACTCATGGACATTACCAAAGACTGGGTTTCCTCCTTTCTGATGCTTTGCCAGGCTCTAACTGCAGCTGTCTTCAGTTGTTCTTTGTTTGTGGGTCTTTCTGCCTTTAGTTTTGCCTTCAGCAAGTGAAATGCATGCTCAATTGGGTTGAGATCAGGTGATTGACTTGGACATTGCAGAATATTCTACTTATTTTCCTTCAAAAGCTCCTGGGTTGCTTTTGCAGTGCGTTTTGGATCATTGCCCATTTGTACTATGAAGGGCCGTCCAATCAATTTGCTGTATTTGGCTGAATCTAGGCTGACAGTATATCTCTAAACACTGCAGAATTCGTCCGGCTGCTTCTCTCACATCGTCAATAAACACCAATGACCCAATGCCACTGGAAGCCATGCATGCCCATGCCATCACACTGCAAGTTCCACCATGTTTTACAGATGACGTTCTGTGCTTTGGATCATGAGCGGTTCCAAGCCTTCGCCACAATTTTTTCTTCCTGTCATTCTGGCACAGATTAATGTTAGTTTGTCTAAAGAATGCTTTTCCAGAACGGGTCTGGCTTTTTTTTATATTTTTTGGCAAAGTCTAATCTGTTTTTTTTTTTATTCAGGCTTATGAATAGTTTGCACCTTGAGGTAAACCTCTGTATTTGCTCTTGTGAGGTCTTCTCTTGATTGTCTTTGACAATGATATGCCCAGCTCCTGGAGAGTGTCCTTCACTTGTCTGGATGTTGTGAATGGATTTTTCTTTACCATAGAGAGGGATCCTGCGATCATCCACCACTGTCGTCTTCCGTTGACGTCCAGGCCTTTTTATGCTGCTATGCTCACTAGTGCGTTCTTCTTTCCTAAGAATGTACCAAACTGTTGATTTGGACACTCCTAATGTTGCTGCTATCTCTCTGATGGATTTGTTTAGTTTTTGAAGCCTTACAATGGCCGGTTTCACTTGCACGGACAGATCCTTTGAATGCATGATGTAGGTTCTCAGCAAGAGGTTCCAAATGTAAATACCACACTTAGAATCAACTCCAGACCTTTTGCCTGCTTAATTGATGAAGAAATAACAAAAGGAGTACTTGGCCATGAAACAGCTTTTGATTCAACTGTCCAATTACTTTTGGTCCTTGAAGGGGGGAGGTGGCTATTCTTAAGAGCTTTAATTCCTAAACCCTTCCTCTGATTTGGATGTACATACCCTCAAATTAAACCTGAGAGTGTACACTTTCAGCCCTGTGCCTGTGTCTAAATATATATGGACCTAACTGTATGACTAATCAAGCACTGCAGAAGGGGGAGGCTTTTTCCCCCAAAACACATTGGATGTATTTAATGCTCTAAAAGTGTAACTCCAGGCAAAACCGAATGCTAAACCTAATCTAACCCTGTAAAGCAAAAATTGCTGTACTTGCCTAGTCTGCAGCCGATCCAGTCCGGTAACCACATCAGCTGTCAGCGGCGGCTTCAGCGTGAAGGCGGGTGCAGGAGAGGCAGCCGACAACGGAAGCCTCATAGTAACTCTATGGATGACGTCACTTCCCAGGCATTTCACAGCCGTTGACGGTCCTCTCCTGCACACAGCTTCTGCCGCTGGAAATCGGACTAGATCGGCTGCAGAATAGGCAAGTACAGTGATTTTTGCTTTATGGAGTTAGATAGATTAGGTTTAGAATGTGACAGAGAAAAAGTTTAGCTTTAGTTAGGTTTTGCCTGGACTTCCACTTTAACCATTAAAGGGTTTGCAAAGTCTTGTTTGTTTTCTATTAAAATAACAAACATGTTATACTTACCTGTCCTGTGCAGTGCTTTTCCACAGAGCCGCCCAGATCCTCCTCTTCTCTTGTCCCTGGCTGGAGCTCCTGGCCTCTCCCTCCTGTTGGGTGCCCCCACAGCAAGCAGCTTGCTATGGGGGCACCCGAGCCAAGCCGTAGCTCCGCGATCCATTCGGACACAGTCGCGCCTAGGCCCCGCCCCCTCTCCCTTTATTGGCCGAGTTTGACTGAGAGCAGGTGGAGCCAATGATGCTTCTGCTGTGTCTCAGCCAATCAGGAGGGAGAGTACCGGACAACAGAGACATTTGTGGACATCACTGGATTGAGATGGGGCTTAGCTAAGCATTAGGGGGGCTGCTGTACACATAGAATGCATTAAGATAAGAAAAACTTCTGCCTTTACAACCCTCCTAAATCTGTTAAGTGGGATGAATGTTTTTATCAGGCACTCCTCTGTTCACTTTCAGAATCTACCATCTGGCGAGCGCTTCCTTGTGTCAAGGAGAGGTAGCAGCCTAGGACCAGAACCAGGTCTACCCATGCTTCTTTCAAGGTAAAATCATTTAATGGTAGATCTATTTGAAGCAGTTTTTACCTCTATTGGTCCAACGCTATCACACACACACACACAAAAGGAGTCTGCTGATCATCAGGTAAGCCCAGCAAAATAAATATAGTGAGCTTTTGATGTTAGCATAGTCAAGGCTTTTGCTGTATAGTGTTGGCAGCTGACTGTTTTTTAATGGTTCCCTGAAGCAGTGGTAAAAGACTCAATGCTTGACCAACACCATGGGTTCATGACCCGGTTCAATCTTTAGCAGTTTCATCACCCTTGTGTTGCCATATCTTATCATTGCGATAACCCGTCTATGATTCCCGGAGCAATTCAATTAAAAGCCGCTGGAACACAAGTCCCTTGCAAGGGCTGGAAGTAATTACGTCTTTCTTCATTTTTTTTTTCTGCTTTTCTTATGTAAACTGCAAAAAACAATAAAAACTGAGGTTGACCTTATATAAAACATAATGCAAACACTGAAATTGCTGTATGAAAAAAAGTCCTCCCGCCTAAGGAGAAATACTAACAACATTGCAAAGATTTTACCCGGGTCCAGCAACTTTCTGCAGAACCAAAAGCAGTCATATTAATTCTCTTAAAGTGCAAGTCCACCCAAAATTGATTTTTAATCAATTTGAAACCTGAGGTGGTGCCAGTACAGTTACTTGGACTATATTCTCGAGAATGTGGACAAGCAGCTGAGGTTGAATGCTCCATGTAGTGCTATGGACAGTCTAAGAAAGGGGGCTTGGCCATACTGCTCAGTATAAAAGGTTTTAGTTGGGGCCAGACAGAGCCTAGTTCTTAGCAGGTTTGTTCTCTAAGATCCCTGAAAGTTATATGAAGCTTGTTGGTGTTTACACCTAGCAATGTAAACTAAAAACTACAGTTTCAGATGGACCTAATGTTACCATAAAAGGATATACAATCTCCAAAAAATAAAAAATGTGAAAGCCATAAAAAAAATGTATTTACTTTAATCACTTCGGTACCGGGCACTTTCACCCCCTACCTGCCCAGGCCAATTTTTAGCTTTCAGCGCCGTCACACTTTGAATGACAATTGCACGGTCATGCAACGCTATACCCTTATGACATTTTTTTTAAACAGATAGAGATTTCTTTAGGTATTTAATCACCACTGGATTTTTTTATTTTTTGTTAAACAAATGAAAAGACTGAAAATTTTGAAAAAAAAAAAAAAAAAATGTCTTAGCTTCTGTTGACAAATAAGTAATTTTTCTCCTCTAGTGATATGCGCGGATGAGGCTGCACTGATGGGAACGGGTGAGGCTGCACTTATGGGAACGGGTGAGGCTGCACTGATGGGCACTGATGGGAACGGATGGGGCAGGGTCACCAGGTGACGTCATCTGGAAACCCGTCCCTTATGACGTCACCACCCTGGCATGATGGGTGGCGACGTCATAAGGGGCGGTCCTCCGGAGACCCCGCCCCATGCCAATATAAGTAATGGCACACCGCGCACCCAGCATTAGAGCGGGAGAGAGCATCGAGTCAACATCGGAAGAAGAACAGAGGGAGAAGACAGCGGAGAAGAACCGGCAGAGGCAGAAGACAGCTGACAGAGGGAGAAGAACCGGAAAGGGCTAGAAGACATCAGCGGAGAAGACCCGGAGAGGGTAGAAGAAATCAGAAGCAACGCCGGAGGTGCCTTAATAAATTACTTTAAAAACCTGTGCACTGCGTTTTATTCTTGACACTTTTTTTTTTTAGGTGGATGGGTAGGGGTACAATGTACCCTACACTCATTCACATAGGGTGGGGGGCTGAGATCTGGGGGTCCCCTTGTTAAAGTGGGCTTCCAGATTCCAATAAGCACCCCGCCCACAGACTCCGACAATCAACGGCCAGGGTTGTCAGTAAGAGGCCCTTGTCCTTATCATCATGGGGACAAGGTGCTTTGGGGTTGGCCCTCCCTGCCCCAAAGCACCGCCCCATGTTGAGGGCATGGGGCCTGGTACGGTTCGGGGGGGGGGGGGTCGCTCGCTCGTCTCCATCCTCTTTCCTGGCCTGCCGGGCTGCGTGCTCGGATAAGGGTCTGGTATGAATATTTAGGGGAAGCTTCACGCAAAAAATGGAAAAAAAAAAAAAACAGGATGGGTTTCCCCCTCCAAGACCATACCAGACCCTTCGGTCTGGCGCGGATTTTAAGGGGAACCCCTTAAAATCCATGCCAGACCAAAAGGTCTGGTATGATCTTGTAGGGGGAAACCATCCCGTTTTTTTTTTTTTCATTTTTTGCCCGCTAAAGATTCATACCAGACAAAGTGCCTGGCATCACCGGGATCAAAGTCGGATCCCCGTTGATTGAAGTCGGACAGATGTCGGATTTCAACTCGCAGGGAAAAGTCGGATCCACAGTCATTAAACGGTTGTGTCATACCAGTGTGAACCCGGTCTTAATCCCTAACTGAATAGCATTTAATTTGCTAAAACACTGTGGGGGAGATTTACCAATACTGATGCAATCAGAATCTGGTGCAGCTGTGCATGTTGGCCAATCAGCTTCTAACTTCAGCTTGTTTAACCACTTCAGCCCCGGAAGGATTTATCCCCTTAATGTCCAGGCCATTTTTTGCGATATGGCACTGCGTCGCTTTAACTGACAATTGCGCGGTCGTGCGACACTGTACCCAAACAAAATTGAAGTCCTTTTTTTCCCACAAATAGAGCTTTCTTTTGGTGGTATTTGATCACCTCTGCGTTTTTGCTTTTTTTACGCTATAAACAAAAAAAGACTGACAGACAATTTTGAAAAAAAAAAAACAATATTTTTTTACTTTTTGGTATAATACATATCCAAAAAAAAAATAAAAAAATTTATATTTTTATATATATATATATATATATATATATATATATATATATATATATAAAAATGTATTCATCAGTTTAGGCCAATATGTATTCTACATATTTTTGGTAAAAAAAAAAAAAAAAAAAAAAAAATCGCAATAAGCATATATTGATTGCTTTGCACAAAAGTTATAGTGTCTACAAAATAGGGGATAGATTTATGGACTTTTTTTTCTGTTGTTGTTTTTACTGGTAATGGCGGCGATCTGCGATTTTTAGCGGGACTGTGACATTGCGGGGGACAAATCTGACCCCAAGTAACACTTTTTGGGGACCAGTGACATTACTACAGTCATCAGCGCCAACAAAATGCACTGATCAATGTATAAATGACACTGGCAGGGAAGAGGTTAACAATAGGGGGCAATCAAGGTGTTAACTGGGCTCCCTGGGTGTGTTCTAACTGTGTGGGGGATGGGCTTACTGGGACAACACAGAGATCGCTGTTCCTGATCACTAGGAACAGCATATCGCAGTATTGTCCCCTGTCAGAACGGGGATCTGCCTTGTTTACATAGGCAGACCCCCGTTCTGCCTCTCTGTACCGTGATCGAGG
Organism: Lithobates clamitans; assembly: GCA_037952925.1. Taxonomy (NCBI): domain Eukaryota; kingdom Metazoa; phylum Chordata; class Amphibia; order Anura; family Ranidae; genus Lithobates; species Lithobates clamitans. Next base: position 892,714 of record JBBGZY010001010.1, read on the forward strand.
GTGGTCGGCGGATATCGAGTCCGCCGGACCCGGGCACCCACACTACCAAATGCATGGACCGATGTACAGGTACGTCGGTTTGCACAGTCGAGCCACCTTTCCACAGTATATGTGCGGAAGGCTGTCGGCAAGTGGTTAATTAAGCTTTTGGTTAATTAAGCCGATTGGTTTCTATACGGAGCTGCACCAGATTTTACACGTTCCGGTTTTAGGAAATCCCCCCCATGTGTATCATTAACTGCCATTTTTTTTATTATTATTAAAATACTGTCTTTACCTTTTTTTTAATCCTTTGTTACATCTCAGTGCTGCCAATCCCCTGCAGCCTATTTGCAGCCACTTCTTGCCTACATGCGCTCCAGCAATGGGTGCTTGGAATTTCTCAAGGTGGGTTTCATGATGGTGAGAACAGTGCACCATGCCTGTGTAATGTTTAAAAGCAGACATTTGTAATCTCCAACAGAAGTCTGTGTAACAGGGTGTCCACACAGGAGCGCAACTAGGAGGTGACACACCGTTGTCACAGTATAACAGGAAGTACCTGAACAAGGACCTTCATTGAAGAATCATCAGGTATTTTAGTGGAAACTACAGATTAAAAAATGACTGAAAATGACTTTTGAAATTACATGAACATTTTAAAGCGTTTATGAGATATTTGTGAGTTTATAAGATTTGGGGTTTAAAATAGGACTTTTGTATTCCTGTAGATTTCCTTTTTTGGAGATAATTGACGGACGCCGAGTTATACTGCCGCATACAGGAGTATTTTACCCAAAAAGATCTATAGGCCAGCCCAGGACAAGCCTTCCACTACCCAGCATGCCTCGGTTGTATAGCACAGCAGTACCAAGAGTATGATCATTAATACAGAGTATGACCTATGTCCCTCAAGGGATTCCTAAAAAATTATTTTATGGTAAGTTCAAGAATCCTATATTCTCATCTACTGAGGGACACCGAAAGTCTTAAACCTTCAGGATGTCCAAAGATAGTCCAACTGAGGGGTGGGAAACCACCTCGACAAAACATAACTAGGGACTGCATACAGTCCAATCTGCCTATAGGACCAGTGCCCGAAACGGACACCAAATAAGGCCCAACCTCCTGCCTAATAGGGGAAACCGCCAACACAACCAGAGGCAATACACAGAAAATTAACCAGATACCCCAGACTCAGAAGAAAATGGCCACCAACCAGAGAGGAATGCCTCAACACAGAAGGGAGCACCAAACCAAAGGGCAGGAAAGAAGCTGGAGACCCAGAAGCCACCAAGGGGTGAAACACAACAAATTCCGTAGTAAGAAGGAAAGAATCAGCAACTGAACATGATAAAAAAGGAAAAACAACAACAAGTCCAGGGTAGAAAAAGATACCTGGTAAGGGACCTAGAAAACACTCCTTGTAAGACAACCCTAGCTGGTCTAGTAGGAAGACCCTAAGCCACTAAAACCTGATCCTATAAGGGTCAAGAGATGAGAACCCCCGTACCTCAGGACATTGCCCTGGCAAACACCACCTCACCAGGGCTTGACTTACCAGGGAGGAACCCTGGATTCCTAGGACACCAACAAAAAAATTGAGGCATACTAGGTAGAGAAGAGGTTATCCTGAGATGACCTACAGTGTTTAATCCTCCTATAGGTGGCAGTGTTTGCCAGTGCCCAATCCTCCTACAGGTGGCAGTGTTTGCTAGTGCCCAATCCTCCTACAGGTGGCACTGTCTGCCAGTGTCCAATCCTCCTACAGGTGGCACTGTCTGCCAGTGTCCAGTCCTCCTACAGGTGGCACTAAAACCTGACAGTATATGACTTTCTGTGACCCTCAATGGATGAAAAATAAATACTTTAAACTGCTGAACAGTTTCTTTTAACTCTTGGTAAGAGCTCTACGCTGAGGTCCTGGTTCTGCACACCATTGGTAGAGACTCCAGGTTCCATCCCTACTTTTTATAAACTAATCTTCCTTATGAACAACGTGAATGTACAATATACACTATATTACCAAAAGTATTGGGACGCCTGCCTTTACACGCACATGAACTTTAATGGCATCCCAGTCTTAGTCCGTAGGGTTCAATATTGAGTTGGCCCACTCTTTGCAGCTATAACAGCTTCAACTCTTCTAGGAAGGCTGTCCACAAGGTTTAGGAGTGTCTATGGGAACGTTTGACCATTCTTCCAGAAGCGCATTTGTGAGGTCATGTACTGAGGTGGACGAGAAGGCCTGGCTCACAGTCTCAGCTCTAATTCATTTCAAAGGTGTTCTATCAGGTTGAGGTCAGGACTCTGCAGGCCAGTCAAGTTCCTCAACCCCCTAGTCACTCAGCCATGTCTTAAAGGACCTTGCTTTGTGTACTGGTTCAAATCCTTTGGTGGAGGGGGGATTATGGTGTGGGGATGTTTTTCAGGGGTTGGGCTTGGCCCCTTAGTTAAGGGAACTCTTAAGGCATCAGCATACCAAGACATTTTGGACAATTTCATGCTCCCAACTTTGTGGGAACAGTTTGGTGATGGCCCCTTTCTGTTCCAACATGACTACGCATCAGTGCACAAAGCAAGGTCCATAAAGACACGGATGAGCGAGCTTGGGGTGGAGGAACTTGACTGGCCTGTACAGAATCAGGACTTAAACCCGATAGAACACCATTGGGATGAATTAGAGCGCAGACTGCGAGCCAGGCCTTTTCATTCACATCAGTGCCTGACCTCACAAATGCGCTTCTGGAAAAATGGTCAAACATTCCCATAGACACACTCCTAAACCTTGTGGACAGCCTTCCCTGAAGAGATGAAGCTGTTATAGCTGCAAAGGGTGGGCCAACTGAATATTGAGCTCTACGAACTAAGATTGAGATGCCATTAAAGTTTATTTGCAGGCATCACAATACTTTTGGTAATATAGTGTATGTGTAAAGCACTGGTAAAAATTGATGCCACTATAGAAATAACTGCAATAAATAAATAAAATAATGTAACCGGAGGAGTTGGAACACACAAAAGGTAGAAGGAACATCCAAAATGTCCAGGTGGACAGGATGTTAGAAATTGAGAGACAGTGGGATCTTCTACTTCGGGTATCTAAGGCATATTCAGCCAACAGGGCTCTACCTATAATTAAAATATTACTTTTGGGTGAACTAGCCTTTTAAAAAGGTAAACACTTTAAGAAAATATGAACTAAGGCCAGTCATAGATGGTTTGAATCTTGGCCGGTTCAGCAGGGACCTGACGAAATTCGATCCATCTATGGGGAGGATTGTATTCAAGTAAATTCATCGTTTGACTTGGGTACAACCAGCATGTCGAATTTTTGAATGCGATTATTGCCAGCAGCTACAGCTGATAGCAATAATCACTGCATTCTCCCAGAAGGGAAGGCTCACCGTGCCCCCCCCCCGGGAACACAAAAGCTCTGCAGGAGGGATCCCCCCAACAACATTAATGCCACGTCGGAAATTTGGCGTGCAAAAGACCGATGAGATTTTTCCGTCAGAAAATGCGACCGTGTGTATGCTCCATTGGTCTTTTGCTGGCGGAATTCCAGCCAGCAAAAGACAGAGCATGCTCTCAATTTTTCGGTCGGGGAAAGTTCCTATCCGAAAATGCGATCGTCTGTGGCAATTCCTACGCGCAAAATCCCTATGCATGCTTGGAAACAATTTGACGCATGCTTGGAAGCATTGAACTCCATTTTCTCGGCTCGTCGTACTGTTGTACGTCACCGCGTTCTTGACGGTCGTAATTTCAGCAAACTTTTGCGTGACCGCGTGTATGCAAGGCAAACTGGAGCAGAATCCCGTCGGAAAAGCCGTCATATTTTTCCAACGAGAAAACCATTCGTGTGTACGCAGCATAACGGTGTTGATGGGGGGAAAATTTTGCGGTTTTCCTTCCTGCACACTATGCATACCCTTTAATGACAGTAAAGGACATACCAATCGCCTCTGTCTATTTGTATGCAGAATTCCAAAATGCTTGACTGTTCTTTTATTATATGGATTGAGCTAAATAACACGCTCTCCTCCTTGCTTTTCCAGATGTTCCGATTCATCCTAGACATTAAATAGGCTGCTTATCTATCATCAGTTGCAATTCTCCCTTTTGTTTTTCAGGTAATAAACTTCAAAAAGCTACATGTGATAGTCACACAGGTCCTCGGCGAAGCTGCGCGTCGGGATTCCTCTTTTACGATTTCAAAGAGCGATCTGGTCTCACGCACGCTGTGCAGACATCGCTCCGGGCTCTGATATGATCAAACTTTGATAATCCACCAAAGAATTGGCAGCCCGCCAGCAACAGTGGGAAGGCGGCTGAGCTGGGAGGCTGGCATCAATGGGAAGGGCATGAGGAGAATGTGATTTGTGGAATTTAAAGGGAAAAGCTGAGCAGGACAGAAATGCCCTGAAAACCTATATAATGTGAGGTTATATACACAAGACAAAAATTATAAGATGAAGCAATCAGCGCCAAAAGTAAAAAATATTGTGATGTTTAAATAAGATAACCTAATAATAAACGTGCACAGCTGCTAAACATTCCAAGTGGTACACCGCACTAATTTCAAAATAGACAGTAAATAAATGTAGTGCTATGTGTAAAAATATATATAAAGTGCAAATCTCTAATATAAATAAATTAAAAAAATGAAGAAATGAAAACATGAAAAACTCTTCTTGTGATCAGTGTATCCACACAATTCCACCACAGTGATTGTTCGTCCTCAAAAGGAGTGCACACCGCCATTTTTTCTTCATTTTATGGACTATTCATTTATATGTAGGATTTATTTATTTTAGAGATTTGCACAAAAAAAAAAAAAAAATTATATATATATATATATATACACACACACATACATATATATATATATATACACACACGACTGAGGTAGACTGGTATCTAGCACCTCAGCCCAAGAAGTCAAATATTCAAAAGGTGGGTTTTTTTTGGGAGTGGATTATCACGGTGCTTACAGATCATAATTTAAACTGTACATACAGTAGGTATAGACTATGTGTGTATATATATATATATATATATACACACACATATACACACACACATACATACATACAGTCTATACCTACTGTATGTACGGTTTCAATTATGATCTGTAAGCACCGTGATAATCCACTCCCAAAAAAACCCACCTTTTGAATATTTGACTTCTTGGGCTGAGGTGCTAGATACCAGATGTCTACCTCAGTCGGATAAAACCTTATAAATAGATACGCAAAATATATACCTATATGGTTGGCCTCATAGTGAGTGAGGCATAGCCACTACATGCACAAGACCCAGACGCGTTTCAAAACATTGAGTCCTTCTTCAGGGAGTTAGTAGCAATGGAGGCAGGTATCTGTGATGTCCTTATAAGGCGAAAGGTATCCAGACACCAGCCAGGCAGATTAAAAACAAGCGACATCCATAACATGAGCAGGAAGGTGGAAAGCCCCAAACATATTGGGAAGCTAAAACAAGAACCACACATCCCCTGGGAACACACAGAAAGTGGCAGCCTCCTCTATACGTTTCTGGGGTAAATGGACTTGTCTGCGTTGGGCCCCTTCAGCCTGCACTCAGCACCCCTTCTCTGACGATCCTGGGGGTTCATTCTGGCCACCTTTTTTCCAGAAGAAGATGACATGACTGTATTTGATTAAATGTATTATTTCACATATCGTACATAAACAAGACATCCCCTGAGAATAAGCCCTAGTGTGTTTTTTGTAGCCAAAATTAATATAAGACCTGGTCTTATTTTCGGGGAAACGTGGTAGTGAATGCAGGGTCCTGGGTTTAGTAACACTTTAAATACACCAACAAACTGAAGCCAAACTTCAGCTCACGCTTTATAAGCAGTTACAGCAAACGGTTTTTCTTTTTGGAATAAAGGTCACATAGTTACATAGAAGGTGAGGTTGAAAAAAGACACAAGTCCATCAAGTCCAACCTATGTGTGTGATTATATGTCAGTATTACATTGTATATCCCTGTATGTTGTGGTCATTCAGGTGCTTATTTAATAGTTTCTTGAAGCTATCGATGCTCCCCACTGAGACCACCGCCTGTGGAAGGGAATTCCACATCCTTGGCGCTCTTACAGTGAAGAACCCTCTACGTAGTTTAAGGTTAAACCTCTTTTCTTCTAATTTTAATGAGTGGCCAGAAGTCTCGTTAAACTCTCTTCTGCAAAAAAGTTTTATTTCTATTGTAGGGTCACCAGTACGGTATTTGTATATTGAAATCATATCCCCTCTCAAGCATCTCTTCTCCAGAGAGAATAAGTTCAGTGCTCGCAACCTTTCCTCGTAACTAATATCCTCCAGACCCTTTATTAGCTTTGTTGCCCTTCTTTGTACTCGCTCCATTTCCAGTAAATCCTTCCTGAGGACTGGTGCTCAGAACTGGACAGCATACAAGGTGCGGCCGGACCAGTCTTGTAGAATTATCGTTTTATCTCCGGAGTTGATCCCCTTTTTACAAGGTTTTACATGAAAAAATAAAAGCAGGATCATTTTATTCACCCCTGCCAGTGCTAAGTGATGTGTTTCATCCATGTAAACTGATACATTCTGCTGAAGAGCTTGTGCTTTTGAAAAACAGACTTGCTGGCTGGATCACCAGATAAAAAAGGAAACTAATGCAGCCATCACATCTAAGAATTTTGTAAGCTGCAATCAATTAAATGCTGGTGTTTAATATCTCTTCAAATGCTTGATAATGAGATTTAATCAACTGTGACAACAGACCCATCAAAGATATAAATAATTCATTGCGCTCATTACTGCGCAAAGACTGTTCATGTGGTGGTTGCTCAGTGATCATTCCTTTCTCCAATTCATATACTATGGACAAATCAAGTGTACATAATTCTGCAAGTTCTGATGGTGCAACATTATCAACACAGGGAAGTACACTATGTTACCAAAAGTATTGGGACACCTGCCTTTACACGCACATCAACTAATGTTATCCCAGTCTTAGTCCCTAGGATTCAATATTGAGTTGGCCAACCCTTTGCAGCTATAACAGCTTCAACTCTTCTGGGAAGGCAGGGCAGCATCCCCGAGCTTCAGTGTTTGGACCGTAGTCCATGTGGGTCTTGTATATGAGCGCAACTGTACCGACTTGCTGGGCGTTATATTCCACTGGCTCAGCTTGCCTTTATAAGCCCACCTAAACATGGCTACTGCACAGCCTGATGAAGGACCACGCCTCCTGCCTTCTCTCCCGGATCTGACGCCACCAGCTGTCATCTGTGGATCCACGCCATTTGAGAGCCCTGGACACCACCAGTGTGGCCCAGACAGACACCATACACAGTGAACTGGACGCAGCTTGCAGCAGTGGGAGCCAGTTACATGCTTGTCACAAACATTATCTTTGTGAGTGGTTTATTTTTTGCATTAAAATGTTTCCTTTATATACTGCACTCAGATAGCATTGGCACTGCTCTTTTTCTTTGCTTTGATCTTTACAGAGTTGCTTTTAGCTCCCCCAGCTGGCATCCATTGTACAGTGCAGTATCTTATGGACTTACATTGGACTTTCTACTGACCGTTTAATAGTCAATATTGTAGTAATCCATATCTTGACCATTAGTTAAACTGAAGAGCATCAGTGTGACAGCTTGCTTAGGCCCCTTTCACACAATCGGTCCGATCTTTTTTCAGGTGGACCCAATCGGACCCTCCATTCATCTCTATGAAGCGGCAGATATAAAAACAGACTTGTGTCTGTTTACACCCGCCTACCTCCAATCCGATCCATTAAAAAAAACAGAAGGGGGATTTGTCCCCTTCCGTCTCGAGGGCTCAGAGTAGAGCAGACTGTGTCCCTGTCCGCTCTGCATATGCAGATTGAACACGGACATGTCATCCGCTCATTGTGGCCCGCAACTGACTTCCATGTCGCTTAAGTGGCCCTCGCTCTTCCAAAGGTTGGCCACCCCTGCTTTAGCAGACACCTGAATGTACCAGTTCTAGCAAGTCTTCAGTAAAACCCAGGAGCCCCCAAACTCTGGCACATTCAGTGGGAGCCCTCACCATCCCAAAATGCAATGCAGGTGTCTAAATGACCAGATGACCAGCAGAGGGGCATCTCCATTGCATTTGTTGGAGGGCAAGACAAAGTATAAGGCTCCATCCACACTTGCATGACTCCAAAGTTGTGCTGACTTTGGAGTACAATTTGGGTGAAACTTTGACGCAGCCTTGGATGGGTGCAACTTGGATACGACTTTGGCTTTGACCAGTGCTAATAGACAAGTTGCACAAGTGTTGCATTGTTTAACATTCACGTAAGACTTTCAGGAAACTTCTGAGGGTTAACATTGAAGTCTATGGCCCTCAAGTTGCATGAAACTTGGACCAAAGTAGTGCCTGAACTATTTTTAAGTTGCTGCAACTTTAAGTCACGCATATATGAATAGTTATCATTGGAAAACATGGGGAACGACTTGTCAGACAACTTTGATGTCCAAAGTTGCATGACAAGTGTGAATTGAGCTTCAGACTGTATCAAGCAATGAGGCACCCACATTGAAGAAAATTGACTAACAATGACAGGGACAGGCAATCACCTAGTGGTGCCTACACTTGGGGATTAGTGTGCTGGGCACGTCTTTTTACAGGGCTTCTGGCAAAGAACAAAACACACTCCTGCTGTTACTTTGGTAGGTTCTCTTTAAGAGATGCTTTAAGCCCACAGCATATCAAAAGGACAAAATGAGAGTACCTCCAGCCTTCGCTGTGATCCCTGGAGAGCCTCTATAAAGTGTCTGGCAGGAGCCAGAAGTTGCAGCACTGGTGGTCACACTTCTACCCTATCGCTGGAGCGCTGTAGTATTATTGCTGGCCGCTGTTCAAGCAGCTGGAGTGCTCACACAGCCCAAGCCAACTTTGTGTCTTCATCCCTCACACAGCCGCAGTTAACCCTGTCATGGGCAGCCTGGCAGCTTTAGCACTCACGGGCAGTTTTGCCTGATTACCGTATACCTCGCCTCATTTGGCACTGCTAATATGTTATAATAATGGACTTGCTCAAAGGGCCAGTCCACTTAAAACTAATATTTTAGTTATGTACGGATGCCAGTGGGTTGATTTGCCTACATGTTTACTACATGCCTTATATCTAGTTATGGGATCTAGTTCACCTAGCTATATCAGTGATCTTGCTAAGTTACGAATAGCTAACTGGATACTGCAGACTACATAGGATCAACGGTCTTTGTATGGCCTCATTAGTCTCTAATGATGGGCAAAACTCTTATGGCAGCCCAAGACCATGTGATTTTTAGCCGATGCTGAACAAAATGTACTATTTTTTACTCATAATGATGTAGTGATGGTGATTTACGGGAAGTATTCTCTCATTTCTGTTATGCTGCATTTTTATAAATTTTTTTTGCTTAAAGCTGATCTCCTGCCAGATCTAAGACCCTAAAACTAATAAAATTAATGCAGCTCTACAGTTATTAAATACATACTTAAAATAGGAATTTCGCCTTACTTGTGAATTCTTCATCTTAGAGTACAGTACAGGACTATTATATATAGAACATGGGTTATATGCTGCTACCTCAGGTGACTGAACACTGGCAAAAACTTTTGCTAGGGTCACCCTGGATCATACCCATGTAACCCTGCCTACTTATTCTGTGAGGCTCTGGTTTTTAAGCAATAAGGAATGATCAAGACACAGAGGGGAGGGATCTGTGTAACGTATTGTACTCCAAGATGAGGAATTTACAGCTAAGTTTAAACTCTTATCATAATTATTATTATAATACAGGATTTATATAACGGCAACAGTTTACACAGCGCTTTACAATATAAAAAGGAGACAATACAGTTACAATACAATAAAATACAAGAGGATTAAGAGGGCCCTGCTCAGAACAGCTTACAATCTAATAGGGTGGGGCAGGTAGTACAAAAGGCTGTAACTGTGGGGAACTAGCTGATGGAAGTGGTAGAATTTTAGTTAGAGACGCGATAGGCTTTCCTGAAGAGATGAGTTTTCAGGGATCGCCTGAAGGTAGCAAGAGTAGGGGATAGTCAGACCAGTGGAGGTAGCGAGTTTCAGAGGATGGGAGAGGCTCTGGAGAAATCTTGGAGACGAGCATGGGAGGAGGAGACAAGAGAGCAGGAGGTCTTGAGAAGAGCGGAGAGGACAATTTGGGTGATATTTGGAGACAAGATTGGTGATGTAGTTCGGGACAAAGTTGTGAATGGCTTTGTATGTTGTGGTTAGTATTTTGAATTTAATTTGTTGGGTGATTGGGAGCCAGCGAAGGGATTGGAGGAGAGGGTTGGCAGACACTGAGCAGTTGGTAAGGTGGATAAGTTTGGCAGCAACATTCACGATAGACTGAAGAGGGGATAGCCTATGGAAAGGCAGGCCAATGAGAAGGGAGTTGCAATAGTCAAGGCGAGAGATAACAAGGGAGTGATTGAGGAGCTTGGTGGTTTCATTTGTTAAAAAGGGGCAAATTTCATCGCACCCCCCAACAGTAGGGATGTGGCTCCGAAAGGTTAAGGAAATGGGCAGATTGGAAGATCTTGTTCTAACTGCAGGAAACCAGCAGGAGCGATACTCCAAGACTTGGGCACCATGGCACGTCTTTATCTTCTCGGATGAGGGAAGAGACCTCCCGGACAGCGACTCGAATGACTAAATGACACCATACTAATTAACTGACTAACTAAATATTGATCTCACCAGCTTCAGAAGATTTGGGTGTTTTATCGGATTGCCCCCCGCGGCAGGCGGGCTTACACAAAGATATCCTCCAGATTACCTCCCCACTCCTCTTTCCAACCCCCCCTACCCCTCTCTCCCCCCCATACCCCTCTTCCCTATATCTTTTTTTTTTTTTTTATATTTCCTCCTTTTCTTTCCTACATGTTTGCTTACTTATAAGCTTATATACTTCTCTCTATCTCTCTATTATTAATTTTTTGTTTTTTTGTTTTTCTTTTCCCGGTTAGGTAGTCCCGAATTTTTGGGACCTAAACTTTTCTAGTATACAATTTAAAAAAAAAAAAAAAAGAAGAACTGGAGCCGGTCGGAGATTGGACGAAGGGTAACACGTATGCACCATTAATATTGCTATCTAATGTACACCCAGAGGAAAGACGCCGCCTATAGCAACTGTCACAGAATTTGACAGGGACGTTTCAGATAACAAAATGTCATATTGTCCTTAACAGTTCATGAAAAGCTATAGTGTATAACATATTTGTGCAATGTGATGTAAGATAACACACTGTGATTGCTCAGATGTCTGTGTTCGACTGCGTTCCTTGAATAAAATAATTGTAAAAAAAAAAAAAAAAAAAGGGGCAAATTTTAGAGATGTTACGGAGGTTAATTCGAATTTTAAAGAGGTTACGGAGGTTAATTCTACAGGGCATAATTGTACAGTACAGGACACAGGGCTGGTATTCATAGACCATGGGACATTGCCCAAGCAAATAAGAGGCAGGCAACAACATAGCTATTAGCTAGTAAAATTTCCAAAAGGCCAACAAGAAATCTCAAGGATTTAAAGAACCAGAAAAAAACTCAGATAACAGCTTGAAGCACCTTGCAGCCGAAGCTCATATCAGCTGAAGCCTGAATATCAACCTGGTTGAACTTGGAAAATCTGCAAATCTTGGATACAAATGCGTGATGCTTAAAAGTTCCAGAATGTTGATGGGTAGTTTTGAGTCCTGTCACTCCCACGTTCCAAGTCCTTGTAAGGGAACGACTTTCCCAGTAACAAGTAAGGAGATCCACCATGCCAGGGAGAGCTTTGCTTCACTTGACAGAAGCATTGGGTGAACCAAATATTTGGTCTGCTTGTTTCACATCTTGAAGATGTTGGATTGCAGGGGTTTAGAGTGAAATTAGGCCACCCCCCCTAAAAAATTCCCCCCAAGGCAAATGCCTTGTTTACCTCAATAGATACGCCCCTGGTAACAGACGTTTGCACTGATATGCTGTGTTTAGAATGGCAAAAAAGAACCGGCTGATTTTTCTAACACTCAGCCACTACCTGGCACCTCTGCAAGGAATCATTGGAGTACATTGGTCACATTAATGGCACCCCATTTGTTCACCCCTGATTTAGGCATGGACAGCGCATCTTGGACCATACAACCACAAATGATTAAGAATGGGATTTCAAATAGTTGAATGGACAGGTGTGCATCAAACTGAATGCTTTTGGATATGCCTAGAGTTTAGATTACCAGCAAACAGACAATTAAAAAAATAAAAAATAAACTTCCTCTCCCCAGAAAATTATCATCTGTGACCAAATCCACACAGCAAATGCAGCGCTACTCAATTATTCCTAAATAACACCCATATTGTAATATTTAATTTGCAGAAACCATAATCTTGTAAGTACATACCTCAAACCAACACAGGGATCCACTCAGTTTTCTGATATTCCATACAGACTCAACCTGCAATAGATGAAAACAGATAACACATTAAAAAGGGCAGTTTGATGCTGAAAAGTATAGATAACACTAGTAATTAGGACAAACGCCCTCCATTCCATTAAAAAGAAAAACGTTCAAGACATTTACCTTTACCCCTCCCCCCAATGCTTAGAAGAACCTCTACTGTACGCCATGGCAGATGAGGAAGGAGTTTCAGGTGAGGAAAGATGTAGATCAGGGAGTACTGATCCTTTAGAGCCACCACAGCATCCACTGCTTCTGCTAGAGCTCATGTGTTAAAAACAAAGCCTGCAGGGGGAATCTGGCTCGCCAAGCCATTTCATGTGGGCTTCGCACCTCTCCTGCAGCTGCAGCACCCCCCTGCAAGAGGAGGACAGAACTCCTCAGCCAGATCCTGCACTTCTCTGTGCAGCCGCAGCAGCTCCTCGTCTCTTCCTCCCCTCATCTCAGCATTCAGCAAACTCCAGCAGATGACTCCAGCCGTCTTTTGGTCCTTCCCCAGACCCTGCACATTCTGATTACCAGCTCTGCCCCCGGCTTCTTCCCAGTATCAGCACATGGTAAGGGGGGTGCACTGTAATGTAAAGGAGGGTGGGGGCTCTTGACATCTGATGTAAGGGAGGAGATGGGGTGCGCTAGACACCTAGTCTTACAGATTAAAATGGCCCTTTGAGGGCAACCATAATGCTGATGCGGCTCGTAATGAAATTGAGTTTGACACCCCTGTGGTAAAGTATTCATGTACCTGGAGACAAGCCTGTGCAATTTGTTAGAAATAGAAGGAAAGGCTGTCACACAATGAATGAATCACAAGCGCCACATTTATTGCAGAAAATTGTCAACAGACATAATAATGAATGCCGGTGTCTTGCTGAGAAAGTTCCCTCGGCAAGTAAGTTCCCCCCTGTACTGCGCAGGCGCAGCGCCTGCGCAGTATGTACTACTGCCAGCCGCCGGAGATAGCTGAAGCTCAAACGCTTCAATCAGCTGTACACGGCGCCTGCGCCCTAGGTCCAGGTTCCTTCCCCACCATCCAAGTGGACCTAGAGGGGGAATCTAAAAGAGCCGAGCGAAGCGAGGCCGTGCCCGAAGCGTGGCGAGCGAAGCGTGGTGAGCGAAGCGAGGGGCCCTCTTACAGGCGCCGTGTACAGCTGATTTTCAGCTGTTCCGCTTCGGCTATTTCCGCCAGATCCTACTGCGCAGGCGCAGTAGAGGGGGGAACTTATCCGCCGAGCGGAACTTTCTCGGCAGAACACCGTGCCCTAGGACCACTCCCTGGAATGCATTTCACCCTATCAGGGCTTAATCCTGATTGGAAAAAACAAGTTAGAGGGGCAGTCCTAAGGTGGGGGGAAAAGCTAGCAAGAAAGGTTAAAGTTTGTCCATTCTCCTAGAACACTTGCAAAAAACTGAGGCATAGTAAGAGTAGGAAGGTTTAACCTGGGCTGGGTCACAATTTTTTTTTTGTTTGCCAGTGTCCTGTCCTCCTGTAGCCAGAAGAATACCCTGACAATCTAAGACTCTGTGTCCCTCAATGGACGAGAACGAGAAAGAAAATACATTAATTGCACATATAATCTTATGGGAAAAATTTTGTTAAAGTGAATGTTCTGGTGACAGGGACTCTTTAACCACATGCTTACTGGGCACTTAAACCCCCCTCCTGCCCAGAGCAATTTTCAGCTTTCAGTGCTGACGCACTTTGAATGACAATTGCACGGTCATGCTACACTATACACAAATTACATTTTTAGAATTTTTTTCACACAAATAGAGCTTTCTTTTGGTGTTATTTAATTTACAGCTGGGATTTTTACTTTTTGCTAAACAAAAAAAGATGGAACATTTTGAAAAAAAAATCATGTTTCATAGTTTGTTATAAAGTTTTGCAAACAGGTAATTTTTCTCCTTCATTGATATGCGCTGATGAGGCGGCACTGGTGGGCACTGATAGGCACAGTTAAGGCGGCACTGATAGGATGGCACTGATGGGTACCACTGATAGATGGCACTGATGGGTGACACTGATGGGCACTGAAAGGTGGCACTGATGTGCAGCACTGTTAATAAGGCACTGATTGTGGGCACTGATAGGTGGCACTGTGGGCACCGATAGCTGGCACTGGCAGGTGGCACAGGTGGGCACTGAGGAGCTGGCGGCAGCTCTCCATGATCGGGACTGATGTCCCTCTCACGGCCGCCGGTGATCGGCTTTTTTTTTTTTTCTCCTCACGCTGTCAGCATGAGAAAAAATAGCCGATTACCGGCTCTGTTTACATCACGTGATCAGCTGTGATTGGCTGACAGCTGATCATGTGGTAAGAGGTTGGGATCGACCACTTACTCCGATCCATGATCCAGTTATTCTCATAGACTCGCTGATCACAGAGCGTGCCGCGCGCGCCCCGCAGGAGGTGCGCAGGCCGCTTGGGCACGGGAGGACGTCAATAGACGCTCTCCCGGCAAAGCAGGTCCGCGCTGCAGCCGTCATTCGGCTATAGCGCAGATCTGAAGAAGTTAAATGTTTTTATAGATTAGAGTTCATATCTTCATACAGTGCCTTGAAAACATATTCATACCCCTTGAAATTTTTCAAATTTTGTCATGTTACAGCCAAAAAACTTAAATGTATTTTATTGGGATTTTATGTGATAGACCAACACAAAGTGGCACATAATTGTGAAGTGGAAGGAAAATGATAAATGGTTTTCAATATTTTTTTACAAATAAACATCTAAAAAGTGTGGCGTGCATTTGTATTCTGCCCCCTTTACTCTGATACCCTTAACTAAAATCTAGCGGAACCAATTGCCTTCAGAAGTCACCTAATTAGTAAATAGAGTCCACCTGTGTGTAATTTAATCTCAGTATAAATACAGCTGTTCTGTGAAGCTCTCAGAGGTTTGTTAGAGAACCTTAGTTAACTAACAGCATCATGAAGGCCAAGGAACACACAAGACAGGTCAGGGATAAAGTTATGGAGAAGTTTTAAGCAGGGTTAGGTTATAAAAAAAATCCCAAGCTTTGAACATCTCACAGAGCACTTTTCAATCCATCATCAGAAAATGGAAAGAGTATGGCACAACTGCAAACCTACCAAGACATGTCCGTCCACCTAAACTGACAGGCCGGGCAAGGAGAGCATTCATTAGAGAAGAAGCCAAGAGGCCCATGGGAACTGGAGGAGCTGTAGAGATCCACAGCTCAGGTGGGAGAATCTGTCCACAGGACAACTATTAGTTGTGTTCTCCACAAATCTGGCCTTTATGGAAGAGTGGAAAGAAGAAAGTCATTGTTGAAAGAAAGCCATAGGAAGTGCCATTTGCAGTTTGCGACAAAGTCATTTGGGGGACACAGCAAACATGTGGAAGAAGGTGCTCTGGTCAGATGAGACCAAAATTGAACTTTTTGGTCTAAAAGCAAAACACTATGTGTGGCAGAAAACTAACAGTGCACATCACCCTGAACACTCCATCCCCACCGTGAGACATGGTGGTGGCAGCATCATGTTGTGGAGATGCTTTTCTTCAGCAGGGACAGGGAAGCTGGTCAGAGTTGATGGGAAGATGGATGGAGCCAAATACAGGGCAATCTTAGAAGAAAACCTGTTACAGTCTGCAAAAGACTTGAGACTGGTGTGGAGGTTCACCTTCCAGCAGGACAACGACCCTAAACATACAACCAGAGCTACAATGGAATGGTTTAGATCAAAGCATATTTATGTGTTAAAATGGCCCGGTCAAAGTCCAGACCTAAATCCAATTGAGAATCTGTGGCAAGACTTAAAAATTGCTGTTCACAGACGTTCTCCGTCTAATCGGACAGAGCTTGAGTTATTTTGCAAAGAAGAATGGGCAAAAATGTCACTTTCTAGATGTGCAAAGCTGGTAGAGACATCCCCAAAAAGACTTGCAGCTGTAATTGCACTGAAAGGTGGTTCTACAAAGTATTGTAAAAAAAAATTGAAATTGAAAACCATTTAGCATTTTCTTTCCACTTTACAATTATGTGCCACTTTGTGTTGGTCTATCATATAAAATCCCAATAAAATACATTTAAGTTTTTGTAACATGGCAAAATGTGGAAAATTTCAAGGGGTGTGAATACTTTTTCAAGGCACTGTATCATATCTTTTAACTCCTCCTCATTTGTTTTTTTAGATTTTGCGCATAACTATTGGATAAGCCTTTTCTTACTGGTTTTGGTCACAAAATAGGGTCTTTAAATAGTTTTTTCCATTCTGCTTGAGCACCACAAATCCCATCCTGAAGCTTCTGTCCTGTGAAACCCTTACAGTTCACAAAGCTGTTCTGAGCCAGCAAGACTGGCGGTCGGCTGCTCACTATCGGGTTAATCTACTGCGAAGCGCTTCTAACAGCAGAGTAGAAGCTGATCCTTTCAGAGAGAGAAACTCATTTTTCACCTGTCAGATTATTGCTCATTCCCCGTCTGCACGCCTCGCCTGTCAGAGAGGCCGGCTGCTCCCCATAATACAGGACTATTACGGCGGAATCCTCCAGACAGAACGCAGAGAGGGGAAAAAAAAAAAATCCACTTACATTTCTCTCTCCTTCAGTGACACGGGTTTCATAGCAGTATGCCAGAAGCACATCGATCAGACCTAGGTACGCCAGCTGCTCCGCTCTCTTATCCAGCAGATAGGACTTGTTGGTGAATTTTCTCAGCTGCTCCTTCTCCTTCTCTGTAAACGTGACTGCGCAGGGTGGAAAGGGGAAAATTAAAATTTTGGCCATTGAAAATTTGGCTCAGTAAGTTTTGACAATTACTCAGATGCCCATTTATAGACCAAACATAAAACAACAACAAGATGGAAAACACTTGCGCCCCGTACACACGGTCGGATTTTCCGACAGAAAATGTGTGATAGGACCTTGTTGTCGGAAATTCCTGACCGTGTGTACACAAATCCGACGCACAAAGTGCCACGCATACTCAGAATAAATAAAGAGATGAAAGCTATTGGCCACTGCCCCATTTATAGTCCCGACGTACGTGTTTTACGTCACCGCGTTCAGAGCGATCGGATTTTCCGACAACTTTGTGTGACCGTGTGTATGCAAGACAAGTTTGAGCCAACATCCGTCGGAAAAAATCCTAGGATTTTGTTGTCGGAATGTCCGAACAAAGTCCGACCGTGTGTATGGGGCATAAGCTATCCCAAAAGAAAAGCAAAATTGCACTTCATGAGGTTAGAAGAGGCTTTGATCTGAAATACGCAGTTCTCACCCCCTACAGTGCTCATAAACTGTATACAGAAAATACTGGAAAGTATTCACAGCACTTCACTTTTTCCACATTTTGTTATGTTAAAGCCTTATTCCAAAATGAATTAAATTCATTATTTTCCTCAAAATTCTATAAACAATACCTCATAATGACAACGTGAAAGAAGTTTGGTTGAAATCTTTGCAAATTTATTAAAAATAAAAAATCTCATGAACATAAGTATTCACAGCCTTTGCTCAATACTTTGTTGAAGCACCTTTGGCACCAATGGTGGACTCCAATCAAAGTTGTAGAAACATCTCAAGGATGATCAGTGGAAACAGGATGCACCTGAGCTCAATTTGAAGTGTAATGGCAAATGCTGGGAATACTTATGTACTAGGGCTGGGGAAAAAAATCGATTTAAATCTTGCATCGAGTTGAGAGGTCAAATCGATTCAAAATTGAAGCAAATCGATTTTTTTAGATTTTTTTTTTTTCACCGCGCCGGTCTTGAGGCGCTGCGGGCATGAGTTTTTAGGCGAGGCCGCGGCTTCGGCCTGGTCCGCGGCTTCAGCCGGACGCCCCGGAATAGGCCGAAGCCGCGGCCTCGCCTAAAAACTCATGCCCGCAGTGCCTCAGGACCGGCGCTGACACCGCGCCGGTCCTGAGGAGCTGCAGGCAAGGAGTTTTTAGGTGAGGCCGCGGCTTCGGCCTAGTCCGCGGGGCCGGATGCCGCGGACTAGGCTGAAGCCGCGGCCTCGCCTAAAAGCTAATGGCCGCAGCGCCTCAGGACCGGAGCGGTTTCCAAAGAAAAAAAAAAAAAAAAAAAACTCGATTCGAAACGTGAATCGAGTTTTTTTTTAAGAGAATCAAAGATATATTTTTTTTTAAGAAAATCTCCCAGCCCTATTATGTACATGTGATTTTTTTTGTTTTTTTATTTTTAATAAATTTGCAAAGATTTCAAAATAACTTCTTTCATGTTGTCATTATGGGTTATTGTTTGTGGAATTTTGAGGAAAATAATGAATTTAAATTATTTTGGAAAAAGGCTTTAACTGGAAAAAGTAAAGTGCTGTGAATACTTTCCAGATGCACTGTACACCCTCCTTTTCTAGCACAGCCACATATACTTTCCCCACCTTCATAGCAGTGAATTGTACAGATCGATCAGCCTGTCACCAAGGGTCCCATATATACAGTTCCATCCAATCACCGCAGGAGACATGCATACAGTTCTCCCCACCCCCTCTAACAACCATAAGCCTGGCTCTATTGGCCTTTGTTGGTGGTACAGTGTTTATGGTTATGCCCAGAGCTTATTTTCAGCTTAAACATGGCAAAATTCCATTCCACAACCCCCAGCACAGATCCTCTGCTCATCGCTATCTACTGTTTCTTATTAAAACACAGAAGCCTGGCTCCTGGTGTCCAGATCCGACACCTCCATCCAAAAGATCTCGCTGCCGTTGCTGGTCAATGAGGAGAGGTGGAGGCGCAAGTAAGTGTGGATCAATACAAGCCTTCATGCTTTTTGAAGAGGTAAGCAAGGCAGTGGAGGGTGTGGGGGTGGGTATGCAAAGGTGTGGGTTTGCAAAGGTCAGAGCTGAGAAGGGGTGCAACAGTAAGGAGCTGTGGAAGAGAAGTGCAGAGTTGGGCTGTGGACAGGGGTTTGCCATGTCCAGAGGTGAGCTGTAAAACAGGGGAAAGGGTGTGGGGGGTGCCGTGTTCCACAGGTGAGTTGCGAGTTGGGAACAGGTAGAGGGTGCTGAGGTGTGCCGCGGACAGGGGGTGCCAAGGTGTGCAGCGGACAGGGGGTGCTAAGGCGCGCCACAGACAGGGGACGTCGAAGTGCGTCGAGCACAAGGGGGAAGTGAAGCACCGCGGACAGGGGGTGCAGAGGTGTGCCATAGAAAGGGGGTGCCAAGATGCACCACGGACAGGGCGTGCTGAGGTGCGTCGTGGACAAGAGGGAAGTGGTGCGCCGCAGACAGGGGGTGCTAAGGTGCGCTGAATTGCACGGAGGCCAAGGGGGAAGTGGTGCGCCATGGATAGGGGATGCAGCGGTGCCCTGTGTACAAGGGGTGCAGAGGTGAGATGTGGATGGTTGTGGACGTGGGTGCAGGGGTGATCTGTGATAAGGAAGTGCAGAGGTCAGCTATGGATGGGAGTGCAGAGGTGAGCTGCAAACAGAGGGGTGCAGAGGCGAGTTGTGGATGGGGAGTGCAGAGGTTAATTGTGGACAAGGGGTGCAGAGATGGGTTGCAGACTGTTGTAGATGGTGGGGTGCACCTACTTCTCATAGGAGCAACTGGTGTGCAACCTTAGGAAGAGGAATGCAACATCTGACAGTTGAGGCACCAATAAATAACGGCATGGGGAAGAAAGTATCACTTCCAAACAGGGGGTCACTTGTCTGAGAAGGGGATCTTAGAAATGAAAGTGATCTAGTACTTTGTCAGTGCAAAGTAACAGGTTACAAATTTGATAAGAAAAATGGTGTTTAGTAATTCATGCTCATTCTCCAATTTGAGATAATTCTATGACTGAAAACCAACAGCTAAATACTTATGGGACAGACCCCAAACAAAATAACAGTCACTAAGAAGAATCACAAAGCTTTGTATGAAATATTCAATGCTTTATTCTAGATTATCAAAAAATATAATATTAATATTAAAAATAAATCCAGAAAAATCTATAAACCATAACCTTTACGACACCTCTTTCACGCCTATACCCTGATGTATAAATGATTTAGCCCTGGCTTATGCAATATGCTCACAAAATGTTGCACACACTGTGCATGCATGTCATTTGAGCACCACTGCGAACCAAGATCAAATCTGTTGCAATATTGGCTATGCTGTAATACAGGGATATGTAATTAGCGGACCTCCAGCTGTTGCAGAACTACAATTCCCATGAGGCATTGCAAGACTGACAGCCATAAGCATGACGGGACTTGTAGTTTTGCAACAGCTGGAGGTCCGCTAATTGCATATGCCTGCTGTAATAGGTTACCCTGCTAGCATGCTCTCATCAACCCTCTGCTGCTGAACTCTAGTTCCCCTTTGCTCTCATATAAAACACACAGTACTTCTATGTATGGGGAGAATGTGACACTGTCTCCTTGGCTAAGTGGCCATTAGCCAGGCATGATTTCTTTTAATTTTGTCAAATTATTTTAGCCCTGTATAGGCCATGACTGAGCAGGGGTGAAGCCCTTTTTCAGGTTGCTCCAGGAGTGTGTCCAATGGGACATAGGAAAGGTAAATATAGGCAGTAAAGGGGCAGGTTGTTAAGTGAACCTGTCACTATGCCTTTAATGGAAAGGTCAACAAGACCTATTCTTTCCCCAAGCAGGTTTGGTCAGGCAACAATGGCCAGGGCCAGGGAAGGCTTACAGATGTAAGGTGTATGAGAGAGCAAGCTTATGGCAGAGCCATTTCCTAATGATTGTCCCAGCACTATCCCATAGGGACACGGGAGAGCCCTCAGCCATGTGTAGGCTCCAACTAGAGTGTCTTGCATTTCCTTACTATGTGGTTTAAACATTATTGCATATCAGATCTGATACGCAATAGTGTTTGATAATAAATATAAGTGGGAGGAAAGAAACAAACTTTTTAGGTACCAAACCATATAAAATAAAAAATATATTTTATTTAAGTACAAAAATATGACAAACATTGGATAAAAACATATTTAAACTGTCTATATAATTGTTAAGCTGCTATTGTGAGAATATAACTCCAACCAATTCAATATATGTAATCGATAAACCAGCTATTAAAACTGAACTTCAGTCATTTTTTCATCTTTCAATATATTAAGTCTTTTGCTCTTGTTATTTTAAAGTGGATGTAAACCCGATTCATGAAATTTGAGCTGGGCAGATATATCTGCAGTGTTCTCTTATCTCTCTATAAAGCCCTAAGTCGCGTGGCTTTCTCCTGCTCTGTTCTTCTGTAATCAGCATTATAACTTCTGACAAGTTCTGTCAACTGTCAGAAAACCAGAAATTTGTGTCAGGGTGGGTGTTATAAATAGATTAGCAGAAAGATGGTCAGTTCACAGGACAGCTCTGCAAGTCTCTGCCTATGAGGAGAGGGTGTGTGTGCCTTTTCTCCAATCAACTGTCTCACAGTGTATGGTAAGACTCCCCTCCCCCTGCTGGAACAGGAAGATAAAGTTCTAATAGGACATGCACTTTCTTAAGAATATATAAAACTGAAGACTGCAGATATACATGTAAAGCTTATGTAGGGGGATTTGTTTAATCTCTGTGCATCATCTGAGGCTGTTCACTTCACTGGGTATAGGAGAGGGTTTACATCCACTTTAACTTTGGATAGTAAAACTGTCATGGGTATGCACTAATACACACAAAACACACCATCAAGCAATCTTGCCTGTTTTCAGGGCAAGGTAAAGAATGCTATCTGCAAGCTTTATATAACATAGGTTTGTGTGCTTAGGAGGCAATTGAAAACACATGGACAGTCCATGAAACACACAAAATGCAAATTCCACCCATTGTAGACACAGAACTTTAAAAGTGGGTACACCTGTTAAGGATGTCCTTAACCACTTGCCGCCCACCATATAGCAGAATAACGGCGGCAAAGTGGTTTCAACAACCTGACTGGGCGTCATATGACGTCCTCAGTATATTAAGCGGGGGCGCACATCTCGGCGATCGTTGTTGCAGGGTGCCAGTCTGACACCCCGCAACACCGATCTAGGTAAAGAGTCTCTGATGGAGACTCTTTACCACATGATCAGCCGTGTCCAATCACGGCTCATCACGATGTAAATAGGAAGAGCCGGTGACCGGCTTTTCCTCACTCGCGTCTGACAGACGCGAGTAGAGGAGAGCTGTTCGACTGCTCTCCTGACAGGGGGGTGTCTGTGCTGATTGTTTATCAGCACAGCCCCCCTGGGATCCCGCCCAGGGCCACCATCATGCCGCCCAGGACGGCCATCCACACTGGACCACCATGCCCCCCTAGACCCCCAGGGAAACACTAATCTGTGCCCAGGTAGCTGCTAATCAATGCCCAGGCAGCTGCCAATCAGTGCTCACTCACAATGCCTACCACTGCCAGTGCCACCAGTGATGCCTATCAGTGCCTCGTATCAGTGCCCATCAGCCGCCTATCAGTGCCACCCATAAGAAACCATCTTTGCAGCCTTTCAGTGCCCATCAGTATTGCCTATCAGTGCTCATTAGTGCCCACCAGTGCCACCCATGAGAGCCCATCAGTGCCGCCTATCAATGCCGTATACCAGTGCCCATCGTCAGTGCCCGCTCATTGGTGCCACCTCATCGGTGCCACCTTATCAGTGCCGCCTTATCAGTGTCCATCACTGAAAGAGAAAACTTACTTATTTACAAAATTTTATAACAGAAACAAAAGCAAAACTTTTATTTTTTTCAAAATTTTTCGGTCTTTTTTTATTTGTTTAGCAAAAAATAAAAACCGCAGAGGTGATCAAATACCACCAAAAGAAAGCTCTATTTGTGGGAACAAAATGAATTAAATTTAGTTTGGGTACAATGTTGTATGACCGCGTAGTTGTCATTCAAACTGCGACAGCGCTGAAAGCTGAAAATTGGTCTGGGCAGGAAGCTGTATAAGTGCCCGGTATTGAAGTGGTTAAATTACTAACCCAAAAAAAACACACTCTGAGCATGCCCAGAAAAATGCCAAGTTCTGTTCCCACACAAAAAGTAAAAAAAAAAAAAAGACAAAGTCCCTGAGCATGCCCAGACCAACCCAAATGCAGCTAGCACAAAACAAGCCACCCCCTCTCCAAAATTAAGCATATCATCCAGCATGCTACAAACAAAGAGCCTTACATGGGCAAAAGTTATACAACAAATACCATTGCAGTCTATGGGAACTGACTTGTTAATTTTACAAGTCCCTACTTGGCTGGCTTATATTCTAGTAATTGGCCTTAAAATGGGTATGGGGGCCAAGGTCCCACCCTGAGGGACATATATCAATGTCACCAATTTGGACAACCCCAAAAATGAAACAAGAAATGCAAAAATTGCTTAAAAGCTAGTAACTTGGGGGGGGGGGGGGGCGCTTACTCTGCCTGTAAAGTGGTGCATCTGTAGCATGTATCCAAAATGCTGCTTCAAAGATGTACGGCTTTAGAGAAAAGTTACAAATCTACATTGCAGCTGCAAGATTTTAACCCCCCAAAAAAAGCCTCCCCCCCCCCCCACACACACATACAAGGCCATTTGGGTCTGTTAAGGCTTAAAGTGAGAACCCCCACCTGAAAAATACCACCCCATATTAAAAAATATTGTGCCCCCCCCCCACATTAAAAAACCCCTAGCCAAACACACAGCAAGTCAGCCCATGAAAGGGGGGAGGATACTTGGGGGCAGGAGGGGCTCGGGCAGCCCAAAAGTCAACCACTTTGTTCCCATATTCAGGGGGACAAGGGCATCTTCCACACAACCCTGGGCTGGGGTTATGGGGGGGGGGGCTGCAGACGGGGGGCTTTAGGGAATGTGGAAAGCCCCTTTAAAACTAGTAAATACAAGGTGCTTTGTGGTTAGTATTGGGCTGAGCCCAACATGCCCCAAAGGCAGCAACCTATGTTGAGTGCATGTGGCCTTGTATGGCTCAGCAGGGGGTTGGGCACCTTGCCCCTTTCCTAGCTGGCCCTGTTGTATGCTCTGGAAAAGGATGTGGTTTGGATTGGTGAAGGCAGCTCACAGCCTTTTGAGAATGGAGTGGAGTTCCCTTTAAAAGCAAAAGCTAGCCCATGGAAATCCAAGGGATTACAGGGGAGAGACAAGAGCATTGGAGAAGAGTGTGGAGTTCCCCTTTAAAAGCAAAAGCTAGCCCAAGGAAATCATATGCATTAGATGCATTGATGCATCAGCCTCCGGAGCTGAAGATTGTGGGTTCAAGTCCCATCTGGGTCAGTGCTTATGTTTCGGTTAAATGCCCTTCTAGGAGGAGCTAGAGGAGCGAGAGTCTTTTTACATCATTTTAAACAAGGTCCATGTCACATGTTGGCAACGTAACATCCTAACATGACCTATGTGCGCATCTCCTTAAAAAAAATACATAAAGGTGAACCGGCGTAAAAAAAAAATTGTCAAGATTAGAGGTGCACCTGTTCAACCTGTGCAATTGCATGTACAATGCTTAAAATTTACTAAGATTTTGGCCGCACAGTGAACAAACTCATGTGAACGAGCACAACAGCCGCTTGCTCATGCGCACTGCTTACATTGATCTCACGCAGTCCTAAACGTACTTGTGGGCACAGCAGACTTTCTCATTCTATTTTGGGCATATTTGTTACTTGGGCAATTGTTACTAAACTTCCTCACATCACCGCCATAATATTTGTACCTCCATCTTCTGATAATATTGAATTGGAGATGCCGTGCGCCATGTCCATAGTGGCACACAGACTGCATTCTCCCGTGCGCACCGCGTCGTAAATATGGAAATGTGCGTTGCGCCTCTACTGATGCCGCACGGCTTTAGTAAATCACCCCCACAGTGTTCAAAGAAAAATTGTGAGTCTCTCACCAATATCAACTTGCTGTTAAAGATTGAGGACTTTTTCAATGAGCTCCCATCACTGCTCCACTGAGTCGTTTCAATCACAGGCACATCTTGCCACGGAGTGTGTGATAAGCGAGGGGGGAGGAAGGGAAAATGCTTCTCATAGTATGATATGTTCAAACAGGCAATTAATAAAAGCAACAAAGATTTCCACTCACAAATTCCAAGTGCCCGCCTGGCACTAAGGATGACACGCTCAGCTCAGATTAGATGATCGTTACATGCCAGGTTATATCACATAACATGGGCTACGACCATACACCATGCGATGTTTATCAGCGTTCCTGTCTCACTCAACCTACCTTTCATCTGGTTGACTTCTTCAGGGAGTGGCAGGATAAATTTTAATTGTATTCATTAATTTTGAGAATATTTGATGTCATAGTTTATATATGTAGATTTTGCAAATACACATTGCACTTTAGATTGGTGATAACAATATATACCACTTATATAATTATTTATCCATTAAATATTATTGATTTATTCACATATATAATCAGTTCCACTGCATGTTTGCACAGTGTATAAATTACACATTTATTTGCACACAATAATGTATGATTATAGACATATTCAACAGATTTAATATTATATTGAGGACTATATTCTATGCCTCAGTATATTGTAGACCTGCTCTAATCTTGCTCTAAATTTTATCCTTCCAATTATGACATCATGCACAGCTCTCTCTCTCTCTTGTGAGAGTTTTCCAGGAAAGGAGGTGGGGGTGAGTCATAAGAGGGCCAATGAGAGTTGCAGGGCTGCAGGTGTGCCTCTGTGTCTGTGTAAATCCAGGAAGTGAACAGGCAGCAGCTTCAGCTGCCCACAGTTAAAATGGATGCAGCCAGACTCAGTGGAAGGAGATTTCTGCAGCATATCTGGCAAGTACAGAATCACTATATATATATATATATATATATATACACACACATACACATATATATATATATATATATATATATATATATATATATATATATATATATATATATATATATATATATATATATATATATATATATATATATATATATATATATATATATATATATATATATATATATTATGCAAAGTGGTTGGAGGGAAGCTTCAGAATGGCAAAGATATTTTTATTACAAATTATATGAGCAGACTGCAGTTCCTCTTTCAGCTGTAGACCTGTAACAATACCATTAAAGCAGCTTCTGTAAATTGTGAGCTAACAGAAGCTTCTTTAACCTATGCCAATGCTGTTTGGTATTGTTACAGGTCTACAGTTTAATAGCTGGTTTATCGATTGCATATATTGAATTGGTTGGGGTTATACCCTCACAATAGCAGCTTAACAATTATATAGACAGTTTTAATAGGCTTTTATCCAATGTTTGTCAAATTCTTGTACCTAAATAAAATATTTTTTTGATTTTATAAGGTTTGATGCCTAAAAAGTCCATGTTTCTTTCCTCCACACATATTTTCCACTAATTAGGATGTGGCTCCCCATACTTTATTTATGCACCCACAGAACCACCCTGTGATGGTGTAATGTTCAAGTATCTAGTGTTTGATAGTAGCCCTGGGTACAGAGTTTATGGATCAGTAAAAGGTAAACATTTTCATACGTTTAATTACTCTGTGGCTTAGCATAAAAAGGAGGGGTGATTATGCTACTGTGGTGGGGGACATTAAAGTGACACTAAATGATATCCTTACTCTCCAAAAATAAATCCATACACATCCACTACTTAGTGTCCCTGTAATCATTTTTTCATTAAATAGATGCTTCCTGCCTCCTTGTAATGTCCTCCGTGAGTTCCCAAACCTCTCCTTCTCCTGCTCACTTCCACAAGCAGTGCGCGTTAGCTGTGGTCATTTACACTGTTCTATGTACATTATAAATTCCATAGTCCAACTCAAAAAAGAGCAAGAGAGGGTGTCTACGTTCTTACATACAATGGGACAATGGAGAATGAACGTAGCCACCCTCTAACAGGAAGTCAGATCACAGCAGCAAAGAAAAGGAATTTGGAAATTCGGAGGAAGCCAAGAGCAATAGCAGGGACTTTTTAGACTTAAAGTGGTTGTAAACCCTTTCATATACAGTACCCAATAAAGTGACTGGCCTCAGGAGATACAGAGAGATAAAACTTCCTACATAAGTTGTGCCTGTTTATCTGCAGTCGTCTCTTCTCTACAGCCAAAGTGAGTTTACACAGGATCTCTCAGCTCATAGAGGAGGCGGAGGGAAGTTACATCAGTGAGGAGAGTTCAGAGAGCTAATTGAAGTGAAGGGACACCCCCCCCTTCACACAGGAACAAAGCTGAGGCTGTCAATCAGCTTGAGGTCTCTCCCGTCACCCTTTTTCTCTGGGTGTCAGGAAAACTTGTCAGTGACTCATGATGATAGCAGAGAAACAAGGCAGCGGACAGAAATGACACTTAGTGCTGGTTCACACTGGTCCGACATGTGCTCCGACTTCCAGAGCACAAGTCACATGACATGTCGTGTCGGTCCGACTTGGAAAATGCTTCCTGCACTACTTTGGTCCCACTTGGGCACAATCTCAGCCCATTAATTTGAATTGAATTCAAGATCATCATCCTAACCACTTCCATACCAGGCACTGAAAAAAATAACAGTCGACCGCCTAGGCTCTGAGGAAAGGGATGCGCCCCTGAAACGCGTCAGCCGTTCAGCCTTCTGGGGTACCATCTGATACCTCCCATTATTGGGTCCTGACTGCAGGTGCCAAGGGATGCAGTTTGACTGATAAGGAAAGCCTATATTTACGCTCGTTTGTCAGTAGTACTATTGCTTTTACATATTTTTAATAAAACTTTTATATCGGTAAGGCACTAGATCGGTGCGCCCTCTTTTTTCTTGTTTATTGTCATTTTGCTTGAACAGATTCAATACGCTCTCTGAGCCAATGACCTGAAGCAAGTATGCAGTTTAGATGTTTTTGCTTCGGTCTGACTTTCCTGAACTGCTTGCTTTGATTCAGGACAATGTATCAGATCATAAAGAAACCAGCAATAGCCAAGCAACTAGCATCTTCAGTAACAGCAGCCGCCATACTTTTTCTTGCTATGGTGCTATTTTGCAGTTACTCACCAAAAGCATAAAAAGACCTCAGTGATACATCGGAATGATGAAGACATGACATCACTGGCTCCAATTAACTGGTTTTACTAAACCTTATTTATATGACTTTCTTTTACAGGAATTTATTTGTACAACGTCCTAGGAGGAATCCCTGGATAGAACTCAGCGAAGTTTATACTTTACACAATAATTCACTCTTGGTATTATAAGTCGCATTTGATTTTCATGACCTGCCGACCCATGATTATATAAAGTCATGGCTTTCCTAAGGACCTGTAACGTCATTAAAAAACAATGATGTGATGTAAAGGTCAGCGCTCCTCCAGAGTACACAGCTCCATCCATACTCTCCCGATGTTGAAATTTACCATTCCTGACATAAGAGTTGAACTTCAGGCTAACAGCTAAATACTCGGCTGAATTCCATATATTATCTGCTAAATGATTTTAATTTTCTCCAGCCAGTCCTAACATTTGTTAGTGACAAGTTGGTCACCTACCTTTTTTATACTGTATTTCAGCAACATAGCCTGGTCTCCTCCTTTACCTTAACCTGCGATTGGACAGTGAAGGAAGAGCAACAAACTGATTAGGTCAACATACTGCTTTCTCCTTCTGTCAGTATGTCCCTTATCAGCATCTGTGAAAGCAGAGGATTGGCTTAGAGCAGGAGTCTGCAAACTACAGTCCACGGGCCACATCAAGCCTATGCAAGATTTTATCCAGCAAGTGGTAAAGCTAGCCGGCCATACTGTAGATGAATCGAATCTTGGCCAGTTCAGCTGGGACTGGTCCAGATTCAATTTATGTATGCATGAGCAGGCTGGTTGTACTAAGGTCAATCTATCGATCGACTTCAGTACAAGCAGCCTATCGGATGTTTTGTATGCGATTACTGCTAGTGGCTATAGCCGCCAGCAGTAATCCTCGTCTTCTGCCTGCAGAGAAGGCTCCTCACCGGCAGAACACAATAGCACTGAAATAAGGATTCCCCCATCAACAATGACTGTAGTGATGGGGGAAACAAAGGATTTTCTTTCCTGCAAACCATGGTTTTAGGAAATAAAATCGCATTAAGTATGGCTTACCTATGGGTCAGTGGTGCATCTTCAGACGCAGTGCACAGACTGAGAATCCAGATGAATCGGTCTCTGCTTCTGATGGGGCCCATGATGCAAAGGGGGACTCTGATTGGGACCCTGACATACAGTGGATATAAAAAGTCTACACACCCCTGTCTGGGGGTCTATGTCTGGGCTATGGGGTAGAGTGGCAAGACGGAATTCTTTTCTTACAAAGAAAAACATCCAGGCCCGGCTCAATTTTTCAAAAACACATATTAAGTCTCCCAAAAGCATGTGGGAAAATGTGTCATGGTCTGATGAAACCAAAGTCGAACTTTTTGGCCATAATTCCAAAAGATATGTTTGGCGCAAAAACAACACTGCACATCACCAAAAGATAACCATACCCACCATGAAGCATGGTGGTTGCAGCATCATGCTTTGGGGCTGTTTTTCTTAGCTGGAACAGGGGCCTTAGTGTAGGTAGAGGGAATTCTGAATAGTTCCAAACACCAGTCAATATTGGCACAAAACCTTCAGGCTTCTGCTAGAATGCTGAACATAAAGAGGAACTTCATCTTTCAGCATGACAATGACCCAAAGCATACATCCAAATCAACAAAGGAATGGCTTCACCAGAAGAAGATTAAAGTTTTGGAAGGGCCCAGCCAGAGCCCAGACCTGAATCCGATTGAAAATCTGGGGGGTGATCTGAGGAGGGCTGTGCACAGGAGATGCCCTCACAATCTGACAGATTTGGAGTGTTTTGCAGAAAGTGGGCAAATATTACCAAGTCAAGATGTGCCATGCTGATAGACTCATACCCAAAAAGACTGAGTGCTGTAATAAAATCAAAAGGTGCTTCAACAAAAGTATTAGTTTAAGAGTGTGCACACTTATGCAACCATTTTTTTTTTTTTTTTTTTTTACTCCACCAACCCCTAAAAGATTTCAGTTTGTTTTTCAACAATTTATAGGTCGCATTAAAGATGGAAAAAGTTCTGAAATTATTTATCTTTGTCTAATTTTAACAGGAGTTTGTAGTCTTTTTATAACCACTGTAAGGGGGAGCTCTGATATGCAGGGAGGGCTCCAAAGATTCTGATGTGAACTGAGGTGGAAGAAGAAATCAGTATACATACCTTTTTTGAAGCAGCTCCGGTCCAGTCTCCAGTGGCAAAAGCTCTGCGGAGGAAACAGCCCACAACGGCTGGGAAATTAATGGGAAGTGACGTCACCCATAGACTTACTATGGGGCTTCCGTT
The DNA here is from genome assembly GCA_037952925.1 of Lithobates clamitans. Classification (NCBI taxonomy): domain Eukaryota; kingdom Metazoa; phylum Chordata; class Amphibia; order Anura; family Ranidae; genus Lithobates; species Lithobates clamitans. Next base: position 923,437 of record JBBGZY010001010.1, read on the forward strand.
GTCGGCTGCCTCCTCTGCACCCGCCTACACAACGAGGCTGCCGCTGACATCTCAGCGTGGGACGGGACCGGAGCGGCTTCAGAAAAGGTATGAATACCGATTTCTGATCATGGATGTCTAAAGATGTAGTATTTTTGGGGTTAGGCTGGACTTCTAATTTAACCAAAAATTAGGATTTACTGTGTTAGAGGGAACATCCAGAAATGTTAATTGTGCCCAAGCAATATCCTGAAAACTCAAATTTTTTTGTAGAATTCCTTTTGTAAAAAAGCAGTGCATTTCCTGTGCCCAGATCGTCCTGTGTCTTGAGCCCCATAGCCGTATATCTGCAGTAAGAGATCTATAGCACTGCTGCCTTGGACAGATGGCCTCATGAGATTTGGGGAACGATTTGGTGATGTCACTGCTTGCGTCCCTCGTTGTCCTCCTTGCTGGAGAGAAAGCTGTACCTGATGACCTGCAATGGAAGAATCTCTTTGCTTCAGCTTCCTTCATTCTGTGGATCTGTGCTTTCTCCACCCTTCTTGTTGCTGCTTGAATTTTCCACCACCGGTCATCAGGAGACCAGTTCTGACAGGAAGCAAGTCTTGTCGCTACCCAGATTGCGACACACAGAGAAAAAGGGGAATATTAAACCAATAATGGGAAAAAGATCAGCTTCAGACCACAGGAAATACTAGGGACTAGTCCTTTCCCTTTTTGGGCACATCTTTCACAGCTCAGGTCCTCAATAAAAGGGTACGTACGCCTTTTCACGAAAAATGAAAAGTTGAACTCCAAATATCCTGGTCACCCATCCAGACCTCTCTGCAAATAGCATTTACAATGATGCGTGCTGCCAGTGTAGCAGTCCATAGTCCCCAATACACAGCACCCCCATCAGAATTAAGTATCCATCAGAATGCTTGCAATGTCATGTGTGCGATCATGTGACCAAGCTGACTAATGAGAATTGCCGCTTAAGTATGGAACACCTTCCTGAAAGTAGCCTCAGATGTGCATCTCATTGGTCAGCATGGTCATGTACCTGTGCTGACCAATGAGCGCTTGCCATTGCAAGCATTATGATGGATGCTCACTCCGAGGGTGTGTATTGCACAATACGGTGCTATACTGGCAGTGCTGGAAATGAAGGCCGCTACATGTAGCAGGGCTAGGAGCGGTGACCAGAATATTTGGAGTTAGTTACTTACCGTTTAAATATGTTATAGGAAACCCGTGTGCTTAAATACATTTCTGCTCCTCCTTTGCACTGCTGCACCAACACGTTCCCCTGACTATCTTACCTCCTTTGTCCTCGCTTTCTGGGGAAACGTTTGCGGTTCTATGCTGTATCTCCTCCCACCAGGTTTTGTACTTCAGCAACTGTTTAATAGCATCGTCTTCAAAGAGGTCGGCTCTGCAAGAAACAACAACGTCCTTTCAACCGTGTACAGTCAGCAAAACGCTTAACAAAAAAAAAATCAGAAGCAGCCTTGAATGAACTCTGATGTAAAGAAAAACCAGAACACCGTTTTAAAACACCAAATTAAAAAGGAAAGTTTTTGTTTTCCGCTTTAGGCACAGATGTTTTCTGGCAATTTAACCAGTTGCGCTCCATCCAGCCATTTTAGCGAAAGGACGATTTTCGAACTAATAGCTTTGTAAGTATTTATGATACAGAAGCGACACTTTTTGGGGGGGGGTTCAAAGAAGGCTTTCTTTAGGTGGTATTTTCTTTAAAGCGTTAATCACTTTCTAATATAACCCTTTGCCGCTGTCCTTTCAAATTGCCTCTGACGCTGGAGACCAGTAAGTGGGGCTCGGGATCATGCACTCACTGTGATTGGCTTGCAGTAATGATGTAAATAGGGATCCCTGCCTCCCAGCTGTCAATGGTGGGTACTTGAAGGTGAGCGGTCCTTGACAGCTCGTCACTGTTTCTGGGACACTGAATGAGTATAGTGACACACATCTGCAGCAGCTCGGTATTGAAAGTGGTTGTAAACCTCAGACATGAAATATGAACAAAGCATATCCTTCTATAATGTGTACTTGTCTCAACCCAAAGCACTACAGTGCCTTGAAAAAGTATTCATACCCCCCTTGAAATTTTCCACATTTTGTCATGTTACAACCAAAACGTAAATGTATTTTATTGGGATTTTATGTGATAGACCAACACAAAGTAGCACATAATTGTGAAGTGGAGGGAAAAAGATAAATGGTTTTCAATATTTTTTACAAATAAACATGTGAAAAGTGTGGGGTACATTTGTATTCAGCCCCCCCGAGTCAATACTTTGTAGAACCTCCTTTCTCTGCAATTACAGCTGCAAGTCTTTTTGGGGATGTCTCTACCAGCTTTGCACAACTAGAAATTTTTGCCCATTCTTCTTTGCAAAATAGCTCAAGCTCTGTCAGATTGGATGGAGAGCGTCTGTGAACAGCAATTTTCAAGTCTTGCCACAGATTCTCAATTGGATTTAGGTCTGGACTTTAATTGGGTCATTCTAACACATGAATATGCTTTGATCTAAACCATTCCATTGTAGCTCTGGCTGTATGTTTAGGGTCGTTGTCTTGCTGGAAGGTGAACCTCCACCCCAGTCTCAAGTCTTTTGCAGACTGACAGGTTTTCTTCCTTGTATTGGTCTCCATCCATCTTCCCATCAACTCTGACCAGCTTCCCTGTCCCTGCTGAAATAAAGCATCCCCACAACATAATGCTGCCACCACGTTTCATGGTGGGGATGGTGTGTTCAGGGCGATGTACAGTGTTAGTTTTCCGCCAGACATAGATTTTTGCTTTTAGGCCAAAAAGTTCCATTTTGGTCTCAACTGACCACACACCTGTTGCTGTGTCCCCCACATGGCGTCTCACAAACTGCAAACAGGACTTCTTGTGGCTTTCTTTAAACAATGACTTTCTTCTTGCCACTCTTCCAAAATGACCAGATTTGTGGAATGCACGACTAATAGTTGTCCTGTGGACAGATTCTCCCACCTGAGCTGTGGATCTCTGCAGCTCCTCCAGAGTTACCATGGGCCTCTTGGCTGTTTCTCTGATGAATGCTCTCCTTGCCCAGCCTGTCAGTTTAGATGGACGGCCATGTCTTGGTAGGTTTGCAGTTGTGCCATACTCTTTCCATTTTCAGATGATGGATTGAACAGTGCACCATAAAATGTTCAAAGCTTGGAATATTTTTTTTATAACCTAACCCTGCTTTAAACTTCTCCACAATTTTTTCCCTGACCTGTCTGGTGTGTTCCTTGGCCTTCATGAGGCTGTTTGTTCACCAAGTTTCCCCAACAAACCCCAGAGGGCTTCATAGAACAGCTGTATTTCGACTGAGATTAAAATACACACAGGTGGACTCTATTTACTAATTAGGTGACTTCTGAAGGCAATTGGTTCCACTAGATTTTAGTTAGGGGTATCAGAGTAAAGGGGGCTGAATACAAATGCATGGCACACTTGTCACATATTTATTTGTAGAAAATTTTTAAAACCATTCATCATTTTCCTTCCACTTCACAATTATGTGCCACTTTGTGTTGGTCCATCATATAAAATCCCAATAAAATATATTTATGTTTTTGGTTGTAACATGACAAAATGTGGAAAAATTCAAGGGTTATGAAAACTTTTTCAAGGCACTGTAAGTGTTATTTCTTTCTGCTGCTTCTTTCGTCTACTATGAGCATGAGTCACTTCTGACACGTTTTCCTGACACCAAGAGAAAAAAGGTGACAGAGGAGGGATCTCCAGCACACAGCCTGTGATTGACAGCCTAAGCTCTGCTCGTGTGTGCTACGTGAAGGGGGTGGTGGTGGTAGGGGGGGGGGGTCCCATTTTTCCAATTAGCTCTCAGAGCTCTCCTCACGGAGCTCTGCAGTGTGTAATTTCAGCTCAGACAAGCTTTATAAATTCTGGACTTTGAACAGCTGTAGAAAAGAGAAGACTGCAGATAAAAAGTTGCAACTTATGTAGGAGGATTTGCTTCATCTCTGTATCACCTGAGACCAGTCAGCTCACTGGGTTTGAGTAAAGGTTTACTTCCACTTTAACCACTTGCCGACCGCCTTCCGCATATATACTGCGGCAAGGCGACTCAGTTGCGCAAACTGATGTACCTGTATGTTGGTCCATAAATGTGGTAGCGTGGGCACGCGCACGCTGCCGTTGGCCTCGATGTCTGCCGGGCCACCCGCAATCATGCTACAGAGAGACAAAACGGGGATCTGCCTATGTAAACACAGCGGATCCCTGTTCTGTCAGGGAAATATACTGAGATCTGCTGTTCCTAGTAATCAGGAACAGCGATCTCTGTGTTGTCAGTAAGCTCACCCCCCACACAGTTAGAACACACCCAGGGAACACAGTAAACCCCTTTATCGCCCCCTAGTGTTAACCCCTTCCCTACCAGTGTCATTTATACATAGATCATTGCATTTTTTTTTTTTAGCACCGATCACTGTAATAATGTCACTGGTCCCCAAAAAAGTGTCATTCGGGGTCAGATTTGTCCACCACAATGTCGCAGTCCCCTTTTTTGTAGACGCTATAACTTTTGCACAAACCAATCAATATACGCTTATTGCGATTTTTGTTTACCAAAAATTTGTAGAATACATATCGGCTTAAACTTTTTTTTTTATTGGATATGTATTATAGCAGAAAGCAAAAAAATGTTTTATTTTTTTTTTTTTTAAGTTTTTTTTTTTGTTTATAGCGCAAAAAATAAAACGCAGAAGTGATCAAATACCACCAAAAAAAAGCTCTATTTGTGGGGAAAAAAAGGACATCAATTTTGTTTCGGTACAGCGTCGCACGACCGCGTAAATTGACAGTTAAATCGACGCAGTGCCGTATCGCAAAAAATGGCCTGGTAATTAAAGGGGTAAATCCTTCCAGGGCTGAAGTGGTTAAAGCCCAACTCCATGCTGCTGCAAATGTGTGTTGCCGGTGAAAAAAAGAGTTAAAAAAATTTAATTTAAATTTATATTTAAATTAAAAAAAGGAAAAAGCCTTTTTTCCTACTCTGTGACTGCAGTTTATATTAAAACTAGCATAAATCAGCTTGCCAGCAAATACAAATTTTTGGTGGTGTTTTCCTTGAAGCATTCAGAAAACAAAAAGTAAATCTCTGGTATATTTGTGGGATTTAATTATAATTTTTTTTTCTTTTGAAAGAGAGAGAGAAAAACAATGAAAAAGGAAAGATGAACAGATGGAGGAGACGAGGCAGTCGGGATGAGTGAATGATGTCACCAGCAGCCGAGGAGAATTCCTCTGGTGTCCATCAAGCAGATTAAAGGGAGTCAGACAGCGGTGCAGGTTGGTGGAGCCAGGCTGCAGCTCAGCTAGTGATATATGAACAGAGCGCTCTGCAAGGTACTGGATATGTACAATGTAACACGGCACGATGCAGAGCACTGTAGCCATAGTGACACGGAGAACGAAGGAGGGACAATGAGAGATCCAGAAAGAAGAAAAGACACTGGATGAGGAAACAAAAATAACACTAAAATGGATAAAAATGATGGACTAAAGTAACTGAGTAGACTGGAGCAAAAGATAAAGAGCAATAAATACGGTGGATTCACAGCGCCAGGAAAAATATGACAAATGTGGTAGGAGACGAGAAAGTAATAAAAAAAAGGGAAGGTCTAACAAAAACAGAGAAGAAAGAGGAATACACATAGGGAGAAGGAAGGAAGGATGGAAGAAGAGTGAGAAAAGAAGATGAGAGATAGAGATGAGAGAGAAAAAAGGGACAGGGAGGGGGAGAGATAAGTGGAGAAGAAAGAGTGAGGGGAGA